>WKFP01015086.1:1105034-1122892 GCA_011057875.1 Pterocles orientalis
GTATTATTTACATACCATTTTGTGTCACACTTGGATTTCTCTCAGGAAATATGTTGATTAATATATTGAACTCTATGCTAGTAGCCTTTGGAGATTCACCAAAGGAGGAGTTTTTCTAAGAACCTAGTAGAGTTAATTTCTGCTGAAATTCAAGGAAACCTCAATGCTTTCTTTCCTGTGCTGTGTCCTCTGTCATTGTGTTGTTTTTAGAGGAACCATCTTCTGAAATCGTAGCAAGAGGTAGGTCTTCATGCGCTGATTTCTAATGAGAATAGACTGATCCTTAAATGAGTGAAGTGTGTAGTGTGGACCTTACTTATTTTGTAAAAATTAGCTGTCTTTGTTTAGATGTCAAAAACCAACCTACAACCTGACTCTCCTCATGATCGGCTGGATATAATCCCTGACTCTTTGAGAAGTCTTAGCCTGTACTTCATTGCTTTGTAGTCAATGAATGTCTGTGATGTTCGGGGGACAAGAAATGCAAAACTTACATAGTAGCAAGCTCTTGTCTACATTAATTTAAAAGACTATTTTACTTAGTAAGATGGAAATGTTTTTGAATACCATGTATAGCCTTCTTTGTCTAGTTAATAAACAAACACATCTCAGGTAAAAGAATTCATTGCAGCCATTCTTTGGTTTGTCTGGACTGCAGAGCATGGGGCTGACAGCCCATAGTTCCCTTCTCTCTCCTGCAGTGACTCATGTCACACAGCTCTTCTCAGAAGCTGGTTAAGTTCCGTCTTAAAACCAGTTCAGCTTTAGAATCAAAATAAAGCTGCAAGCTCAACAGTGTTTTCACAACAGACAGCTGTAAAAACCATGCTGTAAATCATCAGGGAATGGAAAAACAGAGGTAAGAAACAAACGAACTATATATTTCATAAAAAAAGAAATGTATAACAAGCATTCTCATAATTGTAGGTGGCTTTGGATTATACCCACTGCCTTCCACCCATCATATTAAGGCAAAATATGTCAGCCAAAGCAAACTCTCTAAGCCAACACTTGTAGCTTCTGCTTAAGCACATACTAATTTTCAGTAGTTCAGACAGCAATTATTTTGAATTACACAATCTGTACAACATGTATCCTTTTACTGACTCTATTTTGAAGACAGAGTCTGAGATGCATTATGTGCTTGTGAGCACATGGCCCCTGATCTGTTGACAGGGGCTTGTAGGAAGAGCAAAATAATGAGAGACCCGGAAGACATCAGAGATATTTTTATTTAAAATCAACTAAGATGTTACATTGTGAATGGTTGGTACATAGCATTCTGCACTAAATTTGATGCCATGGTAGTTTATTTCAGCAAGACTACTAAGAAGTTCTTTAGCATAATTGCTATGTTTCAGATATTTTAAAATAATAAATCTTTTAAAATCCTCAATATAAAGTAACTGTTTCAGCATTAAAGTGGTATTGTTACTATCCTGTACTGGAAACATGTAGAAGATGACAACTGTTTGTGAAAGATCTACTGGGAGTCATATTATTAGAATCGGACATTGTAGGAATTCTAGAGTTTTCACTGATGGATGCATGTCAGACTTGAGCTGCTGCCAAAGGAGATAACCCAGTATAAACAGCTAGTATTAGAATTCTCAGATTTCCCAAAAAAATAAATCTGCACAGTTTTGGAATTTCTCTCGTTATTGGATTTCTCTGATGGGTCTCATGATTCTCTGCTTAGTCTACTTTGGGCTTTTCAGAAAAACCACATTGTTGACATTACCATTTAATCTAACTCTTACATTGACAGATGTCTTCCATTTTTCTTCTCTTTATTCCTCCTTAATTCTTCACTACTTTCAGGTGACGTTGCAGGTACTCATTTCTAAAAATGAGCTGGTAGAGGTAGAAAGCAGGCCACTTCCAGTATTTTATCGTAATTAAAGATTTGTAACTACGTTTTTCAGGCCTGTGTTGTCTCAATAAGTTTTTTACATCTCCAGTGAGGAAATACGGTTTTGACTAAAAGCTTGCTAAAAGTCAGTGCAGCTGCACACTCACGACAGAGTTGGCCTCTCCTTAACTGGGATGGGTATAGGTGATCTGAGAGCAAAACTGGGTTTTGATGGGATCATGGCCTTGACTTCAAAAGAAAGAGGATCATGTGCTGGCTTACAAGTAATGCATCAGGGTGATTCTCATCGTGTCAGTAGCAAATCTTCTCTGTGTTCTGCTGCTCTACTTCTGCACATGATGGAGCTTTTACTCCCCAAAAGTTTTAAATGCTTTGTGAATTGAAACAGTATATCCCATTTACCAAGGAGATATCCCACCCTATCATATTTTCCTTCTCTTGAGGTCCTCTGGCAATTTTCTAATTCTGACCATCCGTAAAACTGATCAGTGGGAAGAAGAACACTAAGTTAAATTCTGTACCATGCTGCCTGCGACTCCCCAGTACTCCTCATGTAACTGCCTTGATTTCTTCCAAGTGAGAATTTAAAATTTAGGGAGGTAACAGAAAGTAAGAGAGTGTGTTGTCTCTCCACACTTTTCAGCTCTGTTTATCACTCTCCACTGTTCTCCTCAAAATTAGGACTTGCGTAGAGGTTTATTAAATAGTAGAGGCCCATGAAATAATGGCATTGCCCAAAGTAGGGAAATCTTAAAGATGACTAAATTAATTGTTATTTGTTATTATAATGTTGGGGAGGGGATTATTGCTTCTTGGGACTTTTCTGTGGCACAAATACCTTGCACCTGCTGACCAATATTTCACGGTTTACTGGGAAATAAGACAGCTTCAGTATTGACCTAGAACCCATTGTGGTACTGTTAGATCTCAATACTGTCAAAGTTTTGGTTTTTGATGTTCAGTAATGTCACATAATCTCAAGGATAATTGGAGTTAAGGCTCATAATAACAACAACAACAAAAAAAACCAAACCCACAAAAACAAATGAAAACAAAAAAAAATCCCTAACATTCACATTCACATTTCATTCTATAGATGAAAAACTAACATGTAAACTGGGGAATATATTGTTCTGGTTGGCTTTAATTAATTAATTTAATTAGTTTAAAAATCATTTCAGCTTGCACCTAGTTGAATTGTCTGACTTCTCAGACTTAGTCGCTTGAATTGGGACCAAGTCCCCTCTGAGCTTTGATTCCCTTTGTGTCCTGCACTGTCTATGAGGAAAGTGCCTTGCTGATTGGACCAGTGCTCCCACACGTAGCATCTCCCAGCTATGGCATCAGAAACATCACTAGTGAGTTTGGAAATGGCATGTTTCTAGCAGATATTGAGGACAGCTATTCAATTGACATAATGATGTGTACTACCACCTCACACACATTGTACTGTTGCTCTTGGATTTGAGCTCCTGATGAGTGTACCTAGCTCAATAGTGTGTTATTTCTACAGTTCTAGCCTCTGTCAAGAACATACAGGTGGGTACTGCGCATCACCTTGACTGCTTAGAAAAACAAATAGAGTGCTATAATGTCGATTAGCGAGCAAAGATAGTTCTTACAAGATGGGCTGCCATGTGTCTATATTTCAAAGTCATCGTTATGGGTGAATTCAATATAGAATATGTGATATTTGTATCAGAGTCATCTTCTAAAGTTAACTTATTTGTTTTCAAAGGATGACTTGGTCATCTTTTTAAATGTTACAGGTTCTTTTCCATTCTTTTTTCAAAGCTCTGCTGTCATAGGAAGAAGAACACTATAATATTTTAGCATGAGTATCTGGAGTTTTTAGTGGTTCCCAGTAATAATATAAGTAGGTCAAATACTCTGATAGTAGAAGCTATACACACATCCTTACATGGAGGGCTCCTGACAGTATAGTATCCTCATGTTTAAATTTTCAAATAGTAATTAATTGTGTTTTATTTTAGTTCTGTTTTCCCATTTTGGTGCTCTAAAATTTGTCAGAAGACAGATTTTTTTTTGTCCTTGGTGTCTTAAGAAACAGCAAATATAGACATGTTTTTAAGAGAAACAGAAGCTTCATGCCAGATGGTCATTCCAATGTTTTTATTTTTCTCTTGGCACAAAGTGGTTATGAGGTTAATAAAATGACATAATTCTTTCTCATATGAATGTTAGAGGGCAAACTCAGAAAAGAGAAGTGGAAAAAACTGCAGTACAATTCATTATTTTACATTGTAGTTAATGTATCGGTAGCAAGATCTCATATCCTGGGTGTTGATAACTGTTCCATTCTGTACCATGATTCTTTACCATCTTTTACAAATGCAGGGTACACATGATTCATTACATAATTGAGGATAACACTATTATTTATTTGTGCTTTTGGCCATTGCAGAATATGGCAGGTGTTGTTCACATATGAATGCCTGCACAGGACCCTGTGCCAGTAAATTTGGAAACTATAAGACGCCAGCTTGCAGACTTTCCCCACCTAAAACTCGCTGTAGGTTTCAGGCCTCTAAACTTTTCTGCAGGGTACAGTAGTTACTAGGTGATGTTTATTGACTCTCAACTGGTATAGACCAAAAGTTTAAGCACAGGTTTGAGGGCTGCTGGAGCAAGCAGTTTGATAGAAAACAGTGAGGAAATGGAAAAGTTTTGTGAGCAGTTCCTCTTGCTTTGCAAGAATAATGCATAGTTCAGCTGTAGCGAGACCTTTATTTCTACATAATATAGATTAAGATCAGTGGCATTGCTTGTTATTATTTATATTGCTTTACTCTAGATGTAATTTATAATTATGTGGCTCAGTTCGGTGCAATAAATTGTCTTTTTGGTGACCTACGATGTTGATCAATAAATCTTTATAGAAGAGAGATTGCAACAGTATTTGGAAAAGGGATTCATTATATTAGCTGCCTGCAATTAGACATGTTATATAAAAAATACTGAAATTAGATCAGTCACTTTTCAACATAAAGCTGCATATGGAATGAATTGTCTTGGTGGGAGTCTTGCACAGTACCATGTTGATTGCAAAGGTTATCTTCTGGAATTTGGTACCTTTTGCATGAGATTGCAGTTTGGACACTGATACGCATTCTGTTTTACACAGCTAGAGAACCAAATGTAATTTGTTGTTGACTTCTGAAGAGAAAATAATTCTGCCGCAATTGCCTGCTTAAGCAAGCTTCCAAATTATAGAATCATAGAATCGTAAAATCATTAAGGCTGGAAAAGACCTCAAGGATCATCAATTCCAACCGTCAACCCAGCACCACCTAACCCACTAAACCATGTCCATAAGCACCACATCTACATGTTTCTTGAACACCTCCAGGGATGGTGACTCCACTACTTCCCAAGGCAGCCTGTTCCAATGTTTGATCACTCTTCCGGTGAAGAAATTTTTTCTAATTTCCAGCCTCAAACTCCCCTGGTGCAACTTGAGGCTGTTTCCTCTTGTACTGTCACGTGTTACTTTAGAGAAGAGGCCAGCACCTTACTTACAGTAAGTTCTTATTTAACCATCTGTTTGTTAGACTTGCTCCATTTAAACTGGGAGTCATTTCTGGAACATGTAAACCTATTTTGATTCTGCCATTATTCGTGTGATATTTTTAACTTTGCATGTATTTATTTTACATAAAATTAATCTTAAAGTTTGTGGCCTTGTTTAAAAACTGGTATACACAAGCCCTGAAATAGTGACATGCTGTTTTGAGTGTGCTTGGTTTTGTGCATCACCCTTGACACTCCACAGAGGACAGGTTTGTTGGTTACAAATCATATTCCGTGTTCTCAGGGAACTCAGTTGTGGACCATTTCTCAGGGCTGATGTGCCAGAATTAAGACATTCCAACTACTTTTGCTCAGAAAGATATGTATATGTGTGTGTATATATATACAATTTTTTCTATATATACGTATATATATAATTCTTCTAGTCAAACTAATTTTCTGTAAGTAGAGTGCTCTTGTCAGACTACTTTGAAAGCAATGTAAAAAGAGGTAGGAATTGTTTTAACATTGTTTTAACATTAAATCATTTGAAAGTGAAGAGAAACTATTTCTAGTGACAATTTATTAATCTGCTGAAAGAAAACTGTTTTAAGCTTTTCTAAGTCTAGCTGACAAGGGGTTAAAATATCTTCAGTAGGGTTACCGTATCACATGGGAGTTAAGAGTATCTTTTTGTATTCTTGTCAAAGAAATGTGTTTGGGTTTGTTCTGAAAAATTGCAAAGTAAGGACATTGTGGCTCTCATTTAAAAAGCAAAGACCTCCCTCCATCATCTTCTGAAAGAACTAATATTTTGTATCCAGATAGGAATCACATAGAGAGTCTAAAATGAACCCTTAATAAAGAAATTGATTTCTTAAGTGGACAAATGTCCACATCAGTAAAACTTAAAAAGCCTTGTGGGAAGAAGAGGCTAAACATATTAAGTCAACGGGAACTGCTAAATTAATGTTCTCTGTGCAAAATCAGAATACGTGCTGTAAAATGAAGGAATCCTGATGTATAAATGGGTAATGGGAACCAGCTCTTTGGAGGGGCGAAGTAAAAAGCTACTATCACTCCCTCTACATGCTCGTATTATTTTGTTAGAAGTTTAAACAATTAATAGTTTTTTCTTGCCTGTTTTCTTTTGAGATGCATGTTGAAATTCCATGGCAGTTGATACCTGGTTAGCCCATGTTGCAGAAGGGCAGCACGATTCTCAGTTTCGTATGAAAACTTGTCACTGGTGATAGCCAGAGCCCTTCACCAGCCCTGGGGAACCCCTGTGCGGAGCTACAGCTCTGCCTTTCACTTGCTATCCTTTCTCCTCTGTGAATTTTCTCCTTAAAATGTAATATTAACTGCTTACTTCCTGTAATCTCCTGTGAAAGATAGTGTTATCGGGGCCACAAGGCAGATGCCCTCGCTCCCTGTCAGGATACATGGAGTAGTAGCAGAGGGGCACAATTGGAGGAGTCACAATTTACTCTTACACAGATAATTGTGCTCCGAGAGGCAAAGCTTCTGTCATGTATACTCCCAGCAAGTCCTTGCTTTGCTGTATGTGTTACTTCACTGGTAGAGAGTTTTGTAGTATGTGATTTGTGTTAGTGGCAGGATCTGCTTTACAGTCTCTGCTTCTTAAGGAAGCCATCCTCACCAAAAAATTTATTTTGTTACTTTCTGTTATTACTTGCACGGATCAGGCTGAGTCATACATGAATTGTTTGGGTTTTTTTTAAGAAAACCCCATGTTTCCAAAAAATGAGAAATATCTTCAATATTCTGGCCAAATCTCTTCAGCTATTAACCTGCAGAAAAATGGGATGCACTAGCTCTGATCTAACACAGTGAAGGATTCAAGCACTCTTGGCAGCAGCATCTTATAATGTATTTTGGGGGGCAGGGGCCTGTAAGCAGTGCCTTTTTAGGTGTGGCTTCTGTGGTCACAGGTCAGCAGTGCAAGAGTGCTGATTCCTTTAGTCCATTGTTTTGCCTCTTAAAAACAGCAACCCCATAAGCAGTGCCCATTCATGAGCTTTCTGATGGACAAGTTAATTGCTGAGTACGCAATCAAGTGGGTTATTGTGGCGTTTAGTTTCTGCTAATAAACTCATTACTTGTGTGTTACTGGACAGGTAAAGAGCTGTATGAATGGAGATGGGGAGGTAAGCGGCTCCATCTGTGCTCTAGCATTTTATTTTCTATCCATTTTGTTCGTTATGATGCCCATGTTTTTTGATAAAAAGACTTGTTTGGTGTCTTTTCTTTTGCATGCATTCAGTGAAGATGGTTCACTTGGCTTGTCATAGTCTAGGTTTTTCTAAGACGATATGTAGGGTTTCTTACTAATAATACTAACTGGATTTTGCCCTTGCTATAACAGGACTGCATTTACCTTTGGGTTTTATATGTTTTTACTAATCATATACTATATACTAATTATATTCTAGTCTTTAAGGAAATGAGCATTGCCTTATTTTTATAGTCCGTGTGTTGTCCCTAGGTAGGATTACAGGTGCTGTTGTAATAATAGTGAAACCAGCACCACAGAGCACAGCATCTTGTGGTGAGAGCTTTACTCATAAGAACTGCTCATCATTGTTGCTAGCTCAAAGGCAGTAAATCACCTATCAAATCTTTTTATCTTCAAAGTAGTTTGATAGTGCCAGCACTGTATCTCTGGTTTTGAGTGTGATTATATTAGTCTGTCAGCTTAGTTTTCCTAATTTTTTGGTGAATATACTTGATTATTTCCTACAGACTGGCAAGGAGAAAGTGGAGAAACAACATTACTGAAGATTAATGAAAACTTTACTGTGGGTGCTATCCAAAATTAACAGTGGGGCTGCCATGTTGCATTCCCTCTGTCTCCCCACCTTAATGAGTTGCATATTTCTTTTTCCACTGGCCCACACGCTTCCTTGGATCACAGACGTTTCTGGGCACAGGGTACATGCGCAGACATACAGGTGCACACTGAACTGCTTTTTCCCACAGTCTGGGTTGTCTGGGCATTAGTCAGCCCCAAACTGGAAAGCAGATAGTCCCATTGGCACACTACCAATCCCTAGCTGCAAGCCTAACCTCTCTATTTGCATTGTATCCCACAGAATATGCTAAAGGATTTTTGCCCTGACAAAAAAAATAAACTTTGGTGAGTCTTGATGTGCTTGTGCAAACGTATATTTACAGCTGTAGCTCTTACCTCTGTATCATCTGTGCTTGGGCGTGAAGCTCTTTAAAGGCACAGCTGTGCTCAGACTCTGAAGCTAATGTATTTCTCCAAACCATTCTTTTCAGTAGGAAAGTAAGATTATTCTTAATTTGATTTTGCATACTTGATGGAGAACAGGGTGGTGTTCATTTTCTGAGTTGTCAGGTCAGCCAAGACCAGGGTGGTCAAGAGCTTAACTGCTTGTCCTAACTTAAGATTTTATCTTTTACCTAGTGAAATTGAACTGGCAAGGAGTTAGAGAACCCGCAAAACTGCATTGTTGTTGGCCGTGTTTTCAATTAAAACCCCCACTCCCCAAGGAAGCTCCACAAAGAGATAGTACTATACAACAGGTACTTAATAAGATTGGGGCTATGGAGGCATGCTAGATTTTTGTTCATTATAAATTATGATATTGTTTGCAGGTGTACAGACTTGCTTGATATATCATTTGCTCACTTCCAGGAAGGAAGGCAGGCTCAGCTCCGCTTGTCTAGGTTAGAAAAGCAGATCTTGTTTGAAGGCAACTCACTGACGCAGCCAGCAAAGTCTCAGTGGAATTTTACCTCTACAGTAGGTCATGAAGAATAATTTTTAAAATCAAATCTGGCTTGTCAGAGGTCTCCCCCTATGTAACACTTATTGCCTTGCATCCTCTTGGAGAAGACCAGATAGCTCTGCTTAAACAAACAAAGTCACAGCCCCAGCTCTTCCCTCTTGGATAGGTGTTCTGTAACGTTGTTTTCTCTGTGTTTACTCACAGAGAATGCTTTGTCAAAAATTGACAGGAGGAAAAATGAAATTTCTCTCTGGATGAAACCAGAGATTCACCAGGTGAACCCCCCTGCACCACCCCATGCCAGGGTGTTCGCCTTTGTGTGCCTTTAAAACAAATAGCATATGGTTCTGTGAGTGTTCCTATAATTCAAAGTGGTCATGTTGCCTGCAAAAATGAAGGACACCACACACACGGAAAACTTGTACAGTATTTTCTAATGAAGTCTGACAGCCTGTTTGTGCAGCTGTGTCTAGTAAGACATTAATACATTTAACTGCTGTTTACCTCCTCACACTTTTTGTTTGGAGTACAGAAATGCTGTACATTCACATTAGGCAATTCCATATAGAAATCTAACCTGGACTATTGATGGGAAATATTTCATAATTTTGTAGCAGGTTAAAACATATGGTTGTAGTTAGATAAGTAAATGGCTTAGTCCATAAACCACTGCCATTCAGCACAGTTGTTGGGTTGATATGGATTTATCCTTTAGGAGAGTGAAATGTAGGTAACGGGTAAGTAATAGATTATAGTCTGTGTGTCTGCCTGGGGAAGAGAAAAGTTTGGAATTTTTTTCATTGAGGGCATTATTAAAACAAGAGGAGAAGGTAATGTGCCAGAGATGAGAAACTCTACAAATACGACTTAATTCTATCCATCAGTTTCTATTCTAGAATTTCTTCTCTACCCATCCCCAAGTTTAGAGAAAGTGAATTAGCTGCTAAGCCATAGGCAGCAGAGGATTCAGACATACTCCATGGTTTCATCTGACTTACCCTCACATAGTAGTGCTGCCTTTCCTGAATGGAGCAGAAGGTAAAAATAAGGAAAGTTTTCTTTTGAGGTTTTTAATATGTCTCAGTTTTTCTCTGAGTTTCTTAAACCAGCATTCTTCTGCAACACAGGAACAAAGATAACACAGTTAAATCTGGGAGGATGTAGGTACTGCATTAAGTGAGGTTATCAAATGCTGTAGCTATTAAATGTATCTGCTCAGAATATTGTTTTTCAGTCATCAATAGAATGAGAGTGTGGTTAAAATAATTTCCCCAGAGAGACTGGAATGGGTCTGCAACTGCCTTTTTATTAACAGATATTTTAAAAACTGCTGTGGTGTCCCTGGTGACCAGGCTGTCACTGGCTTGATTTATTTTGGTTCTGTTTGGTTTTGTAAGTACAGTTTTTTTAAAACGTTCACTCTTATATCTGTTTTAACAGATACAGTTATGAGAAAACTCTGAAAGTCTCTACTTGCAGAATAAAAAGAAAAAAAAAAAAGCTAAAATTCATACATGACACATGATATTCATACATAAATATTATATACCACTACCTGCAGTTCATTAACTGGAATGGACAGTAGCCTTAGCTGGGCATAAGCCTTCTGACTGTGATTATATGATACCTAGGAATACATTTCAAAATATATGTTCTTGTACCAAAAATTAAGTGAAAAGCTCTCATAACCTTCTCTCTTGTCTTAATTAAATTATCGTGCCTGCCCTCTGTGTAGGTTTTTTCCCAGACTGTACATGGATTTTCTGGCCAGGTTATTTTATTTCTGGAATTACTCAAAAAATACTCGGTACTCAAGGAGTCAATACGTAACACTCAAGTACCCTGTATATCCACAGTGGTTCTAGAGAGCTTTACAACAAGTCAGGTATCACCTTCTGTGTCTTTTTATCTACTGTTTCTCCAAGCTTGTCTTGGTGAGAGGTTGACTTTTGCCAGAATTGCTGGAAAATTGATGCTGCTTCTCCTGTCTCCCCTGGAAAAAAAAGGCTGTTTTAGGAGGGAGATGGTTCACTACATCTTTTCCTAGCATGTACTGAGATGGCAGCAGATACACAAAGTTGTAAGCTGCTGCTGCTTCAAGGGAGTGTCAGTCACTGGCGTAGGTAAAGTTTTCCATTGTCTGCAGACTCTCTTAGTTTCATCTGCTTGTTCGCTGCAGAGAAGAGGTTGAATGTACTGAAGGCGTACATGCCAACATTTAATGTGTAGGGGTCTGGCTGCACACATTGGCAACAAGTGTGTAAACTGGGAAGCCACCCTGCGTTTCGGGAGAGATCATAGCTGAGAAGTCTGTTAGCAGGATGCAAAACTTCAGTGTTTTGCTTCAGGTTCAGATTTCACCCAGCTTTTGCAGCTGCATGGAATAAAACTTTTTCTGTATTAATTCAACCTGTGTAAGGCTACCAGTTTGAACTCCAAATGCATCTGCAAATAGTTTGGTTGCCTCTGTGAAATTGTTTCCTAGCCTATCACTGTGTGCATTTGTGTTTTATCCATAGCCTGAGCAGGATCTCTATTAGAAGTGATCACTACTGAAAGGTGAATGATTTCTTTAGTATCTGATGGGTGGACTTAGAGAAGTGAAGATACGCATGGCGTAGTACGCCCTTTCTCATCCTGCTTCCCTTCTGTAAGTTAAAAGAGGATACACAGTTCTAAGACGTCAGTAAAACACCCTTGCTGGGAGCTAGTTATCTTGTCCTTTTCCTGCACCTGCTCTTCATAGGAGTTTTGTTTTCATAAAATATGTAGAGGCAGAGGATACATTTAAATCTTTTAACTCTTGGATGTTTTCAGGAAGTAGTGGCATGCAAACTGAATTTCTTATGTAAAAATACAAAAACTAGGCTGCTGTCTCACAGAGGGAGCAACGTATTTCATGCAGATGGGTTCTCAAATGATAATGGAAACAGCAACTCGTGGATGACCAGGTGACCTGTTATTCTGTCTTGAAATACTAAAAATAATTTACATATTTTTTTTAAAAACATTTGCTTGTCATCTTGGTGTGATTACTTGCACATGTTATATTGATTCAACTTTATTGTCGCATTATTCTCTTGCATTCAAGGGCCACATGTGCTCCACATCTGGTGAACATTCAAAGGCCTTTTGAAAAACATCACCACATTTTTGTTCTTAGAAATGCTTATGACAAATATCACGCTCTTGCGTCTCCTTCTGCTATTGGTTGCAAACAGGATGCAGTAGGTGGTCCCTCCTGTCCGGTTACAAAACCACCAAAGATAACATAATACATTTCCTGTTAACTGAAGTGATTAACTGCTTGAATATCGGTCCTTGTTCCCTGCACGGGAATGACCATGTATCCTTGTCCTGCTGAAATCACAGTGGGTAGTACTGAATGTGTATCTCTTTATGGCCACTTCCATTAGACTGGGCAATATGAGATGAGGGGAGAGCAGGAAGAAAACCACTGCATCTTTGGGAGTGAATAGGAACCCTCTTTTTTTTATGTTTGTTTATGCTAAAATATAATCTTGCTTTTGAGAAAAGAATGCTTTAAAAACTGCTAGCAATAGTGTTCGGTGTCAAAAGTCACCAATAAACCTCTACTTCAAACATTTTGGAAAAAAAATGAGTGTTTTCCTGAAAATTTGTCAATACTGTTCTGGTTTGGTACATTGCTCGATGCATTTTATAATGTGACTGCATGACTATTTACCATGCTTCATGACGATGACGTTGCATTTGTCGTGAACCTCTCCTGGTGTGAAGTATACTCATTCTGAGCACCATCTGTTTAGAATATATAGTTCCCCATACCAAATGAGTTGCATGCAAAGGAGATTGCAGTGTGCTTTTCGCACATTATTTTTTATGTAGGGCAAAGTTAAAAATCATGATTAGCATCTTCTTACATTTCACCCTTAGGTGCATATAGTATAAAATCCCATTTGGAGGTACCTGAAGCCAGACTCAAACCTGAAACATGTTTAGTTGGGCTTAGAATGAAGGAGAAAATATTCTCCTGACTCAATAATGAACTTCATTTCTCTTTTGGGACTTGACTTCTGACACAGCGAGAAGGCCGAAATAAAAACCAGAGTGAGTGAGGGCCCCAACTTAAACCTGCTTTTAATTAAGCCTTTTAAAGAAGCTTTTTTGCTAAAACTCTCAGGTTGAAGAGTTCATGCAAAAAAACCTCCCTGTGGCTTATGAACAGCCAAAGTGGGGACATTCAAACACACAATTTCGAATAGTTTAAAGCAGAAAAAAATGCAAGTGAGAAACACTATTTGTTTAATGCAATTCTTAGCAGGCCACTCCTTTTCCAGTTATCTTTTATTATTATTATTATTCTGTGTGCTTCAGTTTAAAACTTAACACTGCTACAAGATGTTTTGATATTAACAAATGTGAAAACTAAATTGCTTTGTTTTCCTTTTTTCCTAATTGCACATAAATCTGACCCAGTTCAGCTGGACACAGTTACTGTGCCTTAGAAATGTAATACACGTTTCAGTTCAGAATCCTTTCACCAAGGCAAAGGTCAAAGTAATTTTCTTGTTTGTTTGTTTTGAAAGGGATTAAATAAATGTAGTTTTACCACAAGGAAAATGATAGTGCCCGTTGCTTAAGTATGGCTTTTGAGTCCATGGTTACATGGGAGTAGACAACCCTGCCCAGAGTGGTTCATTTCAGAAGTAAAGGTTGTGTGTTTTCTGTGCAAAGTGATGCTCGTTGTGCAAGACTTCTGCTAGATCACTTAGGCTATCAACCCCAGACAAGAGCTTACACCACACTAAAATAAAGCTGTGGCTTCAGTGGCAGGCAGTAAACAAAAAGGGGTGGGATACAGTTAATGGCTGCAGTATAGCACTAAAGCAAAATAAATAATTCCCTTTTACTTGCAACTGGCAACGGCCCAAATCCTGAAACATCATCAGTCATCCTTGATGACTAGATGAGCTCATAAACCAAATGAGGAAAAATAAACTTGAATTTAACTTAAATTGTGATTGGCACAGTAAACGTTAACTTTCACCCAAAAAATTCCTTCTTCCAAAACATTTCTAATTGCTGCCTTTCCCAACTTTTCCCCACCCGTTGCAGAACTTCCAAGTGCTCTTCATTGTTAGTAGATGTCATCCTTTATCCTTCCATGGCTGTTTCAGCATGTGCTTTTAGGATTTTTTGTTGAGAAGCAAACTGCTTTTCTGTTTCTTCCAAAAAGACCCATTTTAAGTGTAGTCTTCGTATAAATACCGAACATTATGTTATTCATAACCTCATAATTCACCAGTCTACCAGCTGAATAATGTAGCAGGCATGGAAGACTGAGAAGTAAAGGATGTTATACAGACCAGGAGTATAATTCTGACAAAAATCTTTTGGGGAAAAGCTTCCTGAGAAAAATACATGAAGTTTCTTTTTCAGTTCTTCACACATCTACAGCTTACTATGAATAAAATACACACTCTAGGGAACAGTTATGTGCTGTCAGGAAAATTGACTTGATATTTTAATTTTTACAGCTGTTGGTATTTTGCACAGTGATTTTTTAAAACAGTTTCTGTATAATACCCCTTGAGAGAGGTTTGTTCTTCATGAGCTGATAGCTTTAAATATAAAAGTTCTGGAAAGTTGGAGGGCTGGTAGAAATAATACTGAAATTCCACCAACAGTATGAAATCCTGATGTAGTGAAGTCAGTTTTGGAGCTGGCAAACTATATCTTCATTTAAAAAATAGAGCAGTATGTCAGGAATATTGCAGTCAGGCAATAATCATTACCGATTAATTAAGAAGCATCAGACACGTAGTTGGAAAAATCAGTTTGACACTTGTTTTGGATAAGCAATAAGCAAGGAAATTTTATAGTGTTACATCATTGGTTTAAAGGCACTGTTATATCGTAGCTGTTCATGGCACATATGAAATAAACTGAGAATATCAATCTGGTTCTTAGGGGTCTAATTGATGCCAAATTGTCAGAGATTGAGTAGGAAAGGAGATTGGCTACCCCCTAACCTCTTGAGCTTTTGCATAGTTACTTTATCAGTTGTATAGGTAAGGGGTTTTGCTCTAAGATGAAAACAGTGAATTTAATTATGTAGCTGTCGGCCTGGGTTCAGCCATCCCCTGTAATATCAGGTGTGTAAAGTGAACTTCTGCTAGAAATTAGTGTGCATTACTGATGAGTGCTGGGAACAAACTATGCGAGTGATCTTTTCAATAGATACTGAGAGGGTTTATTATTTCTCCCCCTTAATTTAAAAAAAAAAAAGGAGGTATAAATGCTGACTTAGACTTGTTTTTGTTATGTAGTGTTGAAATGGTGGACTGGTCATGCTGATTCTGTTTATTTATTTACATAATAAGATTTTTTGGGAAAGCTATTGTAGACTGAGTTAAATTTCAGTCAGCATATGACAATGCCACATTATTTTATGTTGAGAGAACTTTCTAAGTTGAGAATTTGTGATTTTGGAGGAATGTCTTTCGTAGGCTCACTGCTGGTTGCAGCTTACAGTACCAGAGGGATGGAGCCAAAATAGTATCTTAACTTTTTTTTTCCCCAGTTATACATGTCATTTTTTTTTCTGTCTGTGGTGGCAGGAGGCTCAGTGTGCGGATGGATGTTTATTCTTTTACACGTGTGATCATGATCATGTAATCATTATTGCCAGAAAGTGGGCACTTGAGTACTGAGGCTTTTGAGTCACCCGGTGTAGATTTTGTGGATGTGGGGGTTTGGACAGTGGTCTGTGAGACCCTTCCCAGTGCCTGACTGTTTGGATGTAGGAACAGTGGGCTCTGTGGCAGTGCCCTGCTGTTGTCAGGAGAGGGAAACAGGGCTGCCGTGCGCCAGGGCCATACGGCGTTTCTAGGGCCACAGTGTCCCTTGAAAATACCCATAGTATGGATAAGAGTGACGTGGTGTTCTGGGGTATTTTGGTTCAATTTCATGTTACTAGAGTTGCCACACACATTTCTTAAGCGGCTGGACATTGAGATTTAATAACCTTGTTTTCTAAGTTCATGGTGTTTTCAGATGAGATTGGTGGCCAGTGAAACATGTGACCTAATTCAAGGATGAGAACTAGTGGAGCGGTCCTTTAGGACTGGTTCTCAGTTATTTTGCAGCTGGTTCAGTATTTGCTAGCCTGCACTGAAAAGAAGGGCTAAGAAAAGAAAATGGTTGTGCTGTTTCCGAAGGGAGCTACTTACCGCTTAAAGCTAGGTCAGCTCTTGCAAATCCCACTGGTACCTTGATCTCAGGATACAGGGCAAGTTTGGACATCCCAACAGTCCCAAAAAATTCTCAAATGACGAAATTACTTTTCCTCATTTTTTTACCATGGTCGTCATCAGAGTTACCTTTGCTGTGTGGTTTCTATATTTGTAGCTGCAGCTTCAAAGCCTGTTTTAAATTTCATGGCCATCCTTGCACTCTTTGCTAAGAATGGCATGAAATATTGGCTTTTATAGCTCACCCTCACTCTTTTCCTAATGTTTGGGTTATTATTGGTTGTTTGGTTCTTTTTCATTTACCTACTAGCTACTCTCAGGCTGAATGTTTTGTTCTTACTGCAAATTTTCTATTGCTCTGTGACATTCAAGGTGAGGATTTGCCCTTCTTACCGGGATTTTAAGAGCTCCCCACCAAAAGTTGTTAGATACATGTGTTTGGAAGAATTTGGAAGATAAAAGAATGTTCTGGAAGATTGGGTTACAAGTATAATTTTCAGGCGTCTTCCATTAATTCAGCCGTTCAGATTAAATGTAAAATACTGTTGTTCCTGTAGTAATCTAGAAATATAGAAAGCTGTTTTTTTGGTGAAAGCAGTAAAAATTAGGGGTAACTGAGGGATTTTAGAAAATTTTTCTTATTATCATTTCTTCTTTTGGTAACAGCAAATAACGTATTCCCCACGTCCTTCACTTTATCCATGTGTAACAAAAGATTGCAAGTTTTACATAATCACTAAAATAGTTAAGTAATCATTCTTCTTGTTCCTCTCGTAATCATCCAGGAATCAGGTACAGGGAAGAAAGATTCCAGGAGCCAGTTCTCCTGCAGGAATGAGGGATAAGGATCACTGTTTTTGGAGTATTTGTCCACTCTGTGGAGTGATTTGAGTGTCAAGATCTGGCAAAGAAATTTAGCTGGCTTTCCCAAGGCGAGTGAAAGCCATTGAGGGCAGTGGATGTAATCTAAGTAGCTTCATTTTCCTTTTTTAACGCTTCTGCCAAGGATCACCTAAGCCCTCACAAAAGTTCTGCTAAATAGAAGAAAACTGTTGCACTTAACGTGTATTTTTGCCTTGAATGGCTAATAGAACATTTGTGCCGTATATTCCCGTCACCTTTCATTTCAGACCTGAAGTATATAGTGACTTGTTTTGTCTTTGTCAGAGAAACATCTGGTTTATGTAAATGAGCAAGGAATTCGGTACGAGAAGCTGATTACAAAATAGTATCTTGTACGCTTTCTGTGTCAGTCATTTAGCTACATTTTGTAAAAATAAACATTTATTACTGTCCCTTTCTCAGTGTTAATGAATTTAAGAAATTAAACGAAGAGAGAAAGAAGCATGTTCACACTAGTCACAGAGCAGAATTTTCGTGGTGTCGGGTAATTGCTGTGGGAGGCTGGATGGAGCTCAGCCCGGAGCAGCCGCACAGCCG
>WKFP01015086.1:1122912-1142188 GCA_011057875.1 Pterocles orientalis
TTTTTTTTTTTTTTTTTTTTTTTAGATCTGGCTTTGACTCGCTTGTGTTTTATTAAAATTATTTTGGTGGCATTTCTGTTGCGTGTTTTCTGATGTGGAAAAACAAATAGAAACCCACTTATCACATGAATCATTGTTAAAGTCAGCGGTAGTCCTTTGTGTAAAATCTGCCAGTAAAAGCCGGGAGGATGGGGATTAAACCTGGAGCACATTAAATTAGTTACAGTCTATCCCGAGCAGGCTCTGTATTGCTTGCTTAGGCAGGCAAAACGGAAACAGGCAGTTTATAACAAGACTGGTTTAAAAACGGTGGGGTTCATTTGAAAAAGATTTATGTCCCCCACTTATATAAACATTGCAAATGTGGGCTGTGAGCAGGAGGCAAATCTTTATCGAAATCTCTTTAAGTGCTTTTTCACTGTGAATAAAATGGACAGCATGTACTCTTGTTTGAAGATTCGCCAGTATTTGTACAATAATCTTTTCTCAATGCTCTGACTAATTAAAATACTGCTCAGGAGAGAACGGCAAGACCACCAACCGGTGGTGGGATCTAACAAAAGTGGCAATGGCTGAGATGGCAGAAGGAAATTATTTGGAGGCAGGAGAAAGGGTTGTCCTGAGACTGGTTTAGGTTTTCTGTAGTGGTTATTATAAAAAACAAACAAACAAACTGAAATTTTAAAGAGAAAACAACAGTGTCTAGATTTATCTCCACCCGCCCCCCTTCACTGGTGAATGCTGCTGTTCTTAAAGAGTAGCACCGAAATTTTGTAGGGTTTGTGATCTTTGCTAGGGCCTGCAGAACTGTCTGCTAAGAAGTTTGAGGTGTTTGCTCCAGTAAAACTGAGGAACTAGTCTGGGACCTGAGGGTCTCAGCTGATGACTGGAGTAGTTACTTGAATTGTAACATTTGGGGTAACTTAATTGTGATGATGCTATTTCAAAAGTTTATTTTCGGATTAAACATACATTAGTGCAGTAAAAATCTATTTTTCTTTTTAGTATTAACACACAATTTTATTTCTTGCTCTTGCAATACCAATTTACTTTGTTTATGTAGGGTACAAGTTATTAGAGTTGTCCAGATCCTGGATTTAAGAGAAAGTGCTTTTCATATTTCATTTTGATGTTAATAAACAGTGTCTAAGAGAGCTTTGTAATACTATTCGGCCTTACAAAATATGATCCAAGTCTCAGATAAATGACTTAAAGCATTTTGTGCATTGTAACATACAACCAAGATCCTCTGGATTCTCATTCGAACTGTGGTTTCTCATACCTCTTCTTTTTTGGTGCTGTGGTGTCTCCCTGCGGAATATCGCTTGTGCCCCAAACGTCTGATTCTTGTGTCCTGGGAGCAAACTGACAAGCAGCCTGCTAGAAAATCAGGAGGGGTGAAGAATTTTCTAGTAGCTGCCAAAAAATAAATTAGTATTTTTTCTGCTATTATAGTGGATGTGCACACTGCAGTGGAAGCCGTGTATAGTAGAGGTTGGAAGCACTCCAACCCGAAGTTGAGGGGAACCAGATAAAAACAGAAATTATGTCAAAGTGCTATATTTTCTCTCTTGCAAGAGATTTGTGTAATAGAGACTGTGAGGTAGATACAAATACCCGTCCTGGCTTTTGAAAAAGCAGCCAGTTAATACTGAGCTCCATCCTGTGACAGCTTGATGGCTATTGATACTCAAACAAGTTGTCTACAGCAGGCTCAGATCGTGCCGCTGCTGTATTGGTGTACAGATACCATGATCTGCAGTATACGTGGAGACTGCAAATGGAATTATTTGCTGCAGTGAGCGTTGTTGCTCCTACCTGTGGCTCAGCATCAGACTATCAGAGTGCCTGAATTAATGCTTGGTAGGAAGCTACCACTGCTTGCAGGTGGAGATCAAGCAAGAAGTGCACAGTCAGACATGGAGGTGACCATCAGTCTCTGGAATTTCAGTCCGGTGCCTGACCACTGAGCCATGCCTCCTTTCTCTCCTACCAAAAAGCACAGTGGGGAACTAGAAGATATCTTGGTACCTCACCGTCTTGCATATACAACTAAATTTGTGAAGGGTTTTTTTTGTTTTTGGGTTTTTTTTTAATATTCCACAACTGCCTTTTTTTTCATGTTATTAAAATCAGAGTTGTGTTATGACACATGACATTTTGGTATTCTCCTGGCGTGATTTTAAAAAAGTTAATATAAAGATAGCTTAAGACAAGTCTGGGCTTATCTTTAAGGCTGGGGTTTTTTTCCTGGTTAAAATTACCTATAATATACGTTTCCCCAGCTCTTCGGAGTGAAACTTAAATAGAAAAAATCCTTGCTGCATGAAGCAACTGGGAAACCTATATGAAAGTAACTGAAAACTTATGAAGTCCTTAAATGTTTGGAATGACATGCATGATTTAAGTGTTTTTAGATATTGGGACCAGATGTCCTGCTCTCCAGTCAGCTCCCTTTGCACAAATGTGATATCATAAGGGATCGTTATGCTGACTCAGGCATTTGGCTGAGTGGGAGGGAAATCCCAGGGGGACAGAAAACAGGGTTTGTTTTTCTAGTTGTAGCTCGTGCTGGACAAACGGACGGTGAGGAGATGTTGCTGGAGCAATCTCTGGCAGCCAGGCTGCCCTCACGTGGCACTTTCAGCTGGTGGTGGTAGGGCAGCCCAACATCTTCTCCATCCAGAGCAAGGAGCCAGCTGCAAAACGACTGCCAGTGCCACTCAGCACAGCCTGGTCCCATGGAAGGATGATGGGAGAGCTGAAAGGAGCCAAAAGAGGTTAGGACTTGCTGCATGCCAGCCCCAGGAAGGGTGCGTGGGCCAAGGGGCATAGAGCATCATGACTGACAAGCAGGTGTTGGGTATGCTCTCTAATAACCAGCATCCTAAAAGGTTGTATACCCATGCACAGGCGTGCCTACCGCATGTGAATACCAGCATTGAGGTTTCCTGCTTGATTAAGGAGCTGAAGGAACAGCTCATAGGCGGTTGAGTTAAACTGTGCTTGAAAAGAGAACTGTTAGCTTATAGAGCAGGAAGATATTTCCAAGATCAAAACAAGAATGGGATTTCAGAAGTTTTTTCACCATAGCATTATCACAGTAGAAAAAAATATTACCGTTCTACCTATGCCTGAATTTTACTTGTGTTCTATATAGATCTATCATCAGTAGTCATTGCGGCTGCTATTCTTGCACATTTATAGGGAAATAAACCTTGCATCCTTTACTTTGAAGTATCACTGTTGTTTCTGCCATCCACTGCTCTCTGACAGATGATAACCTGATTAGTTTTTAATGGCAGCAGAAAACTTGACAGCAAAGTTAAGGTTTTAACCTGATACATTTTATAGGATGAAATGAGATACAGTTGTATACTTATGCTTGTTTTGTTCTTCCCAGCCTGAAAAAGGGAAGGAAAGTGTTCTTCCTTCTGCAAATGATGCCACAGTGAGCATCCTCCAGTGAAGAAGTCCTGTCAGTGAAAGATTCCTTCCACACACAAAAATGGATGAGGGGCTCATAAGTTACAAACTTACTCATGCGTGTGACATCTGCCTTTAATCACCATGAAGGCCTGAATCCTGTTTAAAGTGTGGTGAGCCTTGTACAAAGCTAGAAATGTCAGTACTCTATTGTGATAACATTTACTGTACTGATTAACAGCTGTGGTGCTCTGCAGCGGACTGATAATCTGCCTCTGCATGTCTTTGTGTTGCCGTTCTGTCTCCTTCCTGTGGTTCCAGCCAGGACTGTGGGCAGAGCAGTGGGATCTTCTTCTGTGCAAACCTCCCATGTCCATATATTTTTGCTTTGTGGTTTATGTCAAATATTATGTCTTTGCCTATCTGCATACAGAGATATAAAATATTTTCAAGACAATGTAAAATATTTCAAAGTTAGCTACTGTTTAAATTTTATCTGTAAAATGCAATGCCATGATCCAGCATCCCGTCTCGTGGACATCTCATGCAAGTTGACATTTTAAATGGCTTTCAAGTTTCTTGACTCATAGGGTTTCAATTCTTAGTGTTTTGGTAAATTCCAGCAGGTATTGTCAGGTATGCTTATTTTAGTGATAGATTTTCACTAAGTTTCCTGTGTTGTTTTTTTTTTAAGAAAAGGGACAGAAGAAAAGGTATAGGGAGAGAGAATGCTGCTTTGTTCAGATCTACATCAATTTCCGTTGAAAACGTCAACAAAAAGTCAGATCCTAGGGATACAGCGAAGTGGTGTATGTTTTAGCCAAATAGTACCCTTATTCAGTGTGTTTTATGTAATTGTATAATCTCTAAGCATCGCTAAAAGCTTTTAAGTATATGTTTGGCCACAACCTTGTTGGAAACATGATTCGTGTGATGCTTTGGTGCAAATTGGCATTGATGATTGTGGGAATGTATGATAGATGTCCTGTTTGTCTGTTAGTATCAAACTTTTAGGGGCACAAGTTGACTGGATTTGTTTAAAAAAGTTTGGTGGTAAGGTAACACACTTATACACACAAAAAAACCCAACAGCAATAAGAAAACAAATTTCTTTCAAATGAGCCCAAACAGTCGTCTGGGCTCCAAACTTTGGTTTTCACCCATTAGGAACAGACTTGTTTTCCCATTTTGCGCTTGTCCTAGGCCATCTTATTTTTTCATTTCTGGTACCAGTGGCCTCCATGGACTGACCCATGACCAAAAGTCTGGAGGTTTCCCTGCAACCCTGGGGATTTTCCGGGACGTCTGATGTTAGACTGGCGGAGGAGTGAAGGACGATAGAAAGGACTGATAGAAGAGGTGCCTCAGAAGGCAAGGATGTAAAGGAAAAGGCACAAGATGGGGTTATTTAGGCTGTTAAACAGTCTGCTTTTATAACTTTACTGCTGTGTGCCAGCCCTCACAGCATGTCCAGTATTTCGCTATGTATTACCTTTATCCTTTCTGCTATTTCTAAATTATTTTTTCTTCACAGTTCACAATTCTTTTGACTGCAATTAAGTGCTGTGCCAAAAAGTTTATGGTTTTATTCGCCAGATGTGTTTTATGCATAGTGTTTCATTGTGTGAGACCACTGAGTTTGTGCTTTCTGCTTGTTTTCTGTCTTTCCACCCTCCAAAGTCTTTCTGAAATACGCACACCACTGAGAGGATGTCCACTGACTTGAAAATTGGAAAAATCGTGGGTTCAACTTCCCTTGTTTCTCCTATGCCTCCTGAGTCCCGTACTCCAAAATTTTCTTCTGCCTGAAGATACGTATATAAACTGTTATTCTTCCTTTGGAAAAGCTGTCTCTCACTCTGAAGAAATTTACTCTTTTAGTTGTTGTGTAACTCTCTCTAACATTATGTCTAGCTTTCCAGAGCTTCTTAGAAATGTTGACAGTGGAACTGGGAACGATATGTTGCCACATACTGTAACAAACCTGCAGCCCTACTTTCTTCCCCTGGATACTGTATTTTGTAGTTACATTGGTCCTTTTGCCCTGGCTTTGAGGTAAATACGTCCATTCTGCATTGGATCAAAAATGTAGCTGAGCTAGTTTGCTTTCTCTAACCATACTCAAAAGCAGCTGCCCACTGAAGGTTAAGAGAAGAGGACAAGAATATATGATACTCTCCCAGTTCCAGCAGTTTTGAGTTCTGGAACAGATGTGGTTTCTGTGTATTTACTAACATTTGACAGAAATTTTTTCCCCTGTGAGTTTTCCCATCATCTTTGTGAACCCAAGTAAGAATTTAGCAGCACAACAACCGTTGGCAAGGAGTTCCACATCTGAGCAGATTGCATGAAGAACTACCTCCATTTAATTTGCTTTTTAAACTGGCTCTTACCAGCTTCATTTATTGCCCCTTAGTTCTTGTGTTGGGACAGAGAGTAAGCAATCAGTGCCTACCTGCCTTCTCTAGTCCACTTGTGGCTTTTTCAGACCTTTTATCCCCTCTGGGTCATCTGTTTCTCAAACCTCTGAAGGGTTATAGCTAGTGATAGAAGCAGGGATTCATGTCCTTTCTTTGTCCAGAGCATCTCTCAAATCTTTTTCAGTAACTATCTCCTGGGGTAGAATCCCCTTCTGCAGATACGATCTGCACTATTGAATGAGTGGTTTGGTTGTACTGTATTTTGCATGATTTATACTCCTTTTATTTGTTTTCTGTCCCTGTGGATTCTTATCCTTTGCTTTGTACTGACTGGACGCTTTCCCATTGTTCTTCTCAAAGCTGATGTGAGTTTTAACCTCCTCGGATATTATGTTATCTCCGTGCCTTTTTCTCAGTGTTGAACCCCTACCATCTTCTGTCAGTTTTCCCAATATTCCAAGGCTTATAAAAACAAACAAACAACCTCAAAAAACACACAAAAAAAGATACTGACATACATAGCACCAAGACCTCTCTCTGATACGTTTTATCTTGGCTGTGCCTGTACTGCTTTTTCGTTCTTCTGACACCATTCTTGCCATGCTGATTCGTGCTCATACCAAGCATGTCTGTAGAAGCCATCACAGCGAAAAGCTTTTGACTGAGGAGGTTGGAAGTACTCCCTTTTAACTTGCTGATGAGTCTCTTATGTCAGACATGCAGTGATTTAAGTAAAATTGTCCTTATCCTTGCAGAGTTTTGTCTAATAAAATCCAGACTTATTAAATATCCTTTTTTCAGTATCCTGTTGCTGCTGAGCCCCCATGAACCCATTAAAATATCTTAACACAGCTGTGTGCTTAGATGGTGTCCAAAGAGAGAGGGAAAAACTGGACTGTATGATGTAATGATATATTGCCAGACAGTATAACTCACTGGAATAAGGTGATTTCTGTACTGTGGGAGATTAGATATCTGTGGGTTTAATAGAAGCTTTTTGTGATGGCATTTAAATTTTCTCAGAATATATTTGTACGTCTTGCAGTTGTGACACAGTAACCGGATCTTGTAACACAAGAAAGAAAAATAACTAAAGAAGTTGCAAGATGATTGAAAATGGGAAATTGCTGTCAGACAACTATGGTGCCCAGTAAAGACAGGAGAAAGGTGATAAGAGGAAATCTTAGTTTCATTGTTCAAAATATAATTTCTTTTTATGTCCCAAGGAAGTTAGGTTACAGAAAAGTACTGGAATACACGACTTTGGCTATGGGTTATAGGTGGGATCCAATTGCTTAGGTCATGATTATGGGCTATGGAGGTATTGGCTGAAAGAATTGTCCTGGGTTTTGTGTTTGTTTTGTTTTTAGAAATCATAGGGCTTGAACAGCTTGTTTTAAATATTTTTGTTGTTATCACATATTAGCCGTTAAGTGTCAGTGGTGTGTTTTGGGAATTACGCAAGACACTTGTTAAAAACATCTCTGACCAGAAGAGCTTTCAAATGTGCTTTTTAAAAGCTTTATGTTCTAAGTTAATTTTTCGTGCCTTTGATTCATGGTGTTTGCAGTAAGCGCTAACATCATAGATATGGGGATTCAGTGGGTATAAACTGGCAAAGGACAATTGGTGTTTGTAGTGTTGACTGACGCCAATTGACAATCTGGCCATATGACAGTGTATTGAAGAAGTCATCCAAAGAGCAGGTGATTATTTATATAATTTTATTTTATATCTCTTGGCAAACTTAAACTTCATGCAGGCTTCAAGCCAACGCTGTTGCATAAGGAAGTGGTCTAATCCTTGGCCTTCATGGCTAATGTCAGTGTTTCTGTGGCCAAGCAGTAAACCCGAGCAGAGAACCAGTCTGGGTAAAATGATTTGTTGTAATGCACAGTCACAGAAACAGTTCAGCAGATGCAGGAGGAAGAGGCTGCTGTGGTGGGCAGAAGGCGAGAACGAAGGCCAATTGGGAGAGCATGCACATGGGATTGAATGTGAATCTGTGTCTTTCACAACCGGAGTCATGTTAAAAATAGTTTTTAAAAAGCTCTTTTTAAAAATTTGCTTTTTATTTATTTGCTTTAGAATTTTAAGACTGTCTACAACGGCTGCCTGGAAATTGTGTCTGCAATTTTGGATATGTAGTTCCTGGTGCAATGCTTAGAGTCGGTGATAAATGGAGAAAAGGGGACAGGAGATAGAATTGGCTCCATAGGGATACGTCATTAAAGACAGAGGCGCCATTAAGAGTAATGACATAGGAGACAGATCCTAGATGCTTTTAGTGTTTCCTGTGTCTCTCACTAGCAGTTTAGTTCTCTGCTATTTTCTTTATATGCATATTTTTGGTGGATTTCTGTGTTGTCTATCAAGTGAACTGACAGATGCTGCCATTAGAGAGAGGAAGATGCAAGTCTCTTGCTATTGACAGAGGCAAGTCATAAGCCTGTTCTGATCCCCAAGAAAAGGCTATGTGATATCCTTCCTTATGTGTAATGACTTACACTTTTTTTTTCCCCCCCCCCCTTTACTGCCAGCACTGACACCTCCACTCTCAAGCTGCTCTGAGTTTGCTGTGTGCTTCATCTGCTTTCCCCTAAGGCTAAAGTTAGCTCCTTCCCCCTGCAAGGCAGGGCTGCGTCAATCCTCCCCAGCTGGAAACATAAGTTTGAGACTACAACTTTTCTGGCATCCAAACTCACTTCCTGCAAAAGGAAATGTACAGACAGTGGACTTCAGTTATCAAAATCATTTTGTCCTCTTCTTAAGTAGCCTGCCTGAATAACTGGATGCTATATATTTTGATGCTGATAGATTGAGGGGTTTCCTAATGGTGACAGTGTATGTAGTACGTTGAAGACCTTCATTTTTTGTGTTCTGTTTTGTGTTGGTAATTCTTCAATCATACCCTACATATATGTAAAGAGAAGACAAAGAAAAGGTACGTTTTAATCAAAACTTGCCCAAGCCAAGAATTGTAATGATTTCTAGAGCTTCATATGGAAAAACATAATTTGTGTGGTAAGGTCGTACTTACTGGTTTATTGTGTCAAGTCACTGGTCACCCATAGGCCATTTAATGAAAACTAAATATGTGAAATGATTGTTTTGCTGGGAGTAGGGAGTACAGACATCTTCTCACCCATATGGAAATTCCGTGCAATCAACCCCAAATCTCAGGTGGCCAAACAGTGTAGAACAGCGAATAACAGAACTGCAGCATTTGATTTATGGGCAGCTGAGCACTGGAGACAGCTGAGGCTCCTCCTTAGCTTGGCAGGGCCTCTCCTTTTCGCTAAGATGACTGCTGCTGCAGAGAACTGTTGCTATTGAAGGGTCTGAGCTGGTTTTGCATACCCATGAGTCCTCCCTGGGTACTGTTGGCACTTTTAGCAGCTAAAATATTCTGCCTTTGTCTGGATATTGTGAAAGCTAATTCACTGCATGGCAAAATCATTAAACACAAAACATCAAACCCAGGTAGAACATGACAATTTGGATAGAGCAGCATTGGAAAGCTGCTTATCCCACAACTCATGAGCCCTCTTTTCCCACCTAAGTTATCAATACAGGGAAGCTTCAATTAAATAGGGAGGTGCAGAAGCGCAGGGTAGCAAATGAGCCACGGCCTTGTGAGTTTTCACTGATCCTTCTGCTGGTTTTACCTGCAGCTGGGTTTGGGGGTTTTTTTTAGTATTGTTTTTCCCCAATAAAATTCCTTACTGTTGTAAAGCTGTGTGGTTCCCATTCCAAAAAATTCTGTTAACTCGTGCGACCTCTGAAGGAATTAAACATGTTTTGCTTCCTAAACGGAAAGCCACTAGAATGTTTACATAGTGACGTAGTCTCTTAAGATTTATCTCCTCCTTCCTCCTGGATTTTAAAAGAAAATAAATTCCACTTGCTTGAAGTTGATTTTTGCTTTAATATTTTTAATGATGTGTTGAGGACAGCAGGCTGGAAGCACAGGGATTAGAGTGCTCGGTTCTCTTCTCAATTTTGTCAGGGACACGTGTTAATTCAAGTAAACTCTGATCCTCCTCTTCTCTTCCTTCCCAGCACACTCTGTTTTCTATTGTGTAAAAGATGTCTAATGATACATATGGCTTTAGATTCTTACAGGTTTATTTAATACCGAAAATATTGCCTTTTAAAGAAATGCAGCACATTTTTTCTTGGGTTTATTACACTTCCTCTTAATTCTTGTAGATACTTTAAATCACATTTTTAATGTCACTTTTGAAGCACAATATCGCGTTCAGTGCTTGAAAAACAACACAAAAAAATTTTTGTACTTTCTTCACTATTCTCCCATCTGCTAAAACTCAAGCCTTTTGCAAAAATCAGCAAATTGACATCAGTTCATTTACCCTTAGGGACAGTAAATTATTACGCAGCTTAAGTTACAAAAATAAATAACTAAGGATGGTGGAGGAAAGAGATTGAAAACAACAAAAATCTATCACAAGCTCTCCCTGGATTATGAAGAATATATGATCATAACATTAAAATTGTCCAAACAGTGCAACGGAGCAGAAGGCGTTAGAGCTTGGGCCTTAGCTGGTGCTGCATTAAGCTGTGTTAACTTTTTTATAAAGCCTTTGGAAAGCTCAGAATTGACCTGTTTTTATTATTTTTATTGGCTCCCTTGATAATAGACAAATGGGGCTAACCTGAGGCCAACATAACCAGCAGGAAATTTGGGTCATGGGTAGTTACATTTTTAAAACTTGTGTTTTAGGGTTGTTCAGTCAGGGTAATTGATTGATTGTTAGGCGGTGCAGGGAGCCCCTAAATCATCGGAGGTGGCCAGATAATGACAATCTGCCAGTGGATTTTGTTTGAGGCAAATTTCCCAGCTCCCTGCAGAGCCATGCTCTGCAGTGAAGCTGTGAGTCCCTTTTTTTTTTTCATGCATGCTCCAGTCCAACTGGCCTGTTTGGACAAAATAGCCTCTGAAACTTGGCAGTTCCATTTGAAGTCCTCTGTAGCACCATTTCCCAAGAGATAAGGGAAAAACATTCCAGAGAAGTTCATACCCCAGAAAGACCCTACGTGCGTTCTGAAGTTAACGGTTTATTATAGCTCTTTAATTTTTTTTCTTCTTTCATTTTTACTTTGAAGATAAGAGGTGGCAATTGTTGCTTTAAGTTGCTGAGTTTTAGCCCACCCTTCAGTAAATCATCCTGAAAGTTTAGATAATTTTTTTTTATCGTGTATGTTTGAAAGTTTCTCAGAGATGCTGTACATGTGTACTTTGAGGAGCTACTGTGCTCAAGCAGGAGCTGTTGACCTGCTGTTTGTACAACCATGTACATCCTCAGTGCTCCATACATCTGGATAATTTGTGCATGCAAAATACTGTATCATTTTCAAGAACGTGTGCCATGAGATATTTAGAGAGAGTTTGTGTGTTGGGAGGAGAGAGGGGAATGTGCCAGGAGATGATGTTCAACAATACGTGGTGTAGGGCTTGCCTCTCCTTAAAAATGAAATCAGATTAATATAGACTGAAGTTTGTCATCTGTTCCAGAATAACTCCATATGTAGGTTAATCTTAAATTCTTGGATTTTTAGGGCTGAATAGGCTTTTGTTCATTGCAGTTGTCCTCTTCCCAGTAGCTGTGTACCTCTGAATTCCTTGAAGTTTTGTCTTTTTCCATTTTAGGATCTGAATGATCTGATATTTATTGTACTAGCATACCAATGAGAACTTGTGTCGTGTTCAAGAAGAGGTAATACTGAACTGAGGCAGGGCTCATTTGAAATTTGGAAACTGACAGCCTAGTCTTGAGGGTGGGCCAGCTGCCAGCATATGCCAGACCAGTGCCAAACACCATAGACTTGCTTACCAGGCAGAGCAGTGCCTGGACTTGCTGTGCATGTGATTTAATGCTCCCTGCCCAAACACAGGGTGCCAACCCCTGCCAAATTTCTAAATGTTCATTTTTGGCTCCCAAGTGTTTTTGACCACTTTGTAATTTACTGCTTCAAGTCCACTGTGTGCACTTAGTTAGGTTTAGTATGTGGTTAGTTAGAAAATTCTTCTCTAAGGTATGTATTCAGATAGAAATGTAACATCTGACCACATTAAACTCCCTTGAAAGATGGGTCCATGGCAAAACTTGTATGTCAAGAGCAGGGTGGGGACCCAAGTCTGCAGAAGTGTTGTTTCCTAGAACACAGGCTGGAAAAACATTTTGTGAGAGCTTGAGTAATTCATGCTTGCTTTATGATCGAGATCTGTAGTGGGTTGGGGTAGGTATAAAAATTCCAGTTCGTGAGATGCTTGTTAGCGTTTCTGAGTTTGTCAAAGAACAAGTAAAACAAAGAACAACCAAAACCAGGTCCCCCTGAACTGTTGTAGGTAGTACACCAGGCGATGAAACTTTCTGTGTTCTTAGACTCTGAAATCCCTGCCCAGGCTTCAGAAAAAAAACTGCTCAGTTGTCAGAAGAGCTCAGAGCTAAATTAATGAAGTTAAAAGCAGTGTTAAATGTAATTACATGATTTTGTTATTGTATAAACCTGTGTCACTTTCAGGTTGGTTTGGTTTGTATTTTATTTACTTATTGTGAATTTATTTAAAGGGTATATTATTGGCTGTGATGCCTATTACCATAACTAGTCTATTTGAAGTTATTGTAGTAACAACCAAAAATAAATGTTTGCAGACTTGACTCGTTGGATTTAAGGAGATTTGGTGTTTCACAGCACACTATGACCAGACCCCCAGGTTTTCACAGGGAGCTGTTTGGCAGTCACAGGGCAAGGGGCAGGGTCCTGAGGGTGGCGTTGCAGGAAACCTCTTGGATGGATCTGACCGATCACTGCGTGTGGGGAAAGGTGTGATTCTCTCCTTCCATGCCATCCCCCCCACACAGGAACAGATGCTTGCCTTGCACTGGCCCCACGTCTCACCTGATCCCACTGGTGAGCTGCAGACTAACCCACAGCAGAAAACTCGTGCGTGGAGATTTGTGCGCAGGTGTGTCTGTGCAGCAAGGGTGGCAGTTTGCTGCTGTGATTAGTCCCTCTGCTGTCCTAAATGGCGGAGACCCACGCGGTGGATCTAAACCCCAGCCCTGGTGTTACGCGGTGTGAATGTTAGCATGGTGCTTTGGGGGATTCATATCTGAAGTCTCCGATTTACAACCGCAGTAAAGGTGTACGGACACCAGTCCCACAGAGATGAGAAAAGAAGCAAGTGCCATTTCAACTAGTGAGGACTTAAGACATCTCAGCATGTTCTGTTTCCCTCTCCTTTTGTCTGCCAGCCTTCGTCGTCTCATGTACACATTATGATCACTTTTCAGCCTCATGGTCATGTATGTCTTCCCGCTTCCACATGGCCTTCGCCTTACTCACCTCACGCCATGGGTCTACTGTGGGAATGAGCCTGACCTGCCTAGCAAAGAGGGCTTTTTTGGTGTTGGACCCCTGTTACATGGCCTAAGGAGCTGGCGAGTGTGCTGTGAAGGAGGCAGAGGGAGACGAGGGTCAGGGCACGCGCCAGGCCAGTGATTGCTGCCCTGTCCTTGCTCCTGTCATAGAGCTCTTCTAGGAAACCACGCCGGTCACTTAAACCATGCGCTTCGCAGGTGGTTCCCTCTGTTTCTAATTTTCTGGTTTTCTGACCTGGTTGGATAGGGTCAGGTTTGCAGATGTGCTGAGAGCTCGCGATAATAACTGAAGTCAATGGGAACTGGTCTTTGAACTCCCAGCTGAAGTACAAGATCAGGCCCAAGGAGGAGGTACAAAATGTAAGGGAAGCATTTGGCCTTGTGCTTTCTACCGCTTCTACCCGTATGGCAGAAACTGGTGCTCCCGTCCTCTCATCATACTGCTACGTGGAGAAGATCTAATCGTCATCATGCTTTTCAAGTGTTAAGGTGCTGCTATCATGAGTCCCTAGGAAAAATACTTCTAGGAAACTAATGAATTCGCTGTCTGAGCAGCAAATAAGTCACAGGACCATGTGCTGACAAACAAGAATGCAAATATTGAAAAATGTTTCCTTAAATGAGCACTGCTATTACGAGAAACAATAACTTGCAGATGCAGTCAGGAGTATGTCTGACACTAACTGATAAGCAGTACAGGGGCAATCTGACATATCTTCCTTCTGTTTTTCAGACTATTGGAGAGTCAGAAATGCCCAGTGTTTTGAACCAGTTATTGCCAATGATCAAGCCTTACAACAAGAGAACGAAAGATGACTATACCTGCGAGGACTTCCTTGTCTTGCTGGTATACGTGTATTCTGTGGTTGGAGAAATCAAAAGTGGAAAAGAGCTGGATGCAGCTGAAGAAGAGGTGAAAAAGGCTCTAGTCAAGGCCATTTGTGATGAGCTGGAGCCATCTCCTTTGTTGCAGAAAATAACAGGTAGGATTCTGCTTGTGTGGTGAGAAATTGGATGGCTGGGAACTTGGGAACTGGGTGAAACAGAAAAGCATCTTGACTATTCTGTGGTGCTGAGGGTACGTGAGTAACCACAAGGATTTCCTGTAGATTTGTTGATATATGCCAAATGCTGACAGGCTGTCCTTGAAGAGTGCTGAGTCTGACAAAAGCTCTACAAGTTGTTCTTTTTGTTAAAGGTTGGCTAAGTTTATGTGTTTTCATAAGGTAATCTTTACCTCAGCTTCTTTCATTGATCGGTGTAAAGTTGACCTTGGGAAGTCAAAATTAATTCTGGAAACATGTTCAGTGAACCACAGTTGCTTTGTGAATGCAGGGAGCTGGCCTGTCTGGCATAAAAGAAGAAATGTGTCTAAAACCAACATTGAGCTTTTTGCTGAAATGACATGAACATTAGCCTTTAAAAGTAGCACACTAAGCCTTTTTTTAGATGGGCACTCATAGAGTAGGAAAGCCTTAACCTCTTGCTGCCAATGTCACATTTTAGAAAAATAAATTCTTAAAAACATTTGTTAAACTTAATGAACTGTGGTGTATCTGAATGGCAGAAGGGATCTTGCTTCCTGCTGTTGGTTTTCTCCATATTTGCTAATAGTGAGCAGGTTGTTGACCAGGTCATCTTTGAGGTAGGGAGCGTATGAACTTAAATCAAGATGTTGTGAGGAGCTTACAGTTGAAAGCCTTTGCTAAGAATGGGCCTAAGTGGGGATTCTCAAGGGCAGTGGAACAATACTGCTTTTGGTTATTCTGGTACTATGTGCTGTTTCTACTTCAAAATACAGGTGTGGTCTGATCAGTCTGCTGTTGCTTTGAGTGTAAAATACTTTAAAAGACTCTTACTGTAGGGATGGCGTGGCGAGTCATGTTTGCACTGTGCTGTTGTTTTGATATTCCTGGCCATGGTGCCCTCAGTGTTCCAGGTTTCTTGTAGACTTTTACTCTCCAGTTTTTCAGTATGTACAGCACATCTTGTCCACTGTGTGGTGATTCCCTCCCAACTTCAGTGATGTCTTCGAGTGGATACGGTACAGTCCAACCCCTAATTTCTAAACCTCCATTTACATATTTTGCCTTTTCTTTTATGATTGTCAGTGTTTTGAATCACAGTTTTATCAGTTTCTCTTCATTGTGCCTAAGAAAATTATGGGAAGATTTGAAGTCTGTAAAACTTTAGTCGAGTACCAAAGAGAAGCTGTATTCCTGTGTACATAGATGTTTCCCTTGTTGCGCTCTGTGGTCTCTCTTATGTAGTCGTAAACACTGATGGAGATCCAAATACACATTGTGCTCATGTTCTATAACGTGTCGATAATTCCGTAGTTTTTACAAATATACTTCTATGCTTGATTTCCAGTGTGCCTGTTTCCTGAGTAAAAGTGAATATCTGGGTGTTTACTCTCAAATTCTGGGCAGATGAACAGTTGAATGAATGTTCCAGTACAAAAATTCTTTATTTTACGAAATAAAATAAGTTATCTGGGTTTACATAGTGGACCGACTATTGGAAGCATGGTGGGTGTCTGAAATATGGCATTCATCTCCTTGTGTGTATGTGGGACGACTGACTATGAAAAAGAGAAAGCCTCGACACTATGCAAGTACTGCTCGGCAACAGCCAAATCATTAATTTGTAATCAGCCCTGGTTTAGCCACAAATCCAGAAAAACAGCACTATACAAGCTGCTGTGAAGAAAGGTAACTCCATCCCAGCCAGACCCAGTACAGATGGTTTTAGAGCAAGCATGTCATTATTTCATTATGAAGTTAATTGCATAAGACAAAGCCGGGGTCCTTGCAACCTTCCATTGCTGTGTCTGTGTATTTAGCACAACCGTATCAGTGCTTTGTGCACAAGTATGTGATACTGTTCCCCCTTGCTTGCATACTTTTTTGGTTAAGCAGCATTCTTTGTTTTCACATGTTATTTAGAGCAACAGTTATTTGATTTGTTCATAAAAGAGGAAAAAAATATGATTAAAACGTACTGTCATGGCCAAAAATAAGGACTGTCTTGGGAGGAAAGTATAAAGTGGAATTTCTAGGAATGCACCTTTGGTAGTTTTCAAGCCTTTATTCATGCAACAAATTGCTTTCTCAGCATTAGTGGAATCTGCTGAATTTGTAATTTGCTGTATTTGCTGAAGAGTTGAATTAGGAAGACTGAGAAAACATGAGCAACTTAGTCCTGCTCTTCCTTGACTTGTATTTTGCCAGGCCTGTGTTCTGTATCCTGCTTCCCTCTGAGCTTTGGATACCTTACTCACTGCAAATCAGAAGTGTAGGAGCACCTGCAAGCTGTCTTTCAAAGGCACAGCAGCAGGACTTCTTTGTATCAAGGCTGAAAGTCTGGGAGCAGATGGCAGTGTTGGTTTCCCCTTTTGATAACGTAGTGGATATAATGCTGAGACGTCTTCTGTTTCCAGCAGAACACACTGTGAGCTACAGACCAGCTATTCCTTTTAGCAGATACAGCTTGGCCTGTTTTCATGAGGTCAGCCCAGCTCTGCAAGTTAGCAACAGCCACCCCGTCTGGGCTGGTCATGGTCCAGACCTATAGCTGCTGCCCTGATTTTACGTTAAGTCAGAAATGAGAGAAAACCTTTTTTGTTCTTAAATGGACACAAAAATTAGTTAAACTGAAATAAATTTCAGTAATTCTTAGAATCTCTCATTCATGATCAAAACAAAGCAAAATGTTCACAATCTTTTATACTGAGCTTCCCATCAAGGTGAACGGTAGGAGGAATGTTAAACTGGATGTGTCAGGAAAGAAAGGGAAGCCAGTTACCGAGTAGATTCAAGACTGCCTGCTGGCTCACTCCTCGTCTCCAGGTTCCCATGTGGGATCTGAGTTCCTGAATATTCAGCATCCATTCTCTAGTAAATCTGCTTTTAACTAAGGAGCTTAACCTGCAGAGGTGCAGATTTGAGTTTCAAATCCTCCTAGTGATGCATGTTTGGACAGTTTTGGTCGTAGCAACAGATAACAAAATTCACTGCTGCCTTTAAAAAGACATACAGAAGTTATACTATGTAGGCTGCAAAGCCAAGCACTTCAAAGTTGAGAAATGCCGGGAACTCAGTTTCCCATGCAACCATCGTTTGACTCCTGTGTGCGTTATAGCACAGTCTTCAGTTTCATGACTATATAGTGTATTTTCCCGGAGCCATGCTGCATTCAGTGAATGGACTGAACACCACAGAGAACCAGAAAAATATAGTTTCAGTTATTCTTACACATGATGAATAAGTACTAATAAAGTAAGTGAGACTCTCTAGGATATTCAGCAGGTAAGTTTCTCTCAGTCCCAGTTTGCAATCCGTGGACTGGCACTGTCAGCTTTGTGTGAGTCGTTTTGGAACTTGAAGAAGAAAAGCATTAAATGTAAAAGCATTACATTGTCAAGTATTAGTGATTAAATTTCTTTGAACAGAGAGGACTTTGTGCTCTGCTTCCCCGTACACCTGGTGCCTGATGTTTTGGTTTTAGTTTGGACTCAAGGCAGTACTAAGGCTGTTTGGTTGATTTAAGTGGAATTAAAAGCCATATCTCGGCTGTGGCTCTGAACTACTGCCTAAGCCTTTTGCTTTCCTCTTCTCTGCAAGGCATGGAAGATGTGCAGTCTTGACAGATACACATTTTTATTGGTTTTATTTGTTGTTCCCATGGAACTTGAGAAATAAAAATGCAAAACCCTTGTAAAACTTCAGAAAACTTGACTTTTGAGGTCAAGTCATCAGTCAAAGTAGTAGCTGGGTTTATACAAGGTATCTTTTATTCCTATTATATTTGTTAATTGTAAACTTACTTATGCTTGCCTGAATGTCTGCCTATAAGAAATCTTCAGCGATCTATCTCGCAGAACCAGTGCAACCTCCCCCAAAAGATGCAGCTCATCAGTGCACAGGGGGTATTTATGCTATGTCTGGTTTTTGGTGTTACCTAGTTAAACTGGATAAGTATTTGCAGTAATGGAAAAGAAAGTGATTCTCAGAGATGCTAGTCTGTCCATCCCATTGATCACGCTGGATTTCCCTGATGCAGCCTAGATTATTATAGCCCTCTGAAGAATATGTTGAGATGCAGCACTAGCATAAGCTTACATTGTGAAAAAAGCGTAAGCACTCACAATTTCCTGGCTGTTGAGTGTTGGGCTTAGCCTTATTGTTGCCTGAACATATGTTTTCAAAAATATTTGTGCAATAACATTCTGCATTTGTGTAACACCTTGTTTCATTAAAGCACTAGAACGATCCTGGAACTGTTAATTAAAATAAAAATGCAGCATTTTAGTCAGACAATGAGATTTAAAAAATATGATACTTTTTTTTGTATACATAATAATTTAAAAGTATATTAGTGATGTTGTATTTGATGGAACTGTTAAGTAATATGTGTTGTGGTAGACTATCTTAATGCCTTGGTAATAAAACTGAATGTAACAGTTCCAAGATTTCTCTTGGGTGTAATTTACTGCAAACATATGTTCTTCATCACTGTTTCCAGCAGAATGTTACAAATTGGAAGAGAAACAGAATAGACCAAAACATAATGGAAAATTGTGTTTTTCAACAGAATACTGGGTTTTGGGGCTTTGTGGGGGTGTGTCTTTTTGGCAGCTGTTTAAAAAAAAAGTTGTAAAATACTGTATTTATTTTATTGCCTTATCTGTTCATCTAGTTTTGTTAATGTCCATATAGCGCTTCATACAACTACAAACGTATGCAAAAGTAATGCTAATAGAGCCACAAAGCAATTAAAAATCTATTTTTTTTCAGCTGCGTTCTCTCTTTTTCATCTGCAAATCTCTGTGGGAGCTTTGTAGAGCAGACTGCCTGTTGTGTCGTGCTCTGGAGGCCAGGAGGCCAGCCCCAGACGCTGCTGTGCTGTGGGCAGCCACCTATGCTGGAGCATGCAGCTGGTGGGGCGTGCGACAGCAGCGGTAGGTATCAGTTGCACCCTCTCCAGCACAGGTGTAGCAGGAACCCTCTTTGCGCCAGAAAC
>WKFP01015086.1:1145139-1198005 GCA_011057875.1 Pterocles orientalis
CCCCCCCAAAAAAAAAAAAAAGGGCGAACAATGTGTTAGCAATGCTGGGTCCTGCTGGGGCAGTCCTGCAGGCTTAGGGTACAGGACTTGGGTTTAAGTGTTGCTTCTTGATTCCAGGCATGTGTTGGAGTCTGGCTGCAAGTAGATAGGGATCAGCTCCCCACCAGAGTGAAGGTTTATAAGCTAAACTGTTTATGTTAAAAGTTCATAGAGTGAGTTACAGAGGGTGCGGGAATACCTCAACACATCAAATAACTACACATTTTGAATGTCCAAACAGGCTTCTCTCTGAAATACTGATTAGCTTCTTCTAGTCCCTGATGCTAAAAGGTTCTTTTCATGCCTAATGTTAGCAGGAAAGCTTTGCCCTCCAGTTTCAATTGGGAAGAAGACCTCTTCCCACCAGGTTAGGCAGTTGTATGTCCATGACTACCATAGACTGTGCTGTTTGGGTAATCTCCTCTGTCCTGTATCCTGCGAGTCAAAACTGCTGCAAGCGCCAGAATTGTCACTGAGTATGGTCTGTGTAGAGCTAAATCTGCTGTGATTTAGAAAGGAGATGTAAATGCTGCTGTGGCGTAGCTATGTGAAATTCAGGGCTGCTGCCACATCCTCATGGATGCATTACAAGGAAGAAAAACTTTCTCGTTGGATGAGAAGTAATCAAATGATAAAAAAGGAGGCCATCTCAGGTTATGGCAATTTTTCTTTCTCATTCTCCCATGCTCCCTGTGTTTCCCTGAGTACTGAGGAGATGGTCCTTGGCCTGCAGAGGTGCCCCCAGCTGGCATGGAGATAAATGAATGAATGAGTTTTCCCTTTTGCATTGGATGACAAAATGTAGTCTCTATTGATGGAGCTAAATAGCTTCATCGTGCCACACTGCAGATATTATTACTGCAGCCAGATGAAACCCAGCCGTTTTCTCCCCAGTTCTGAAATGGGAGTCAGATGCTCAGGAGACTTTTTTTCCTGTTGCCCCAGCTCATTTTACAGACACCTAAAATACCCCTCTCTCTGACAGGCAGAGGGTGTGTGTAAGATGACTGACCTCCTGTTATCTGTCTTATATTCTTGATGCATTTTGGACAGGATCCAGTGGAAAGTATTTGAGATCCCGCAGTACCAGAGGATGCTGGATCTGATGTTCACCTTGCCAGGAGCACCAAGAGGACATGAGCAATAGCTGCTGCCTGGCTGGGCGAGCTGGGCTGTGTAGGGAGCTCCTGTACTTTAACCTTGAGATGCTGCCACTGCTGCGACACTTCAGTCCTTTGCTTCATGGTAACGGAGCCATTAGGGAAAAAAGATCAGTCCACACATCCCGAGATATTAATCTGATTTACACAACAGTCACAAGAGGATTGTTGTTACCTCTCTGCAAAAACAGGGAGAAATTGGCTATACACCGAAGCAGTGACCTGCTCTGCTTTAGCCACTGACTCTGCAAGTGCAGAGTACGTGTCCTAATTTTTGTCAGCCTTGCTGAGGATGTGTGGGTTCTCTAAGACCTCAGTACCTCTCCACTGTGACCTTTCTAAAGGCTTCTTCCCATTTCTGTTCGAAATCCAAGGACAGCAAGTGGGAAATGAGCGAACCACATCAGTTGTCAGTGACTTCAGGCTTTGTATCACTGCCTGGGTGGATTCCTGGGCTATTTCTCAGCTGGGAAACACATTCTAGTGAATCGTTTGGGAGACAAATTGCAGTAGTGTTTTGGATTAATTTATATCTAAGTTGGCATATGCATGTTTTTATAGGTCTTATAAATATGTGGCATATCTTAAAAATCAGTGTTAAAAAGCTGTGGTCCTAAAGGTGAGAAAATCAGGCTGTTTTGTACACATGCAGGGATATTTTGTTTGGATTTCATGATGTACATTAAAGTGTATGGTAGAAGACAATCCCAGTGAAATCCCAGTGCCATTGGGAATTTCTCTTTTTTTGAACTTTCATACATTGTCTGTTTATTTTGTCTTCAGCACCTGGTCTCAGTTGGCTCCAAACTGGATAGTAATTTTCATTGAAGTGTTTATAACATGAAGTCTTTTTTTTTTCTTTTTTTAACGTGAGACATATGCCTGCAGCTCTGCAGGCTGCTGTCTCGCTGCCAACTTAGCGGGACAGCCAACTGCAACAGGAAACTGATATGGTGCAGTTTTCATTAATGATTTGTATTCTTTTTCAGCGTGCAAATTCAATAGCATTTAGAAGATGCTTCTAACATCAAATATCTCTTTGCTTGGAGTATAAAATGCAAATGGAAGCTGCTTTAGAATTAGGGAACTTTTTAAAAAGTACATTTATATGTGTGTGACATAGATAAATCTTTTTTTTCTTCTTTCCGTAGGAGTCACTTCCTTGCAAAACTTTCAAGTTGTAAAATTATGAGTAAAATCTTGCTGTTTTGCAGAGCACACCCAGCCTGGCATACAAAAAATGGTGAAGTATTAAATAATTGTCAAATTAAAGAAAAAAAAGAACCCAAAGAAAACAAAAAGACTTATTGTAGTCACTACCCGTATGACAGAAAACTAGTGAGATTTTGGGGGTTTTATTTTTCTTTTATACAGAGACGCAAATATTAAAGCATTTTGCTTTATTGCAAAATTTTGCTTTATTACATTTGATTGCCTTCTTGTACGAGTTTCTAAGTATTCTATTATAATTCTTGTCAATTTGGTGTATGTTTTAAATACCACACTGTGTACTGGATCTGATGGCACAAGGACAGAGAACATTACCTCCACCGATATAAAAATCACATTGAAAAGAATTTCTGGTATTTAATAAATAGCTCAGGGATTTGTGGCTGAAACATACATCACTTGTCCATGCAATTTGCTAGTCAGCATGCCCTGTTTTTCCCCTCTTCATCTCAAGATTAGGAGTCTCATGGATTTGGACTCTGGAGGTCTTCTGTTCAATTGTTCATTATAGTTAAGATAATTTGCTTTAACATATATTGTAAGGGTCCTGTTCTGCTTCTGTATAAATCAGTGTGAAAACATGCAGTGCTCCTCCTGCTTGTTAATGTTGTCTATGGATCAATTCTGACATTAGGGGATAAACAGGATTAAATATTTTCACTGATCTGTCAATGTTGCTAATACAGCTTTTTCTTTAATATCACAATTTAAAACCTTCCTTAGAACTCTTGTTAGTGCTACTGCCAGTTTGTTTTCAATAACCTCTTAAGTATTGTCTTGTAGTACAGAAGTTCAAAAGCAATACCTTATTTTAATAAGTACTTTCTCACCAATCTCTTCATGTGTACTCAAGCCCTTACTAGAAACCTGAAAGGCCGATCTCTCATGGTCTTGAATTTTGAATCAACATGGAGAAGGTGCTCTCCTAGTCCCTTTCTCTCTATTTGTTCTTGTTTAGTTGTAAATTTTATAGTTGAGTGAATGTCACTCTGGTGGATAAAGTGCAGGTCAAGTTACATTTTGCTGTTACTCTCCTGCTCTCTTTTGCAGACACTGGGACTGTGGTCTGTCAGGACAGGAAAGTTCACAGATCATAGCCTAAGAATTTTTTCCCCCCTTTCTTTCTTGGCTATCCTTTTGTCAGGCAAGGAAAGTAATGTTTGTAAAATTGGATTGATGGAGCTCTGTTAATTGAGCTAGTTTTGTGTAAATAACAGAGTGATGTTTGTACCTTATGCTATTTTAGAAAGCATTATGCATCACTGATGCTAGTTAAGAACCAGATGTCTGATTCTCTTTTGATTTCCCACTTTATTCATTAAAATAAACATTATTGTGAAAAATAGTTGCCTGATGAGAGGTGGCAACAGCCAGTCATAGCCAATTAGGCACATTTATTTGATGAAAAACAATACAAATATGTATTTTACTTGCATGGGTTTGTGTTAATGTGAGGAATGTGTGGATATAATGTGTGAATGTTCCTGGTTTATTCAAATCTCCTTCAGGCTTTTGTTTCTGGTGCTGTCTGTGCATACTTGTTTTACAGATCCCTGTACACCCTGTGTATTGATGCAGCCCTCAAGACTTTAAAAACAATAATAGAGGGAGAGATTGGTGGAATTAGAGTTAGAAAACAGTCTTTGGGAAATGCTTATGGACAAGTGCTGCTGCCTGTTCACTGAGCAGAGCTGCCTAGATGACAACTTCTTTCCCAGGCTGATAACAAATAGCAGCATGCCTGTGCCCAGGAGGCTCCCTGGAGGTATTCCACGATCCTGGCAGGAATTCTGCCTTTCTTTTTGTAAAATGTTGAGCAGTTGGAGAATATATAGATGTGGCAGAGGCACCGTTTTGTTAGCTTAAAGGAGGTTTATTAGAATGAAGGCTGCAAAAGATAAAAACTAATAAAATAAAAATTTGGAAGGAGCCTTGCCTCTAGTAGCCTTGCCTAACAGCAGATGAGAACTGTGAGACAGAGAATTTAATTCTTCTGTTTCTTCATCATCTTCTCCTCTTCTGCCACTTTCTATTATCTTCTTCATAGTCCTGCAAATCCAGTGTGCTGAGTGAGGAAGAAATGGCAGAAGAAATAGTGGGGGTTAATCAGCTGCAGCCGTATCTTAATGCTCATGCTGAGGAACTGTAGTTCTGGCATTTGTTAACTTTTGAGTGCTTGCCTTCACAAACTCACTGTTGTTCCTTTGATGCTTTCCACATAATTTCTGAAGTAAGCAAACAAAACATTTAAAAGCTGAAACAACATTTTGACTGTAAAGAACGATACTTATTTTACTGGCAAGTTCAAATAATTTGGCTGCACATCATGGCTGTCTGCTGCTTGCACTAGTGAATTGATCAGTGCAATAGCAGGTTGTCTTCCAAATGGACCAAATGTTTACCAGCAGGTAACAGGCTTTGCAGGTACTTGACAGCAAGAACGTACTGAGGTTTATGAATAATTGATTTAGTTTGAGATTTTCTGCCTGTATTCCTTTAGCTTCTTTTGTCTGTTTGTGCCACAGCTCTTTTCCCCCACCATCCATCTCGTGTTCTTCCCTGTTCATCTGTTTTCACATCTGCCCCCAGTTCCAGCCTGCTGTCCTGGTTCTACCCTCTGCCTCTCCATCACCCGTGGGTCCAGTCTGCCCTTAGCTCCTTGCTACACTTCCGTTTTTTTGTCCACCTCATCCTAAACTCTGCCTTTGGTCTCCCCAGGCTCCCACCTGTAGTCTGTCTTGCACCTCTGCTGCATTTGTATATGTGAAGTACCTTCCTATCCTTCTTTATTCCTAATTTCAGGTCAAGCATTTATGGTGGGGAGACTTCAGTGACCAGCTGCATCCCCAGATGAAAATGCCGTGTTCTTACTTTCCCAGTCATAGATCTCCTCTGTTACCCAGAACAAACTACTGTAGGACAGTTCCAGCCACAACTGGTTACCAAATTCATTTTTAAAAAGGAAAAAGTAAAATTAAACAAAGGCATTATACTTATTTTTGTATAGCTCCCTAAAACCCCTCAGATCCTACGTTGCTCTCCCAAAATGGTTACTTGTACCAATCAGGGATGGAAGTGGAGTACTCCGGGTTTGTTCCCACCACCCTGCTTTAATACAGGTTTAAAATAAGAACCGTGTCTCTCTGTCTCTTTATGGCTAACAGAAGGAGGTTTTTCAAGGGCATGATTCAGCTTGTGTAGTTGAGTTCCTGGAACCAGCCTTATGAAGTACTTGTCCCTCCATTCCCAAGGGTGAGGCGTGGGAACCATCCTTCACCGAGCTGGTCACGTACCTAGGGAGCAGCCATTCCTGCCTGGCTTCTGATGTGTCTGCAAGGAGCCACAGTGGGATCGTGACGCTCAGCGTCTGAGCTGCACCTGGGTGCTTTCATCGGTAAAGGCCAGGTTGCAAAAGTTGGATGTTGCTTTATTTTTGTTCATAATTATTCGTTTGTGCCTTTCTATTTGCTTCACATTCTGCAAACCCCTTCTTTCTTCAGAAACAATGTTGTATTTAATCTCCTTTCACCAGCACTGTCCTTGTCTAAAGGTCTGGATGTTTTACTCCGAGTTCATGGCCCCTAAGTTACGGTCATGGTGGTTCATTCTCAATTATCGTGTCTTACACAGCATTTTTCTGTGCAGAAAATACACATTTATTTGGCATATATTTTGAGAAACAAGAATATGTATAAGTGATAACAGAGACTCGTTTACAGACAGTTTTCTGAGACAAGAGATGACAGTCTTTGTTATTTTTGCTTCCGTTTTCCATGCCCATTTACCATCTGCTTCTCCATCAACGCAGTGTTTCTGGCAGACAGATAGGAACTGGGAGTGCATTGTGCCTTTATTTTGCAGTAAGTGGGGGTTTCTGCACTTCATAATGCACATGTCCCTTTTTTAACTGACTCTCTCCATGGCCCTGGGTTTGAGGTGCCGTCTTGTGTGTTGCCCATGCAAATAACTTCTTCCAGTCTCTTACTTGTAGAGGGAGTGGTTTGGTTTGTTTTTCATTGTAGCAGCTGTGATTGTTGGGTTTAATGTCTGTTTGATTCTAGCATATTCACTAGTATCTCTTTCCTGGTTTTGAGGAGATAAACTGGGATGAGTCATGGAGCACTTATTCCCAGAGATAGCTTCAGCAATCGAGAAGGGACCATGAATACTTCAGGCAAAAGTACTAGATATTAGGCAAAGATGGTATGAAGGTCACTGGGTTTTATTATTTTTTCCCTCTTCCAAAATAAATGAAGTTCTCTTCAAACAGACTGCAGAAATACCAATTAGTGTGCTTCATTCTGAAATGTAATCAAATTTAAAATGTAAAAAATCCCTTTCGGCTACAGTATAATCGGGCCCCTAATTATGAAAGGCATATGTTCCCCTCCATCTTTCTTCCCTCCACCCATGCAGATAATTGTCCTTCTTGAATGATTTCTTCTCTGTAAAAATCTTTGTGACGTTCTGCTCCTGGTTTGCTCAGAGCAATGCTGTTATCTGGTGCATTAGGTTTGTGTTGTTGGATTCTTGCAGGATAATATACAATATAGTTACACTGATTACTTGCTATTTCGTGTGTCATCTGTGTTTTGGAATATCTCAAAGCTTGTCAGTCTTCCGCTGGGGATTACATCATTTTGGGGGTCTCAACCATTCTGAAACAAAAGCATACTTCAGTGGAAAAATATGTATGCCCGGACAGCTGGCAGTCTTTCAAGGCTCCAAACTTGACACAGCGTTAATCTCAGAGAAATGTATTTTCTTCATGTATATTCATAGTAATGAAACAATTAGGGGGTTTTTTGCCCCCCCCCCCTTTTTTTTTTTTTTTTCTTTTTTAATGTAGAGAGTTTCTTACAGATGGTAATTACTGACATTCCCCCCCCTCCACACAGCTACTGCAGGGTTTATTCTGGGGTGGTGATTTTGGTTTCTGCATGGTCTTTGAATGTTTTGGTGAATTCAAATTAATGATTGTTTCTTTAGTGGTAAGCCTGATCTTGTTTGAAACGTGACAGTCTCTTTGTTATTAGTTTGCATTTTTTTCAGGGGCAGACCTTTGGGGAGAAAGTTACCTGCACCTGCCTGCTAAGCTATCTTGTCCCATGTTGAATTGCAACAGCAAATTGGTATCACAGACCATTCACCCCATCACATAAGCACCATTTATGTTGTAAAGGCTTCATAAGGGTTGAATTGAAAGACAACTTGTTGGACTATGATGAATTTCATCCCAATATCCACTACATAAAATGGCTTCAGAGTTGTTACAAGAAGATGCTAGAAAAATCAGTAGTGCCAAATTGGACCAAGAATTTGCCATGTGCATGCTTTATCTAGATTTTCATGCTATTCCTACTGCCTTGTTAGGTTTAAAAGATATATGCCTCATTTAGCTTGTTCTGAGGAAAACCTGTCTGCCAGGCTACCAACTCCCAGCGTTTGTTTGGGCAGCCCAGTTCCAGGCTCATGCCCTGGTGGGTCCTGTTTCAGTACCAGCTCCTGCAGTCAGCCTCACCCAGAGACCAGCAAACCCTGCTTTGGGAGCTGCAGCGTTCAGAGACATCACAGATCTCTCTTGGAGACCCACTAAGTAGGCATGTAGCAAAAGTGAGAACACTTGCAGAATATTCTCAACTTTAATAGAGTGTCTGTTTTATTTTCCTAAAATATTGCTTCATCAAATATTTTTGTCATATCTCCTTTACATTAAAAATTCACCTTTCCATTTGAAAGAGTATTTAGGCATAGGGTTTGAGTAACTAATGTGAACTAATGACAACAAATATAGAATGTAAATGAACTAATAATATTTATTCTAATTTGTCATGTAGTACTAATAAATTAATTACTATTGTTGGGGGATATATGTATGGATCTGTTTCCACATTTGATTCATCAGAAAGCTTGTGTGAGTTTCCTCTTGGTTTGTTGATAGATTTTTCTTTAATTTGCAAAGATTTCATTTTAAAAGAGTTATGGGAGTGGGGAATTTATACTTTTGTTTCACGTAAGATGCAGACATCACTGATGTGACAGATGAGTTCTTTCTATATGTATAAAAAGCATTTAAATAAGTGGAAAGTGAATATTAAAAAGTTCTGGGATTTTTTTTAAGACTGGAGCTTTCTAAAAACATCACTTAAAGTATTTTCTCTCTCCTTTTAATTTATCACAGATTAATGAACTCTATGTTCCTCTTAATTTTTGTGAAATTTTATCTTAATTACTTGTTGTCTTCTGTGCAAGAACTTTCCAATATAAAGAGATTAGATGGCCTTCATTCATTCTTTTCAAGGAACACCACTGCCAAAAGAGTGCTTTGTAAGCAGTTAAGTGGAATTGTGCAAGCTTGTTGCTGGTGTTTAAATCTACAGCAAATCTGATTTCCCATTGGTTTGAAGGCAAGTCATGCAGCCAAGCAGTTAAGTATGCAAGTCGTGCAAATTACAAGTCTATTGAAGGGTCAGTATGGTTATCAATGGCAGCTGTTCATAGGATCCTTCACACTGAGATGAAAATTTAGCTTTTAATTTGAATGGCTCTCACCCCTAAAACATTGTAAGGTCTCAAGTGCATTACTATTTTTAACTAGTGGTTATGTCTTTCCGTTTACTTAGGCATCATACCAAAGATCACTGAAGTCAATATGAATTCTTCTACTCACATCAGCATGCTCTTGGTCATGCCCTTGATGAACTGTTCTGTTCAGTATCCAAACCAGGAGAGGTTACAGGATAAAAACTGGTGCAGTACAAACCAAAATGGGTTCAACAGGAGCCTGAAGTACTAATTCTACCTCCAGTCAAGCCAGTGGAAGATAAACATCCCACAGGAAGTTGGACTGTTTGTTGCATTCAAGTTACTTTTCAGCTAACGCAACGTCAGTAAAAATGTTTTGGCGTAACCACCTTGCCCACACACCAGTGTTAGTGATGAGAGGTGTTGGGGTGGGCGATAAAACACCATGTAAGGTTTTGGAGTGTGACTGTTTATCATTAAGCAAAAACTGACTCATCTGTGCAGTTAAAAAAGGGGTTTGATCTTTGTTTTGAAGGTCTTGAATCATGATAGAACAATTGCATTTATAGAGTAGAAGTTTGGAAAGACGTGGTGAAAATGATAGTAACAATTAAGAAGCACTGTAGCAGAAACCCTGAAAATATGCTTAGAATAGAAAGTTTGGTAGTCTAAAAATTAGGAATTCAGGTATTGTACTCTATGGAAGTTTCATAATAAGGAGAAAGAAGGAAATATATGGTATTATGCAACATTACTCCATTAGTGTTCAGAGGAAAAAATGGAAGGAAAAAACCAAACCAAAAGACTATTTTTAACCCTTTCATGTCATTACTTTATAACTGAGTAATCCAATGGAATTTAAAAATATAAGTAAAAGAAAGGGAAGGGAAATACCCTAATATTAAAAATAATCCAGACAACTAGTGAATTCAGGATGGAATATCTGCAATAGGAAAAAAAAGTACCTGATTTTGAAGCTTGGTTTTTAAGGCAAGCATCTTCAGCCTTCTCTTTGGAAAGGCTTAGAAAAGCAGAATTTTCAGCATTAAAATAAGGCTAATTTTTGGTGAACCTGTTCAGGGCCTTACTAAATATCACAAGAGGAATATTCTTAGAGGTGGAAAACATTGTTGGATAGAAAACTGCAGTCTGAACTGAGGGATGACACAAATGATAAAATGGAAAGTCCTTCACTGGTGGGTGAAGGTGAAGGTGGTGAAGTGCAAACCCTTTTACATGCTTATATTAGTATTAACCTTGTGGGAAACCTCAATGATAATAAACATTTTTGTCTGTGTGGTGCTGAATTTTAGCTTTGCAACAAGAAAAAGCACAAACTACTCAAATGTGCTAATGTTATTCATCTTAAAATTCAGTCTCGTTTAGTTTAATTTTTAAAATACAAACTTTTCTTGAATTATCAAAAAGGAACTGAAAGAAGTGGATATCGTTGTGCTAAATTGTTGTCTGCTTTCCAGTTTTGTCCTTTGCTAAATTATTCCCTTGACAAACAGGATAGAAAGTATTTGTACTTCAGACATTTTATGATTAGTCAGCCTCTGTATTTGTGTCTGGGTTAATTAAAACAGAGCTACTGTTGAAGGTTGGAAATAATTGTGCTGGTTTATGCCTGCTGTCAATGCTCCTACCTCTGTTGGGTACATTTTCTCCAACATGTATCAAATACCTTATAGAATATATAGCTGTGGTTGAGGAAACAGCTGCTAAAGGGCTGTTCAGGCAAAGTCTTTCACTTGCAATTGATAGAGTTCAGTAGCAGAGGTGCCTTGGTGTTGTTAGTGGTTAGTTGTTCATGCTAGGTGCCTGAGATTCCTTTCTGACTCAGGGATGGGGACTGCTTAGGCTGGTGTTCCTCTCCCCTGAGAATCAGGTCCATGTGATTTTTTTGGTTGGCTTTATGGTCCAGCTGATGGAGCAGTTTTGTTGAAGAGCTTTTGAACGTGATTCACCAGCTACTTTGAAGAGATTACCATTGAGGGCCCTTTGGTGCATTTTTCAGTCACCGTGGGCAAAGTGCTCCCTTGGCAGTCCCAGCTTTGATAGAAATTGCTTCTCTGACATTTTGCAGACGCACCCAGAGGGGATCTCGGCTCAGGTTTCTGGACACTTATCATAAAGCCACGAGGCCCTTGGGGGCACGCTGTGCATTGCCGAGGACATCTGAAGTTCAGACTTACCTAAGAGAAGAAGCTGAGCCGTGGGGTCCTTGCTTTTTCCCGTGTGTCCAGGTTGAGTGGAGAGTGGGGCCAGTGCTGGTGATCAGAGTGGGGAGGTGCACACCGTGAATACTGGCTTTGTTGCTCAACCCTGTTTATCAAAGAGGAAGGTAGTTATTAGCACAGAAGTGAGAATGGAGTGTTGCTGGTCTGAAAGTTGTTCTTATCTGGATTTTTACGTGGAGATAGATGGAGAGAAGAAAATGTTCTTCCAAACACAGCCTTATCCACTAGCTTATTTCATAATTTCCTTCACACAATCAATTTGCATGCTTTACAAGCGGGGTGTCACTTCTGTTTTTTCTCTACCAAGGAAAAATGAAAGTAAATGGCCCATTTTTTGTTTGGCATCTTACACACTTCAAAGGAAACAGAAGAATTTCTTCTAAAGATGGTCTTGAATATGAGAGTTTACATGGTTTAGAATGGGAGAGGCAAATTTCTTTGACTGGTACCTGAAATTGAGCATGCAGCTTTATAGTGTATGCTCTTATGTGCACAAGTGATGATTTGTTCAGAGTTGCTCAGTTTACCCCGGCAAATGCTACACCATGAGCAAGTGCTCATTCTAGAAAAACAAAGCAAAATGTCACCATGAAATAACCATGATTCATTATGATAAATATTAATGTAATAATGTAAAATGCTTGCTCAGTTTTCTTGAATACCTTCAAAAAAGATATTTCCATGTGTAGGACAATTCATCAGAAAAGAGGTTCTTTCCTGCTGTTAGTCTAAGGACGAGTAATGAAAAACTCTAACAGTTCCTGGTCACTATAGATCAGCAGAGACTTATAGTTGTTTACAGCAGTGTTTCACAGGTTGTTGTTGTTTTTAGCTTGGACTGATGCCCTGATCCGGTTCGCAGTGCAGCTTGTCTGTCAGCTCGTACCAGTGTGACTGAGGAAGCCTGTTTGCAGTGCTGGAGGGTGCTGGGAGGGGTGCAGACCTGCATCCTAGCTGCTGAGCAGCTGGGACAACCACTTGTTTTGTGAACTTTAATTCCACATGGTTAGTGCTCTATCAGCCAAATACATGGATTCCATAGCTTTCACCAGGGCATCCTCCTGCTTTTTCTGTTCAGTCTTTCCCCTGGTTGTTGAATTGTCAATGAAGTCACATAGCAGGCAATCTCCTGGAGACAGAAGTTGTATCCGTCCTCCTCCAGCACCCTTCAGCATGTAGCTGCTGCCATCGTAGTCCTGCAGCTTTTGTCTCTTCATAGCAGCAGAAATGCGTCCCAATGAGTGATCAGTTATGTTGCTGGAGGGGTGCTAAATCCCGTTTCCCTTTTCCCTCCCCATCCCCACAGCACTTGCCAGCGTTTGTCTCTAAGGGCACTGGTTATATCTTTATACGCTTTCCTTTATTCGTTTTAATCTAATCTACCTCCCTTACATCATTCTCTCTTCCTGCCGGGAAGTCGTGCGGAGGGAAGCTCTTCTGGTCCCCTGGGAGTTGTCTCGGGGAGATATCTTGTGCTGTTGAAGGCCCCAGCTTTGTGGAATGCAGATGGTCTAGACAGAAATTGCATTTTCTTTCAACACAAAGCACTGCATTTTTAACACGTACCTCCAATAAGTACAGCAAGAGGAGAACCAGTTAGCTATGGTTCCTCAAGGCAGGTTTTCCAGTTATCCTGGAGTTTTATAGCGCTTCGGTTTGGCATGTTTATGTCCCCCTCAGGAACATAGCTTCTAGGAAATGAGGTTGCTATAAAGCAATACCACAGTACTGTCGATGTGCTAGCTTAAGTCCTTGTTGTATTTTTTCATACTTTATTCTTTTTAAGTAGCTGTTGGTTATGCTCCTCCACAAGGGACTGTTGCTTCAACACAATAGTTAAACTTATTTTGTTCCTCAGAAAGTTATATCATATCTAGACGCATTTATTTAAGCAACTGCATAGCTTAGCCTCTGTTTACATTTTTTTTGATAGATTTTTTTTTTTTGCCTGTAAATTGTACTAATCTCTGTCCAAATGAAATGGGAAGTTAAATTTTAAAATTGCAAACAGTTTTTATTTTTAATCAGTTATACAAAGCTTCCTTAAATGCACTGAAGACTTTTTAAAAACTGGATTCAAAGGCATTTTGATAAATTTAAATACATTTTTTTCCAGTTAATAATAGAACTGACAGATCATACTTTCCTAAAAGCTTCACTCGACTAGATCTCATCTGTTGCTATTTAGGTTTATCCGTAAATTGGAAATTGGTTTTCTGTATCTAACAACCAAAGATTTTCTCAGCTTTGAGTGAACTAGCCTTTGAATTGAGCTAGATGAATAAACTGACTTAAATAAAATGTTCTCCCTGCACCTGCAGAAGAAGCTGCAGCTGCCAAAAGAGGAATACTTCAAAAAACTTGGATCCCTGGGATTTAGACAGTGATTTCTGCCAGTTCAGTACTTTGATGTTCTTTGAAAGTTCAGCACCAAATGCACAGTAATGGAGGTTATTATATAAGTATAGACCTTAAAAAAAATAACATAATCTCAATTTGGAATCTTAATAAGCAAAAAAATCCAACTTAAATAAAAATGTTGATGGAAGCAGTTTTAATACCTGCTTTTTATTCATCCTCTTGTCTCTGAAATCAGACTGGGCTTTCCGTATGACTGCCACTGCAGGTGATGGAGGTCAACTGCCAGCAGAGAGATGTATTTGTTTAAAAGCAAAAAAGATAAACCAGGGAGGGAAGCATCATTTCACTAAGTCACTAGGGATGGAGGGTGTTCATCCAAGGTTTCTGGAAGACTTTCAGGAAGCAGCTGAGTTACAGTCATATGTAACTCACTGAAAGATATTACTTTAACAAAGAAACAGATGTGGCCAGCAGCATACCTAATCTAGAAAAGTGTGTATAATTATGAACCTTACTTTCCTACTGGCACAAACAGTGAAAAGTGTAAAGGCAAGAGGAGGAGATGGCTGTTGAGGCCCATAAGCACGGTCAGGAAACCTCTGGGGTGCAGGGGAGGGCAGGGCCCAGGGCTAGCGATTGCAGAAGGCAGCAATGCAGGAGCTCACCTCGGTTTTTAACAGCACTGTAGATAAATTCCTGCTCCTCTTGGTGGAAAGGGGGTAGACATCGGAGGCCTGGATCGTCAGCAGTGGGCTGATGGTGTTCTCACATCATGAGGGGAGAAGAAGGGAGCTATTCTATACGTAGTCCTCTTCACTTTATTCTGCTTGAAAATGTGAAAAGATTGTGATAATTTCCAGAAAAATTAAAGATCATGGTAATTGTCAGAAAAGTCTCATGTAGTTAGGTTACAGAACTTCCCTGTGAACAAATGCAAGGCAGCGAGAGTTGGAAAGAGTACATAACTCACTCTTGGTCCTGTATCCAGCGGAAACGACATCCAGTTAGGTTTTTTGCAAGTAAGAGATGAGCTGTATCTTTTAAGCCTGGAAAGCAGTTGTCAGGTAAATAAATTTAATATTAACATCTTTTTGAGGGTCTTATTTTGCCTAAACTGAGATTGACATTTACAAAATAAATCATCCTCCTCTTTATTATGTTCAGCTCTTATTATAAATTAATAGAAAAGGTAGAGAAATGAAGCAATGGGAGGTGAATAGCTGTAAGATCATACAAGGAACCAGGGTTATCTGGAAGAGCTTGGAATAGACATGGGTAAAAACAAAAAAGTCTAAGACATGAGGTTTTGTATGACAAATTTTGTTGAGAGTTCTTATTTGCCTGTAATGTGGGGGTGCTGAAATTACAGTGGCAGACAGTTTAACTGCTGTCAATGGAGATGTCATTTTAAGTATAGGTTTTGTGTTCCTTTTCTAATGTGAACCCAGGAGGGACGCACAGTTGCATGGTGCACATACACACTTTCATGTACCTCCGTGAAGCTACGTGCCCTGGAAAGTCTGCTCATGACTGGAGGAGATGCTTCTGCAAAGGCACGGTCTAATGCTCAATTGCTTTCTCATGCTGTTGCCTGACCAGACTTTGCAGGATTGTGTCACAAATAGTCACGTTGCAGGGAACACATGCTGGTATTTCAGATGGCCAGGTGTCACATTTTTAAAGATAGCCCCCTTTCAGAAGAAAAAACCCTCAAGTACCAGAACGAAATAAAAAATATATAGTTAAATTATATCAGAGATATAGATGTAATATATTCTATTAGTAGTGATGATGTGGTAGAAATAGAAATAAAAGTGCCATATTTCACAGTTGGACACTTCAAAGGATATTCCTCTCCCAGTAATCCTCTGATCTGCTTCATGTCACAGGTCACTAAACAGTATTTGCAAACCTCGTGGCTGGAGCACTCATTCAGCATTTAAGGTGTTGCGACTTTTTTTGACATCGTAAGTTCAGGTGCACTGATATTTCTCTGAGAAAGTTACATCAGAGTTAATTTTTATGTAGACTCTTGTTTATGAATATGTCTCCTCAAGACTGATGGGAAACTTGCCTGGAGAGGGGGTGAAGTTTTCTCATGACAGCTGTATGATGAGGTTAGACAGTACCTGGTAGTTAGCTGGGCGCTACCTCGGACAGGCTCTAAAAGGCGAGGACCGAAGCAGGAGTCAAAAGGCTTGGCTTAGCCATTCACTGGTGCATCACTGAGAGAATGGTGTGAACTCTGGGTTCCTCTTTCATCTGAGTGTAAATGCTAATATTCTCCTCCGAAGTGCTTTGCCACCCTGAAGAGTAAGATGCAGTGGTAGCAATTGCTGCTATGATTTCGAGCATGGGCTGGACTTGGATTAGGGTCTCACCTTTGGCACCAAACTCATTCTGGGAGGCTGGCGTTTACCATGTGGTGCTTGGCCAGCGATGGATTCTGCTCTCTCTGGCAGGTGTTGTCCTTGGTTTTAGGTAGCCTTTCTGAATCTTCCAAGTCATGAGGGTTTGGGAATTTTTTACTAATCAGGCAGTTGCATATTCAAAATATTTCTACAGCACCAAGGTGAAAGGACCAATGACCAAGTTCTTAGGGTCATAGCTGAAATAAAACTCCTGAGAATTTTCCTCTTGCCAAAACAGGAGTGCCTGGTTGCTTTGTCCATTAATGTTCTGAAGGAAGAAGGATATTTTTGCAAATCTGTTTAATTAAGATGCCCCTTTAGTTCTCCCTGTCCTTCATTTCAATTGGTTTTCAGAGGTTTTCACACCAGCACTACACAGGGCTCTATTTCAAGTGCACAGTAAAGAGCTGATAATATAGCCTCTGTGGCTGGGGCACAGACTCTTCCTTATATAGCTTTTCTGAACAGGATATGCTTGTTCTGCAACAGATCTTGCATTATTTATTCCTGATAATGATTCTCAAGTCAATATAAATGACACTTCCAGATAACTTTCTTCCTCCCTGATAACAATCTGGTAGTTTATACCGCTTTCCAGAAGTGTATATTTCTGTTTAGTTTTTAGGGTGCATTTAGTATTTAGTGTGGCCAAAGTAGTCATTCTTTCAGTATCTGCCAGCTAGATCAGTTTTGAGAAGAGTATCTTCAAAGCAATGTCTGTTTAGAACTGACTTATTTATGTGCAGTTTCTGTTCCCCAACAAAGCAGTCAAAGAAACGAAGCATCAGTTCCTGGTGCCTGAGGAAGAGGCCTGAGAAAAATCTCAGAAAACAGGTATGGTTTAGAAAGTCATCTGCAAGAACTCTGTGTTCAGAATAGCTGTGTACTTGTGCACATTTCAGATGTTATGTTTAAGGGTTTGTTTTTTGAATGAAGGACTGACATGTGGAGGCAACAGTGGGTTGTGCTGAAGTGATTGGGATCCAGGGAGGTTACTAGCAAAGCTCTTCAAGGATGGTGCTCAGAACACTTGTAGGGTCCCATAAACGGCCTTAGCATATTAGGGGTACACTCATGTAGGTTGCTGGTGACCCAGAGTTGTCAGTACAGGGGAAGATGGGCTGTCACACAGGAAAAAACTGGACAGTGTCAAAGCCTAATAGAAATGGGGTAGAATTTCGTAGGTCAAAATATGTGTTCAGACTAATAGATTTTGTTGGCTGGAAAGAGTCACTGTGGTGTATTACCGAGAGATCACTCTCCTCCTGTCAACTATTTATAATTTTATTAAAATAATGCATTTGAACAGTTCGAAGCTTTTAATATTTGATGTCCACCAAAAATTACTGTCAAAGATTCTCTTTGAGAAACTGTTTTGAATCAAGATGAAAAGAGGCTCATATTTTGTATCACTAACAAAATTACTGTATTTCTCCAATCTTCATTAGAAATGCAGTAAAAAACTTCACATTTTTAAGGTAGTCAGAGCAAGATGCACTTCAATATGGGCACATTCCATACCAGTGCATGTAGATTCTCCTGTTTATGTTTTGCTTTCAAACAAAAAGGCAAATTAAGTGTTTAGAACATTGTGACGTGTCGGGAATATATAAATTCAACCAATGACTGACAGTACTTCAGCAATAGCTGGAAGCTCTCATTACAATGCACTCCAAAAGATGTTGTTCATAGTGGTTGTAAAGTGAGATGAACCAAATTAATTCTATGCAAAGTCTGCCAAGCATGCTTTATCCGCTTCCATCTTCATGGCTCTGGCTCCAGCAAGAGTGGTGTGGCTCAGCCTCCCTTTAAGAACGGATGCTGGGAGTCTTCCTGACTGCCAAGATCTGTGTAATTGGGACCTCTCTTCTTAATGACTTAAAAAATTGAAGACTTAGCAAGTGCAATGTGTAGTAGACCAAGAGAAGAAGCTGGGCCAATAGGAAGGAGTTTCAGCACTCCCTGGTGCCATCCTCTTCTCTTTCCCACTCTTACAGCAGTAGTTATGCAGTGCATTTATGTTGTGCGTGCAGAATAGGCCTGGCACATCCCCAACACACTGGATTCTCCATGGATGGGCTGCACAGCACATGTTGCTGTGTAGACTGGTGCGTGGCTGTGATTTCTTTTACTGAAATATGGGAGCCGTGTGTGCACGTGCCTGGATTACATGCCACGACTGCGCAACATCATCTGTCCAGGTCTGCTTGAACCATCCATCCAGTGCAATGATCCTGTGCCACATGAGGTGGGTTTGTCACATGTTGGAGTAAGAAAAGGGAGTGACTCCTTTCTGCACTTCAAAGCAGTGAGAGCTGGGACCTCCAAGACTGAAAGATTTAGGAAGTCTTTGGCATTTTTTTCCTCAAGCTAATTTTGTCTAGGGTCATAGCTAGGCTTGGCTACACATCTGTCTTTAAATTTCTATAAGGAAGTATAGCTGTTGTGAATATAAATGTCTTTAAAACTTCCATTTAATGCATAATTCCACAAATCTACAGTATTTTTAAATTGATTCTCCACATATTTAACTTCTAAGGGCACTAAAATAAAGAGACTTTGCAAAGCAATGTATAAAACGTAGCTGTTAGAATTGCAAGCAGCTGTGTATAGGAATCGCACAATGCACATAACGTACTGTGACAGCAGGGGAGGTGGTTTTGCAGAGAATTGATTAATTTTTTAATTTTCAAGGTCACTTTAGATAGACACTGCTGTGCAAATGAGCCCTCAAAATTATAAGCCAGAAGAAACTAATAGATATTTTTATGAATGCAAAAGTTAATAATAAGAGTGGCTGCAATAACATTTATGTGAGGAAGAACTAAGGATCATAAAAGCATTTTTACATGAAAGAGAAAGTTTCGGAAGAATCTGTAATAGAATTTAAGCCCATTTGAACCTCAGATTAGGGGTCTTTTTGGATGGAAACAGTGCATGGCTTTCAGTGTGGTTACAACTTGCGTTCAAAAGCAGGTATTTCATTTTTTTCAGCTCGATAACCACAGAAAATATTCATCCATTTTCTCTCTGCTTTGAAAAAAGACATATTTCAGCTTTATGAAGTAGGTGTTCTCTGCAGAATGGGTGCTGATGAGAACCATGCACAGAACAGGAAGTTCAGAAGACAAGGGATGGCAGCCGAGAGCGGCTCCGTCTGCTCTAGAAACCCATTGCTGCACAGCAGAGGCCAAAACAGCTGACAAGATGAAGTCATTATTTATGGAAGGACTCTGAACTCTGGTCGTTTGTCAAACTGACTCAGGTAGTCTGCTGCTGGACCAGATGAACTAGCAAGTATCTAGCATAGCTTTGTGCTCTAATAAATGTCAGACACAGAGGTGTTAGTGAAACAAATTGCCAAAATATTCTGAGAAAAGGGGAACGTACATTAAACAGTGAAAGACCCTAATTGCTAACTTCACTATTAAAGACTGGAGAGCATCAGAACACCTTATTTTCAAAATAAAAGCGGGGAGGGGGGGGAGGTGGTGCACAGTGTGATGTCCCAGCCCTGAAGCCAATGGCAGAATTCTCATTGACTGATACGGAGCTGGGGTTTCACCTGCCGTGTGCAGTGTTTCAGTGTACTTCTCCATCCATTCGCTTCATCCTACAGGAGCCTAGATGGTTCATGTGTTTGTGAAATAGTTTCCACATCTGTCTGTTTAGTAAAAGTTCCAGTCCCCAGGCTAATTAAAACATTCCCTATTCTCTTCAAAAATACCTTTTACACTAAAAAAAAAAAAGATCGCGATAACGCTGTGGTTTTTTTATGCTAACCTCTGTTGAAAGCTGGAAGATAGTAAAAAATCAGCTGAAATAAGAATGGATAATCTCATAACTAAGTCAGGTTGGCTGTGTTTTTTTGTCTGTTGTTTGGGGGTGTCCCAAATCTTGTCATCATTCTCAAATATATGAATTATGGCATGTTAGAATATTACCAGAAGGAAGGCTTCTTGCCGTAACTGTATAGTATACATGCTATGTACAGTCAACAACTAGAAATTCATGTGCCTGACTGCTCAATTTCTCCTCTGCCTGATTTCCATAGCAGTGAGTAATTTGATGTTGTCTTCAAAACTTGTCATGATTCTCCAGTTAGTTACAGGCATTTCCCTATTGCAAAAATATTCTCTAAACATAGACACTTCTAAAAAAGATAATAAACCCAAGCCTCCTAGCAGGAAGCCTATCTAGATTCATTGCTTGGTTGCGTGACACACAGCAAGAAAGGGAGCCACATGTTCCTGTCTGGAAAGTGATCAGTTACATTATTCTAAGCATTAAAATGTGTCCGTATGTGTGCATCTGTACACACAGAGACATGCATACTTCAGATCATGCTGATAATGACATTTCCAGTCTCAAAAGAATAATAGATTGTGTATGAAATCCTTTATTTATCAGATGTAGAATTTATTGTGGTCTACCCCTTCGACTTTAAAAATACTCTCTGTCATGGTGGCAAGAGCAGTCTTGGAGCAGTTAACTGATTCTGTGTATAGCCTCTCATTTAGTCTGTTACTGAATGAAAAAAGGACTACAATGTTCTCCTACTTTATCGTATTTTATCTAGTGTAAGAGCAGATTATGTAATCTGCAGTTCTGCATAAAATAATATATCTGTTATAGTCCTGTACATGGGATATTTTAGAGAGCTGCGACACAGTCATTTATCACATGCCTGTGACAGTCTCACCTGCATGCTGGCCATTAATCTGTTCTCCAAGAATGTCTGACATTACTGTCCCAAGGCAATTTTGCAGTTTCTCTGCATAGAAAGGCAAAAAAAAAACACCTGCTACAAAACTTTTCTTTCCATCGTATCAAAGGCAGAACCTCCTCCAAAAGTGCTCTTGGTGAGGTCTAAAATAAGCAAGCTTCAGTCTAGAACTAGCGATGAAGTTGTGGATGTCTCATCATTGGAAGTGTTCAAGGCCAGGTGGGACAGGTCTTTGAGCAACCTAGTCTAGTGGAAAGTGTCCCTGATCACAGCAGGGGGTTTGGACTAGGTGATCTTTGGAGGTCCCTTCCAACACAAACCGTTCTATGGTTCTGTGAAGCAGGACATTAATAATGTGGGTAATTTTGTGGAGCTAGCACTTCAACCCTCAGCAAGACGGGGGCAACCATATTTCTGATGACCTAGGAAAGGCATCCATCACAGGCACTTCACACTGTAGAGGGCTTTGGCAAAGGTGGTAGGATGGAAAGGAATGAAGCCATCTTTCAGGCACTGGGATCTGAGGCCATCACTTTTAGTATGGACTGTAGATTATGGGGAAGCAGCTGAAGTAATGCACATGTTCTGCAGCTTGACCCAGCCTGTTTAAGAGGAACTGGAACAAGGCTTTGGGATCTCCCAGAGTTTTGCTGGTGACAGTAGTAATGGTTGTAGCAGCATCGAACCTATGCAGGGCTTTGTTTGTCAGAAGGCGATGTAGGGGGACCCTGCTAGGACAGAGTGAAGAACAGACCGTGAAGGTACAAGCACAGACCCATGCTGGATCATGCCTTCCCTGCACTTTTCCTGTCACAGTGTTCCTTACTGGTGGCTTAAAAACAGCCCCTTTAGGCGCTCTGAGCCTTCGGTCCCATCTGATGGTGAGCCTTCTGCAAATAGCAGAACCATGCAGCAGTGGCTCTACTCTGTGTTCTGCCACGTGTTATTGAACAGTCATCGTGATCGTGAGATTGAGCTGCGCTTTTCTGTCTCCATTCGGAATTTATTTTTGTCAGTAACAAAGGGAATTTGTTTTGTCAGTGAGTGTATTTACTTTTCCTTCACTTAATTGTAATTTTCAGTGGAGAAGACAAGTCTTGGTTTTGGAAAGGGGGGAAGGATCAGATATTTTACAAATGAGCAGCCGGTTCCTAAGTTCTGCACTACGAAGGTTATTGTGCATTTTTCCTGCATTTGATACTCATTATGCTGTACGTGATCTGTTCTTTCCATGAGGAATCCTGCAGATGTAAAGGCTCACACTATGGTTGGTTTAATTAGAAATAAAGTGTCAAGAAATTTTACACCTTTTTAATTCTTTGTTCAAATAACAAATGTTAAACACATGGACACCAGTTAATTCCTGGAGCAATTTAACTGATTTGAGTGGCATTACAGCAGGGGTCATTTAGCCTATGACATTAATCTCAATCTTCTTTTTTTTAATTAACTTTTCTAATGGATGTTGCCATCTAAAAATCTGTGGTGAAAGAGGAATAGCCTGAGATTTGTGAGAAGCATCATCAGTCATACTTCCACTTGGCAAGTCATTTTCTAGGCGATTTCCTGAATGTTCTTATTTTGTGAAGGGCTAGCATTGGAGAGAAGAGAGAGTATTTTTATTAGTCCTCTTTTTTTTGTTTTTGGAAGAGTGATGGCTTTGCAGGTTACTGAAAATCCTCTTCTGCAACTAGACTTCAGTCATATTCTTGCAAATTGTCAACTAAAGTAGCTTGCTGCTGCAAGTTATTGGCAGTAATGATTGCAGAATTGGGCTCTTAAGTTACAATATTGTCAAAGAAGCTGTTACAAATATTAATAAGATCATTAAAATGTTTTCATTGGGGTTTGCTTTGAGAAGTAGCCATTTCACATGCCTTTGCTGCAAATGTTGATTTGTATGTGTGTCCATACTCATTTCCAAGATGCAAAATTAGCAGATGACTTGTGGAATGAATCAGTAAAACTGTTGTGCTCTGTGAAGAAGTGAATAAACAAGCTATTTTAACCCCAGCCTAGTCTTCCCCTCTCCTGGGCTTCCTGACGGATCCTTTTGAGATATATCTGCTCACAAAATAAAGCCACTTTTAATGCTTTTTAGTACTTGCTGACTATTTGCCAAGGATTTCTATGAAGTATCTGTGAATATAGCCTGAGACAACACAACACTGTTTCCCCTGTTTCCTGTGCTGAATGGTCAGCCCCAATGATAAACTGTAACACTACTCAAGGTAGGAAGGTTGAGCTGCCAGAAACTATTTGTCACTTCACTGGCTTTGTACCATCCACATCCGTCCAAAGTTAAATTGAGGTTATAACAGGAGTTTTCTTTTTGCTCCGTCTTTGCCAGCAAAAGTATCTTGCATAAAGATGGACATAGAAGTTCAGTGTTTAGCCCATAGATGTTCCCATGCCATGAAAAGAAGATGGAAGTGATACGAAATTTGACTCAAACACCTTCAGTTTCTGACAGATAGTGCTATAACCTTAATCTGCCATTAACTTCAGTAAGGTGAATACCTCTTCTAATGGCCGATGTAAGGGTGATGCCTTATATACTAATATATAAGGTTAGGTTTCAGCTCAAATTTTTATCCTATTTGGATATTTTAGGAGTTTTTAAAATATTAATAACTCCTGTCCTTTCATTCTATTTGATGTTGCTGTTGTTTATAAAAAGCTGACTTCTCTTTTATCTGTACAGCCTCATTTTAGAGATGGCAGATATTATAAGCTACAAGTAAAACAGGCATTATACTCTAATCAAAGCTTTGGGTAATTATGTGCAGTTCAACTCTTTATAAACCCATAAATCCATGTGAATTAAATCTTAAATGTTTCCTACAGTAGAACGAGAGTTTAACGTTTTGTGATGTTTCTCTCTTGTTCAGTGTCAAGTACCATGAATCCCATGATACATGAGATAACTGTGTTGTAAAATGGAAGCATCACCAAAAAACTCCTCATGCACTCAGCAACCTAGCACTTCTCATTTTAGCACGTCCAAAGCAGATGTGCATCTTCATTGCCAGTGCTGGTTGTGTTTTGATGTTAATGGTTGTGCCAGCTTCACCTGAGAAAAAAAAACTGAATCCAAGAAACAAGAGATTTGACTTGTGAAAAGACAGTACTTGAGATGTGGTCATTGTGATAGCGGGTGGCTGATGTTGCACACCATGCTTTTATGCATCTTCAAATAATTTACTAATTGTAGTTGCTGCAAAATGTGTCTTTGCTAAGAGGTGTTCCCAGTGATTGTATCATTGCTTTACAGCTTTCATTTCTACTGACTGCAGTTTGCTAAAGTTTAAGCTGTTACTTTTGAACAGTTGGCTCATGCTGATAGGAATATTTGGCTGCCTCGCTCATCAGCTCGAGTGGGACAGGGTGCTCAAGTCGACCACCCTGTTGTCTGAAGACAAGGAGCCTGAGAGCAGAGCACACCGCTTGGGAGTAATTATGTGCTGGGTGACCTCCCAGCCACTCCACACAAAGCATCCCCTTTCCCATGCTTTCTCCAGACCTTGGCAATAGCAGAAAGCTAAAGGGATGAAACGGTGTGGTGGGAGAGGCTAAGCTGGGAATGAAGGGAGGCAAGGAAGGCTTTATTTCCAGACCTTGGGAAGAGTGTGTATCTAAGAAGACTTTATGAATATTTTGCATATAAGCCCAGAGCTTTAATTGGGGCATATTTTGGATTAATCAAAATATATTATTGAAACAAAATTATTTGTATAACCAAAATTCCATCACGCAATCAAAATTCACTTACTTTATATTTAAATTTATGGCAACAGCAACTTTATTTGTGTTCATGCTTTTCTGAGCATGTCAAAAATGTTTAATATATATCACTTGAAAAATGTAAGTGTAGTAACTGTGTTTTCTTTTTATACAAGAATAAAAAATACATGATAAAAATGCCATGAAGAGAAATAATTGATTGCTAGTCTATGCCATAGAGACTGACTGACTACACAACACCCTTAAGTAATTAAAGTGCTTTAACCACAGATAGGCCAGATTCCGTGATTCCCACCCCCCACCCAGGATTCATTAATTAATTTCACTTGATGTTGACCTCGCTGTAAGCTAAAAACACACAGATACTGTGCAAAACCCAACTCATAGCCTTATTTTTGCTTTATGGAAGAAGAGTTTGTTTTATTCCATTATTTTCATATTTGTACTTAAAGAACAAAAAGGTCAGTTACTTTCAGTACTTTGACATGTTTGAAGTTTTCTTTCATACAGAAATGGTGGTATTAAAGCTACTCAAGTAAAGGAGACTTTATCTGAAAAAAAATCCAGTTCTTGGGATTTGCTGCCTGGTTTTACCATGCATTCTTTTTCATTTTGAATTTTGCTCTTACAAGGAAGGGTAGCTAAATAAATACAGTAGCACAGAAGCAAATGGAAAACATCTGTTGTCCTTATTCAGGAATTCAGTGAGTCAGGTTTTGTGAACATCTGAACTCAGCACTTTCAGATATTTGTAGAATTTTCTGTAGTTTAAAATTATTATTGTAAAACGTACTTAAAGACAACACTACAAGAAGAACTGAGAGAAATGCCAAAGCTGTGCAGGAATAAAGAAAAGATCCATTTTAGTTTTGTTTTCTTTTTAATGGAAACTATTCAGAACCCCAAGGAAATAAGAAGGCCACATTGGACCAGAGCACAGCTTAGCCTGGTCTGGTGCCTGTGTCTGGTAGTGGCCAGCACAAGGAAATGAAAGAACTGCTCTTTACGCAGTGATCCTTCCCTGATGCACCACCCTGTTTGCCAGCAGTTGGAGATGTAAAATATTTGCTGAGCTAGGGTCGGATCTTGTGTTGACAATGGCAGTGTGATGGAGATGGATATTCTGTGATTTACAATTAGCAGGGCTAAAGGATGTTTGAAATAGATGGGAGCACAGATTTTTTACAGGAACTGGGTAAGTATTGTGGCTTAAAGAGAAGGTCACTGTAATACAGCAACTTTTAAAACCGTGATGTTCTTGTTAATGAAAATGGATGATTTTACCTAAAATATTAAGACTGTCTTTATCCATATTTCATCAGATTGAAAATGACTTATTATAGTAGTACGGCCTATTTTTTGTATCACAGCTATCATTATGAAATATTTCTTGCTGTCTCTTGCTCTCTCAGACCATGAGCTCATCTCCTTTGTTTCTATAGCTTTCTCCTTCTCTGCATTCAGAGCCCCTTCAAAACTTTATTATGTACAAGTCTAGTATTTGAGACGCATGTGAGCATCACCGCATTACCAGAGCTGGCTGCCATTACTTTTTTAAGTCACCTAATGTTCCCACATTTGTATCTCTTCTTGCTGAGAACTACTGCCAATGTCCGTTGATTCAGTACCTGCTATGCCATCTTTACTTTGGCAGCCTTAAAGATAGATGAAGCTTACTCCCACACATCTTCCTCACCTGTAAATTGCTAGAAGTGGGAATAAATTACTCATGTACCAAAATCCAGCTCTTCGTAGAGATTATTTAAATCCTCTTTATTGAAAGCTAAGCAGCTTTTTCCCAGCAAATGCCACTGCGCATTTTCTTGCAGTCACAGCAGCGATGATGTGATGTCGCAAGTACTGTTTTGGTAATCTGTAGAGAAGGAAAAGAGCCTGTAGCTTCTGTGTTTTGATCTAGTAAAGCCTGCAAACTGTGAAAATCCAACACCTCCGAAGATATTTCTCTGGTTCCAAGTGGTACATATCCAGACTATGAAAACACACATGCTGAGCATCAAAAGCTTGCAAAATTCCAGTTAGTCATTCATCCTACCTTTAAACTGTATGTTGAAAAAAAATGAGACTAAAAATAATATCACCTATCAGAAAATATTTTGTGATAACAAAAAATAAGTGTATTAAAACATGCAGATATTCCAGTCTGAATTGTTGAAAAAGACGGTGCGGGCAGTGAGATTAACAGCTGATAATGGTGGCACCTTCTTCCTGCTTGTTGGCAGGTGTTAGCTTGCTGCTGTTCCTCTCCCCTGGAGAGGTTTTGTGGCCTGGTAGGTCCTGTGTAGTTTGAAACATGGAAAAGCAAATCCACTGTATTGTTTTGAGCACTAGAATACTAACATCTACTGATACAGTGAATGCCAGCACTACTTTCTGTATCTGACTATCTATATGGAGAACAGCACCTGGTTCAGCCAGGCCCACCCATTAAAAGGAAGCATGTTTTTTGTGATTTTTGCTTGTGTGTGCTAATTGTTTGCTTTGGCATGCATGTTCATTATTTTTTGGCAGGAATGTGAAAAAAGGCATTTTGCTCTGAAAATAGCTAAAAGAAAGAGGTGGGAAGAAGAAAAAAGTGCTTTTGTAATTATTCTGGGGTGAATTAGGAATCTATCCCTCCCCGTCTACCCCTTCTGTGATTTCAAATCCTCTGCCTTTCAAGGTCAGTTGATCCAGGTCAGAGCAATTCAAAGGATCTGTGTAGTTTGAACATCCTGTTGGCTTCAGCTTTTTTTGTTAGATCTTCAGTAATTTCTTTTATGCCTCTGCAATGGCTCTGGAGATTTGTATCACCTGAGAAGTCTTGCTTACGATAGGATTGGCAGCTGTGCTCCACGTAGCTAGGTTCATTTGTCTCTTATGTGCTTTCTCAAACTTCCAGCCTGGTCCTAGTTTAAGATTTATAGATACTGAACAAGTTTGTTTTCCCTTAAGGATATTTACATTTCCAAAAACATTTCTGTATTGTTTTCACTTCATTACATAGAAAGCTGGGACACAAAGCCTACCATTAGGAATGGTCTCATGTTACTCTATACTCTGTGTTTACAGATGTAATCAAACAGGAGAGGCTACAGCTTTGCTCACCTACTAGCTATAGGTAGTTTCTGATCTTTAGGCTTGACTTCTAGACAGTTTTTGTTAAAGTCCCAGAGGACGCACCACTGATGCTGCGTAAGTAGTAAGTAACGATGGTGAGCTTTCAGGTAAAGAGCACTATTTGCATTTGTCTTTGGAGCTGTCAGCACAGTATCTGAATGTCTTGATGTTGTTAGCCTCTCAGGTGGACAGATATGTCAATCTGGAACAACTGGTAATTTCTTAACAGGAATAAACTGATGTATCTCCATGTAACTGTCGAGGATCTGTGTTGTTTTAATCCAGCTGAGAATTTTTCCTATAATTTTGGTTACCTCTGTGGATCTGTATATGGTCACCATTCTTATAGCTCATCTACCGTGAGCTATAAAAAAACACATTCAGATCTTTCTTGTTTCACTTTAACAGCTCCATTTTTGACATTTTTTAAAGAATTTGTGAGGTTGAGGATTCTCCCAAGAATCATCTACCCCTCCTAATTAGAAAACCAAAACTCTTTTGCCCTACCATAATTGTTTCTCTAGCAGGAGATGGCTACCTCTGACTTGAAATGATTGCATTCCAGATTTGTAGATGCAGGACTTCGACTCTATTTTCCAACCTTGCATCTCAAAATTCTGTACAAAGGTTGGTGGATGCTTTCGTCCCTATCATATACCTGTGGATGCAAAGACAGAGACTGTTGGATAATGAAGGGAATGGCCACGAAAGTGAGGGTTAGAAAGTTTCCTGATTCCCTGTTTAATTTCTTGAGCAATGATTGTTTTCTTCCATTTCAGAGTCATCTTACATGATCATATCTCCTATCTCATTCTCTTAATATATGAAGCAAGAGTTTAATTGAGTCCTTTAAATGATTTTCCAAGCTCAAGTGAGTCCTCATTGTGGGCAGACAAACTTGAAACAGGAAAGACAAGCGTTCTTGCTGTACCCCATGCTTATCAACGTGTCAGATTGGACCAAGAACATTCTGTAAAAGTTATTCCTCGTTACAGCAAATCCCCTAGCTAGATTACAGCATCGACAAATTTTTACCAGATTTTTACTGCCAAGTTCACTGGGAGCACATCTGGAATTATTAGACGTCTCTGCGTCTGGCATATCATGTTCCTTTTCCATTTAGAGGAGGTTGGTCATCACTGGGAGAAATCCTAGCTGCAATCTGATGTCTTTTCCCACCGATAACATAAAGGCATGGCCCGAGTTCCTTTTTCTCCTCTGTTTCACGTAGCTAAGGTCTATAATCTGAATTAAGGAGGCATAGAAGAGAGATGCATTTGCATACTGATACATCTGCTAGAGTTTATTGGGTAAGGCATTAATACATATGTATGTGTCTAGAGGGAGAGAGAATCATTCCTCCAAGGCCCAGCTCTTGAGCCCTACAGAAGAAGTAGTCTGACAGGACCCTGAAACATCCCCCTGTGCGTCCCCTGATCCCAGGCACGATCAGTGCTACCTAAGCCCTTCCTACTAGATGTTTGTCTGCCCAGTTCTTAAAAACTGCCCATGAACTCCCCTAAAACTCCCAAAACTCCCATAGAGAATCAAGTGCCTAGTTCCCCGTAGTGCAAAAGTTTCTCCTAACCCTTAGTACCTTAAATCTTCCTGCAAAATAATGCCAGCCTAGGTGGCCAGTGGTAAAGTCTGTTAGGTAAAGGGTGACTGAGAGGAGTATTTGAAAAATGCTCCTCTGTTCCTTCCTGTCTTCTCTGCCCCAGACCAAACCAACCAAGGGCTCTTAATCTTGGTTTTGCTAGTGCCACAATGATTTCAGGCTCTCTGCTCTAGGCTCTCTCAAAGTTTTCCATGTGTTTCGTCAAGCGCAGTGGTCAGGAGAAGCAATACTGCAGCAGAGTCATCCCTGTGGAGCAGAGGACTGGATTATTTTGTGTTTCTCCCACGTGATGCATCTGTCTGTAATTCCGAGTGCAGGGCTTGTTTCTCCTGCAGTGGTATGCCACTGTTTGTGAGTCTAGCCTGTTCCTGCACTCCCCTTCCTAAAGACAGGTGCTATGCTTGCCTCCTTCTGGCCTTCTAACATTTCAGCCGTTGCCTGTACCTCATCAAGGAAAGCCTGTAATGGGGCTGAGATTAGTTCACTGACTTCTCTAAATTCTCTCAGGTGCAGTTCTTCTGGCCCAGACGACATGAAAACATCTCAGTTTATCTCATCTGGTTTTCCTCTAGTCTATCTGCAATCATTTTAACTATGTGATGACGTTAACTTTCCTAGCAAAAGGTGCAGCAAAAAGGCATCAAATCTATTAACCTTCTCGGTAATAACTGTGGATAGATTTACCTTGCATTTAAGAATGGTATCTTTAATTTCTGTTGTCATCTCCCTGCAATTCCTTCCTTTCCTCTTTTGCTTTTCCCTCCCTCAAGCATTTTCTTGCCATCCCTCTCAGGGGACATGAAAGCACCTTTGTGCATTCTGATTTTGCCCCTGTGTGCCTGTATTTCATCTGTAATGGTCTGAGCTGAGTTGTGCTTCCCGTGGCTTCTTGTCTCTGAAGTCAGTGAGGAGCTCATGATTTAGGCAAGTTGATCTCCTTCTGTTCTAGGTTTTCTGCTTTGCAGGGGAAATCTATGCTTGTGTCTTGTTTTGTGTCTTTTAGGAAACAGTAACTTTCCTGAGCTCCTTGTAGTTTTCACTTGGGTGTAGTCTTGTATACAAAGTTGCTTAGCTTTTTCAGTCTGCTTTCTTAAATATAGTTCCTTTCTGTGTTCCTGCTTTTCCTCTTCCCTTCCTGAAATAAGTGAACGCATTAATTTCAATATTTTTGTTTATGTAATTGCTTCCTACAATCTCAGTAAGATCCCTGATGTTTGGAAAATTAAATCTCAAAAAGCCCTGCCTTTAATGACTTTTTGTATCACCTGTATAAAAAAAATCAGCTGTACATTTCCGGAATTTACTGACTGTAGTACAGGAGCTAAAATTAACTTAGCTAATTAAAAATTGGCAGCTTAAACCTGAAAAATTATTTTTATATGTCACGCAATCTGTGGAAAACACTGCTACAAAGTCTCTAGGGGCAAGTTTGTATTGTATTTTTAGTGGAACCTCAAATGCACGTTTGAATACAAGATAATCTAGCATCACGATTGCTGGTGGTAAAGGATGCCTGTGTCTGCACAGAGTGTCACAGGTTTCTGAGACGAGAGGGGAAAGTACAGGGCAGAGGTTTAGATTGCACAGCTGCCTGCTACAGGTTCAGCTGCTTAACCTGCCTGATGGATGAGCCAGCCTCAGTAACAGCCAGGTCTACCTGACCACGTCCTTTGCATCATAGACTGTCATGTCTTGCTGTGATACTGTGTGGCTGACACTGGGCAGGCAAGGTGCCTGTGCACCTTCCTCCAAGGGCTGACATCTGTTGCAGCAGGACAGCCTGAAATGCAAAAGAATTACAGATGTTTGCCCGGAATGCCGACTTGGAGATCTGGGAATACTGTCAGATCTGTATCTTACAGGAAAGCAAACTCATAAGCACAGATACTCAACAACTCAGTAGTAGTAGGGAAGCCAGTAACAGTAGTTCTATAAAGAAATCTATTGCAATAGGCTGTATAAAAATGCTAAGAGTGGAGAATAACAGATAAGCAGATACAGGCTGGTACAACACTTTGAGTGCTGTACTTCAGGTAAGCTTTCTTGGTGTATATTTTTCTCCATCAAGATGAAAGATTATGGTCAATAAGCTGATTTTTGGTTTTGTTTTGCATGAAAAGACTATGCTTCATTGCCTTGTTTGCAGGAGAGAGAGGTAATAGGTTTATTTTTAATGGTGCTGATGGTGAGTGGTGACTGTTCCTAGGATGCTCTCTCTTTCACTTTTTATATTGCCTGTTCTGTAAGTCATTGCTGCCACGTGTATGTTTGCGCTGTATGAAAGGCTAAGGTGCAAACATCCACATGAAAGGAGGTTGTAGTGAGGTGGGTGCTGGCCTCTTCTCTAAAGTAACAAGTGATAGGACAAGAGGAAACGGCCTCAAGTTGCACCAGGGTAGGTTTAGGCTAGATGTTAGAAAACATTTCTTCACTGAAAGAGCAATCAGGCATTGTAACAGGCTGCCCAGGGAGGTGGTGGGGTCACCATCCCTGGAGGTGATCAAGAAACGTGTAGATGTGGTGCTTAGGGACAGGGTTTAGTGAGTTAGGTGGTGTTGGGTTGGACTTGATGATCCTTGAGGTCTTTTCCAACCTTAATGATTCTATGAAGGCCAGCTTGCATGTACCTACGGGCTTTAGGTGAGCACTGGGGCATGCCAGCAGAGGAAGCTTGGTCTGTGTTGCCCTTGGGTGCAATGTAGTAGCGTTATACGGACAAGCTTGAATTGCCCCAGATTATTTTTGTAGAAAACAGTGGAAATATGGCCACAAAATCACCTGGTATCTGGAGGTGGCCTGAGACTGACCTTGCCTGTCACCCTGACAGGACTGAGCTCAGAGGGGTCGGTCCTGGACACAGCAGCGGGGATGCAGAGGGTGTGGGTAGGGAGCATGGTGTGGATGAGGCTACTCCCCTCAAAAGCTTACCTTGCCAGGATGGACATCTCCGCCTCAAAGCCACATTGCTCGACAGCAGTCCTGGATGTCTGTGCTTCTTTCGGTTTTGACAGACTGAAGATACACAGATCTGTTACTCTGCCTTTGTGTTACACCACAGGTCTTGTCATGTTTGTGCTTTTGCACCTTGTGCTCCTGAAATTGCTGAGTCTTTGGAGGTATGCACTTGGTGGCTGCAGTGTTTTCCTAGCAAGGAACCTCCCGAAAACCCCTCTCTGCTCGCGATCAGTCGGTCTGTCGGGAGCTGGGTCGGCTCCGAGCAGCTGATCTCGCGACTGACTGCTAGTTCCTGGCTTCCGCTCGTTTGGTAGCACTGGCAATAGAAATGTTTTGGAGTTAGGGAAGTGGGGCGTCCAGACACGTTTCCTAATTGCAGGATGATTTTTTTCAGAACATGCAGAAATGCAAGGAACAAAAACATTAAACAGCCCTTGGAGACATGCATGAACATGAAACGCTTACATGTGGTTTAATCTGAACTCCTGGCCGCTCACATGGGATCCTTGATCATGTATTCTTGCTTTGGCTGGTGACATCTCCCGGCGTAGCTTTTCCCTATGGCCAGTTTCAACTTCTCTGGTACCTGTTTATCTCTTGCTGTGATGCACCTTCTTTCAGATCCCATATCAGCCAAAATTGTTTTATCTCTGACAATGGTTATTTCTGTTCTGGTTGTTTGTAGATTAACCTTCAGTCAGTGAGACATTTGTTCTTGATTAACAGGTGCAGCCATGGTCCTGGTTTGGCAAACGCCTGGATATTGGGCTAATTTATCATAATGCTAGAGGCATTAAGACGTCCTCTGTCAGGAGGGATGGTGCAGTACAGGCATATAAAATGGATAAAATCTCATTGTGTGCTCAGCAGGCATTTTTATATATATATAATGAAAAGGTTTATTTCTAAAATCAGTTGCTGTAAGATACAACTTTCTGCGACTTTGTGTTTTTGTGATTACTTAAGCAGCAGTTCATGCCTGTTACTACTGACAACAGGTAATCACAAAGACTTTCTGAAGAATAGTGTAAGAAGAGACTAATTAAACCTTTTAATTAGAATTTGTTTTATTGTGTTGTGTGGTTTCTAGAAAACTTACTCAATTTTTTTGTAGCTTGAACAGTAAATCTTATTTTTTTTCAATTACTGAGCATCTGAGTATATAAAACAAAATTTTCTTAGCAGTATATGGAAGATATATGCTATGCAAAAACCTTTCTAGAATATGGGAAACAAATGCTTAAATATAGTTTAAGAGTAAAAAAAATAAAAAAAGGAAAGACAATTTGCAAGCAAAACCTTCATGAAAATATAAGAAGGTACTTTTGAAAATCCACTTGTCATCTTTTTTGTCCTGGAGAGATGATAAAACTAATGGCATTTCACACACTCATGGAAGGAAACAAAGCAGACCTTTCAGTTGACAGGGTGAGAAGAATTTGCTAAATATACAGTAGGAAGTGCAAAATCCTGCCAGGCTCAGGAGTTTAGACTGCATCTGTTTGAAAGTAGTCCAGTCCTGCTCACAGATATCTTAAATCTTCACGTACGATTCAATATTCCGTGGTTTTGACTTTCACACTGTTAAAAAAATTGTCCCTTGAGATTCACTGTTTGTTGACTGAGGGAGAATTTGTTTATTTGTACTCATATGAATCATTCAGAGTTTTGACAGAAGAATTATGAAGACAACATGTTTTTGAAAACTTCCTCACGTTATGAACATTGCAAAAGATCAAATGCTGATTCAGGTGAAGTCCCTGGTGATTGGAAAAAGCCTAACATCACACCCATGTTTTTTTAAAGGGTAGAAAAGAGGACCCTGGGAACTACCGACCCGTCAGCCTCACCTCCATGCCTAGGGAAGATCATGGAACAGGTCCTCCTGAAAGCCATGCTGAGGCATCTGGAGGACAGGGAGGCAATTCAAGACAGCCAGAATGGCTTCACCAAGGGCAAGTCCTGCCTCACCAACTTTGTGGCTTTCTATGAGGGAGTGACCACATTCAGTAGACAAGGAAAGACCCACGGACGTCATCTATCTGGACTTCTCCAAGGCCTTTGACATGGTCCCCCACAACATCCTTCTCTCTAAACAGGAGAGACGTGGATTTAATGGGTAGACTGTTCGGTGGATAAGAAATTGGTTGGATGGTCATTTCCAAAGGGTCAACAGCTCAATGTCTGGATGGAGATCAGTAACAAGCAGTGTCCCTCAGGGGTCTGTTCTGGGGCCAGTGCTGTTTAATATCTTCATCAGTGTCATAGATGATGGGATTGAGTGCACCCTCAGTAAGTTTGCAGATGACACCAAGCTGAGTGGAGAGGTTGACACCCCTGAGAGATGGAATGCCATCCAGAGGGTCCTTGACAAGCTGGAGAAGTGGGCTTGTGAATACCTCATGAGGTTCAACAAGGCCAAATGCAAGGTCCTACACATGGGTTGGGGCAACCCCCAGTATCGATACAGGCTGGGGGATGAAGAGATTGAGAGCAGCCCTGCAGAGAAAGACTCTGGTGTCCTGGTGGGTGAGAAGTTGGACATGAGCCGGCAATGTGCGCTTGCAGCCCAGAAAGCAAACTGTGTCCTGGGCTGCATCAAAAGAAGCATTAGCAGCAGGTCAAAGGAGGTGATTCTCCCCTTCTGCTCTGCTCTCATGAGACCCCACCTGGAGTACTGTGTCCAGCTCTGGGACCTTCACCATAGGAAGGACATGGACCTGTTGGAGTGGGTCCAGAGGAGGGACATGAAAATGAACAAAGGCCTGGAACACCTCCCCTACAAGGAGAGGCTGAGAGTTGGGGTTATTCAGCTTGGAGAACAGAAGACTCTGAGGAGACCTGGTTGCGGCCTTTCAGTACCTAAAGGGTGCTCACAAGAAAGAGGAGGATTAACTTTTTAACAGGGCTTGTAGCAATAGGACAAGGGGTAGTTGCTTTAAACTAAAAGAAGAGAGGTTTAGATTAGATATAAGGAAGAAATAACTTGTGCTTAGGGTGGTGAAACACTAGAACTGGTTGCCCAGGGAGATGGTGGATGCCCCATTCCTGGAAACATTCAAGGTCAGGTTGGATGGGGCTCTGGGCAACCTGACAGCTGGAAGATGTCCCTACTATTGCAAGGGGTTGGACTACATGACCTCCGTGGTTCCTTCCAACTCAAACTATTCTATGATTAAATGCTCCTCTACAGGCTGCGATCGTGTTCGCACAAAAGAGCTTTGAAAGGTACTACTACACTGCAGTAGTATGAACAATGTTGAAGGGCACAGCTGGTTGGAAGGAACTTCTCAGTCCCCACAAATTCTTTGCACAGGATGGTAGTGGATATGAAGTCACACATCTCCTGTCAAGATGTGATGTGTTTGGAAAAGATCACCTGATGCTGAAGTTTGTGAAGACAGCTCCACACCTGGCTATTAGTGCTGCTTAAACTTATGTTTCTTGTACATTTGTGATTATGTTAAACTTTATTTTCAGATGGGCATGAGAGCCGTTGGTATGGTCAGATGTCTTCTGAGTCCCTTGTTTAAGTCTAGGCTTGTCCTTAACTAAGAGTAACTTCAGTTAAGCTTCAGTAAATTTAAATAGTAGGAACCCATCTACCTGCGAATTCCCTGAGAGCTGTGGTGCTGCCCGTCCTTGTCCTTGTCCCTGTCCCTGACACACCCCAGACCTGTCTCGTGACTCAGCCCCACTCTCAAAGCAATTCAGCATCGTTTTGGTTCGTCCTTACTTCTCAGCATTAAAAAATGCATTTCCCTTTTTCCTAGATTTCCTGGGGCTGGCAGGCCTTCCCTTCATTTTGCAGCCCCAGCTTGAAGTGATTTTATGTTCAGCAGTGAATTGGCAGCGCTGTTGGCTGGATGAAGTGGCTGTAATCTTCTTTCCAGTGTTGTGCTGGATGAATGCTGAAAAGTTAATCCATTTACCTTAACTGGAAATGCTGAGTTTCATTGACCAGCTCCGTATTACTTGTAGAGCAATGAGGAAGTTATGTTGAAATGCTAGAAAGTGAGCTTAAGAGCTGCATGTAGTGGGCTTCATTCAAAGAGAAGTGTGTAAGTTTGATAATCCTGTGGAACTGTGTGACAGCTGGCCAAGCAGGTATAGATAGCAGTGATTGTGGGGAATCAAGAGGCTTCCCTGGATTCATCACTGAGGCCATGCCAACATTTTGGTGAGACTGATAGGAATAGAGGATTGAGTGGGGCAATGAGGTACCAGTCCTGCTCTCTTTACTCCAGGAGTGGGGAGTGTTTCAGGCAAGCATTTTGCTTTATCAAAGTGAAAATGTGCAGCTGACTGCGCGGTGCCCTGCTGCCATCGACTCAGGTACTCGAGTTTCTTTGCATTGGAGACTTTTCAGGATATATTACTTATCAGCTGAAATAATGGAGATTTTAGTTGACTAGGTAGTATGGAATCAGACTCTTAGTTTGGAGAGGATTGACCTAAAAGACACCTTGAAATGGGTCCTTGGAGCTCTGAAGTTTATTTTTGTTTCTGTGCAGCTGGTGCACATGTGTTTCTTTAAGACCACATGTTAAAAATCTTATGAAACACTAGAATATGCATTATACATGTTATGGACTTGCTTAGCAAGTCTTAGTATCTTTATTCCTTCAGAAATGAAAAATTATTATTTTATCTAATTTGTCATAATAGGTTAGCCCATAGTTACTTTTTTCTTTTAACGAAAGGCAGTTAAGTAACCTCAAAAAAAATTTGGTGTTTACTAGACTACAACTTGTATCCTTTCAAGGTTTAGGACAATGAGATTGCGTGTTATGGAGTTTGCTTTGGTTTGGTTTTCTGGCTTCTGCCTGGAAGCAGTAATTGAAATCCTGAATCCACTGAAGCTCATGGCAAATTCTTGGGAACCAACTTTCTTGCAACCGGAATTTCTGTCTTTATTCCTGGCCTTTATCGTATGCTGCTAATCATCAGCCTTGACTGACTGCAGCAAGTTGGAAAAGCATTTGTAGCGAAAACTTTGGTAGCCAGTAGACTACAGAAGCGGTCATACGGTAGGTCATGAAGACTGAAAGCCTAAAAGGAATTATAAAAACTAATGAACTGAAGATGTAAACAGTTATTAGCAAAGACTCTTGGCACAGGAACTACCTGGGTATTTCCAAACAGTGCACCCATTACCTTTACTATAGCTGTTCTTTCAACTAAGTTTTGTGTGAAGCTGTTAGGTGGTGACAGTGGCCCATGCAGCTTCTGCTCTATGAATAAACAAATTTTTGCATGTGATTCAAAATGTTTGAGATGAGATTTACCCTACTTTTGAATCTGTTCATGAGCTATTTCTCATGATAGACTAACAAGTTTTGGTATCTTGAAGATAAGGCCTCAGAGACATACAGAGGTCTTTTCCAGAAAAATGTATTTCTTTAAATGTGGAACAGTGTGGGTCGGTAGTGCCAATACTAAGCACTCCATGATCTGCTGCAAGTCTCAGTCTTCTGCTGTATGACCTTCTGAGCCCTCAAACTGAACAAACTAATAAGTAGTAGTGAAAGGTATGCCAAGTTCTGAGTTGTGTTTAAGGTGAGCCTCCTCATTTTGCAAGGGCAGTAACTGTTTTGCCACGTTTATTTGAACTACTTCTCTGATAATACTGGTCAAATTCTGCAATTAGCTTATAAATTAAAATGCACACTTCAGTTTCTTGTAGTTAAACATAAGCCAAATCTTGCATAAAGGCTGTTCTTGGAGAAACCAGGAATAATTTAGAGTAATTCACATCGAGTTGTCTTTCACTGATTAAGCATCTTGATCACTTGGTGCTCTGGTGTGTTGCAAACCAGCTTACCCATCAGTGCTTGAAAGGCTCCCCATAGCATCATTGCCTTTTGCTTCACTGCTCATTAAAGCACCATTTCTGGGGGAGCTCAGGCAGTCACAGACCCCTAAACCTCAAGACATTGTGAGAAGGGGACTCTCTCTGTCTTCCCTCTAAGAAAATGCCAATCATCAACTTCCAGCTGACATACCAGTGGCCAGATTTGCTCATTGATCTCAGCTGTTTTGCACTGCTCCAGAAGTCCCCTGATTTGCTAATGTAAGATTTTCTTAATTGAGCGACACACAGTGCTGCTTTGATATAACAGTCAATATGCACATTAAAATGTGTGGGTCTTCAAACCGTGGAAATACTGTGTATGACGTTTCTAATCATGTACAAAATTAGGAATCTTTAGAGAATATTAAAAAATGAGACTTAAGCATAAAAAAATTGCAAGGATGATCCAGTTATCCTCAAATCAAGGATCATAAACTATAGTAAACCTTAAATTCAGAGTTATAACCACCCTTGCAAGTAATGTGAACATTTAAACAGAAGTAGTCTTAACTCCCTTTGGTAATGGCATGAAATGAGAATGGGGGGAAAAAAATTGGTGAAACAGGTTTAAGTTCACCTGGGATTGCAAATGCTTTAAGTGTCATCAAAAGTGTAGCACAGAATAAAAGTAGGACTGAGTTACAGTTGGTTTTATGTTTAACTGTGCAAGTGCTACCTGGCATGTCGGAATTTCTTTTAAGTACAACCTTATAGTACAGCCTATATATATATATATATATTTATAACCTTCAGTATAACTCTGATTTGATTCTACTTCCAGTCTGTTCTCTTTTGCCAAGTTTGTAAAATGTCTGCTAACAAATCATACGAGATCTCAGACAGTGAGTGTGAAGGTTTAGTACAAATTAGAGCTGGAAGGAAAGTAATCTTTTTGCCTTTTTGTAATTTTGTGAGGGAAATATTACAGCTGTGTGGCCACATTTGCAGAAAGAACTGAGCACTCAGAAACTTCTGCTATTTCTTTGCGTCTTAAGGCAACCATTTGTGAGCTAACTATCATAATCAAATAGACAAAAAGCATATAGGATACACTAAAAGCTTGCCCAGCATTTCATTTTTTTCTTTGTTAGTTTTAAATTTCATAGACTTGTTTAACGTTTTCAGAATATATATAGGAAATCTGCATGAACATAGTAGAATTTGGTCACTGTAGCTTGCTCACAAGGCTTTCAGAAAGGAGGAGAGTATTTTCACATTTAGCCTGCAGGTTTATTTTACAGAAGAGATGAATTTCTAAAAAATCCCTTCCATGAAAACTCTGCAAAAACTGTTCAATGCAATCACATAAAATATTGTTGTTGGGGGAAAAAAAAATAAATAAAAATAAACAAAGCCCCAAACTGTTTTACTGGGTGTATTTGACATCCCCTGTGTAAACTGATCTGGTTCTGATCATGGTCATGAAATGTGAGGTCTGATTGCAACAGTTCTTGACCCAGACACAAACAAACAGTGCTTCTCGCTTTAATTTGATTTTGGTCTATGGTTGGAGCACCACTTCCACCAGGGACTATAGCTCCCGGCTTGTTAAAAACATGCAAAGTAAAACAGCGTGACTGCAGAACCACAAAAGGCATGGATCGTGCTGAGTCTTTGACTGTCTTTGTCCTTATCACCTTAAATCTATAATACACAAGGCCAGTAGTTGGTTACTTAGTGTCATTCTCAGTCTCACCAAACTAAAAGTATATGTGCGTAGAGTGTAGATCTTAAAATAAACTCAAGATTTTTTTAAATTATAGCCTTATAAAATAAATTCTTTAAGCTGATTGCACATGAGGGTGTACATAAAAGTTCCCTTGTGAAAAAGGAAACAGCAGCATCTGAAGAGCAAAAACTATCGTGCATCCAGGTCAAGCACCATAAATTGCTGGTGGAATATGATAGTCAGGGTCTGTTCCTCATACCATCCCATCCCATCCAAGAAGTGGTTTTCCCCTTCCTTACTTCTCTGAGAGCCAAATTTGCCCCTAAGGAGAATCCAAGCAGTCATCACATGTTTTAGCTGCTCCAGACTTGGCCCTTATACAATGATTACAGCCAGAAATTGTTGATACCACAATTTTCCTCCTCTGCCTGTTTCTCATCTTTCATTTTATATTTGATTCCTCAATACCCCTCTGTCCCAAAGTGTGATCCTCAGACTTGGTTTGTACGCAGGCATTAGCTTATTTTTCCTGAGTTTGTATTGTTTTTATACCCAGAAACTTGAGAATCTGGCTGCCGCCAGAGGCTGGACACACGTCATTTTTGTCTCCTTTCTGGGCCCCTGACTCATTTTCCTTTTCTAATTTCTCAGTCTTTTCTGGCCACGGAGGCAGCAAGCTCAGACACTTGAGGCTGTTTGCAGCATCTCTGCCTGGGCAGCTTCCTCTGTGCCTGCAAGCTTTGTCAGCCGTGGAGAGGGTTGTTAAACTCCACTGTGATGCTTTCAGTCTCTCTCCTCTCATACTGCCTGGGTTCAGGCTTGAACTAGAGAGTTGTCCTGTTGTCATCCGCCCTGGGAGGAGAAGTCTGTAGCCCCAGAGTGACAGGATCCAAAAGAGTAAGAAATGCTCAATATAATTGCACCCCCACTAGAAACTGCATGTCTAAAAGGCCAGAGTCGTAGGTCATCACTTTTGCAGTTGTGTGATGAAAAATAACAGCCCAAATCTTCCTCTGACACTGCCTTTGGTAACTATGTGGCCATTTGAGAAGCTAATCTTGGTATTTGATTCAAAATTTATCAAAAGTACAGCGGAAAAATGTAACAGGCTCAATGAGTGATTTGAGGAAATTGCCACTGGGATTTGCTTGTATCTAGCAGACCCTGAAAACAGCAGGTTTCTATCTGTGGTTGTTTATTCTGTGCTGTGCGCTGCTGTATCCAAGTGCCTTGCAGAAATTGAGACAGCATAAACAAGGAGCAAAACACATTTCAGGTGCTGGTGTTTCAGCAGTTAGGGTCAGTTTGTAGTCCAAGTTTTCCATTTTGTAGCATACGTAGGGTGGAAATGAGAGTGCTGAATTCCATCCTGCCAGCGAGGAGGTGCTGGTGGCCCTCCGGCTCTCCCACTGGGCCCCTCTGACATGGCTGCTCATCCTCCTCACAGGTTCCCACCACTCCCCATGAGGGTTAACCAAGTGGTTTCTCTGCAACTCTTTGGGACCACCACAGGGAAGGACTTTGTAGAAGAAAACCAGCGTCTTGGGCCTGTGTAAGGAAGATGCAGACTGCTGCATTTTAAGCCATCTGGTGTTCTTTTCTTATTTCAGAGCCCGTACTCACTCCCACTTGCTAACAGAAGTCTTTCTATTCCAAACAGTCCTTCACTAAGTTTTGAATTGCTTTCCAGCAGTAGCTGGTTATCTGCACATTTCCCATCTTCCATCTTGCTTAAATACTTGGAGTGAGACTTTGCCATAAAGCAATTCTCTTCAAAAAGTTCCTCAGAACAAAATTACTTATCTTTAGGCTCGCTGGAATTTAAGTTATAGTTATTGAAAACGATGGCAAGCCTGTCATGTAACAACAGACATGCACAACAGTTTTACCTTAGGGTAAAATTTCTGTTTCCTGAGGAGTGTTGAGATCTTTACTAGCTATGGGATGAAAATGGCTCTCACCTTATTGTTTTCCTTCCCCATCCTTTGTAACCCATAGAATAGGTTGGTGCTTCTCAGCTGGACCAGTTTGGATTCAGAAAAAGGGAATTGTATTTAATTACAATGAAGGCAACCTATAGAATTCATCAGTCTTAACTCTCTGTTGCACTAATAGGGAAAAGGAGGAGGGGGAAATCTGAAACTTGGATCTGCCTAGCAGTTAGAGAAGTGAGTTGAGAAAAGCCATAAGGTTCTTCAGAGTAAAAAACATAGGGAAATTAATTCCATCTCAGCCAGATGCAATGCAATTTGCCACTGAAATCTATGACAGCGCATGGCAAAAACTGAGAATCTCTCTGGATTATTATGGCTTAAAAAAACTGATCTTTTTTGCTTCTTTTAATGTGAAACACTTTCAGTCTACTTTTCTTTTTTTTCTCCCCAGAAGACCATTTACAGTCCAGAGCCAAGTTACTGAGCGAATATCTCCTTTCCCATTAATATAAAAGAGTGAAATTGTAGGAATGCTTCCAATAGCCAGAAAAACTTATTTTAAACCGAAGAGCCCAAATGCACAAGAAGATCCATGTTTTTATACAGCACCATCCTCTAAGCCTCCTTTATTTCATACCCTGAGATCCTGGCGTTCGCTTGTTTGGACAGGGTTGACCCGCTCTGTAATGGGTTCCAGCTGTTGTTTCGGTGTCGTGTTCAGGAGGTGTTGCTTGGTCCCTATCTAGGTCTCTCTTGTGCAAGATGCCTTGCAGGAGAGCAGATTATCCATTGTGTCTCTTGCCAATGAGGTTTTTCTTTTAGCAATACAAGATTGTGATGATTTACATAAATGGAAAGAAACTAGTTTTGAAGGGACCAAACTCTATTGTGTGAGGTTTCTTCTACAGAAGGAGCAAAATATTATGCAAGGAGCATTCTTTTATTGTTTTTCTGCAAGAAATGAGAAACAAATTATGTAGCTTTTTTTTTCAGAAGTGCTGAGCACAAATTGAACTAGAAGGCCCATTCCTGAGAGCTTCAGAGCACAGCTGTCCTCAGAACAAGTCACTGTAGGTGCACCCTCACAATTTTGTGCTGAGAACATCGTATTCCTGCACACACCTCAGTTTGCCATATGTTCCTAACATAATAGCAAGCAATTAAAACAACATCCTTATCAAAACATTCACACAGTGATGCATTGCTTTGGAAATAAATTCCTATGCTATTCCTCAGCACATGTCAAAAAGGTAAAAGACATTATTTGAAAGGGAAATAGTTTTGGGTTGTTTTCTTTTTTTTTAAATTTGCTCTCTTCTTGCACTGATATTTTAACGTTAAATGCTGAACTTGGTTGTGGAGGATTGTTTAGTTTTAACAGTATCGCAGTGTTTATATTAAGGTAATTTCTAAGTTAATTACAGCAAACTTCACAACTTCTAGTGGGACATTCTCAATTGTAGAATTAACTGTAATAAAATAGTGGGTTTATTTTTTAAAGTGGAAGATTTTCTTTTCCCTGTCAGTCAATACAGCATGGAAGACCAGCTCAGTATTTGCAAAAGCTAAGAAGCAGCGTTCACGGTTGTTCTATTACCTCTATCATTTCTTATCAACAAAGAGGCATTCGGCTTTTTTTGATTTTGGAATTGAGATTCACTGGTCACAGAGGAGAAGGGAACTTCATATGGAAGTTCCGTGAGAACCCACCAGAAAATGGAAACAGTGCTGTGCAAGGATTGTCTCACTGGTCTGCTGAGCTTGCTGAAAGTCTGTGGGATGTCTGTTGCCCTGTGGATCTGGGGAAACCTGAGGTCAGTGCAGATCCCGCTTGTTGGTTTAACGCATGGGCACCACCAGAGGAGGTGACTGCTCAAAGTAAACAGGCAAGCTGGGACAACTGCTGGTGTCTCCTCACATTAGACGTGCTGTCGGTGCTCACGTATGGTAGGGAAGGCTCTTGTTGTGGTGGGTGTGGGTCAGTTGGAGGGGGGTCACTCCTGCCTGGCCCAATAAGCATGCTCCATCATCCCCCATTGGAGGTGTGGAAAGAGCAGCTCTCCCACTGGCTTAGCAAGATAGAGTCAGTCGGCTGGCTTTGGAGACTAGACTCTTGAGGCTCTGCGTAGCACATTGCAGTCAAGCAGTAATTAGCAATGGGATGGAACTAACTCAGGGAATGCAGGAACAATGCCACGGCCCAGCTAGTAAAGAAAAATCTACTAGCCTTTCAAATTAAATCAGTGTCTGGGGAAAGTTACTGACTTATCTTTTCCTCCTCTGCCTTTGCTACTTCTTCCCTTCTACCCCCATTCAAATATTTCTCGGCCGAGTTTCAGCAAAGGCTGCAAATAAGAGCATTTTTCTCTGATGCAGACACAACTGATTACGGGTACACAATGATAGGTAATTATATTTCTGTAGTGGAAGCAAAACATTCTGCTCTGTTATCAGCTTTGTTATCAGTCCTTATGATTTTTATGGGATAGTATTTCTGTACTATTAGCAGCACTGTTTATATAATTGAAAACTAGATGCAGTAAATTATGGCCAAACACCAGCAGTCCAAAGGTTAATTTGATTGCACAAGTACAATCCTGGAGTTATGTATGGGCATATGCTCTACATACTTATTAATGAGTAAGGTCGGACTGGCATGAGCTGTGTTGTATTTCCTGAATATTCTTCAAGAGTTTACATATGATCTTCAGATAATACAGAGATCTGTTTTCAGGAAACGCCTATTTAACCATAAAGAAAATAATAGGATGCAAATTGTTAGCTGTAAGGTTGACTGGTTTTCAGTTAATGGAGGGGTTGAGTGGGATCTGAAAGGCTGCCAATAACTTGTGGTTGGCATCATCCTCGGGGCTCTGTGCGTTTGGGAAAGGCACAAAGAAGGAAACCTGTGAACTCTAAAGCATTTGCAAGTTGTAGTCAGCTGTGCTGTTGCAAGAGAGTACTTCAGAGAACCTGGTCTGTACATTTTTATTTCAGTGCATCTGGCTGCAGCTTGAGAAAAGGCTCTTTCACAACACCCACCTTTCCGAAGTCCTGCTGCTGGGATCATCTCCCTCCTTCGTGCCAAAGGATATAGGCAGCTAATGCAGGGTGAAGTGAAGCTCCTCAGTTATATTTCTTCCACTGATTTAGGGCATTTTCCTCTGATCGCTTGCTGTAGGATAACCTTACTGGATGAAAGCATAACCTTGCTGAGTGAAAGAATCCAGCTTCACATTTCTTTGTGTAGTTTAAGACTTTCTTCATCATACCTGATCTGCTGTGTTTTTACCTTATTATAGCTTGGCATACTTAAATCCAGTTTAGTGTTTGCACAGTTCATTCAGTCTAGGTGTTTCATTGTGGGCTTAAAATTTGTTGGTTTTCTTTAGCATCTGTGTTATGGCAGAATCTGGGTGCCCTGGCAGTTAATTTTGATGAGTTAACACAGAAACTCATCAAAGTGAAGATAAATGATACTTGTTTCTACCTACGAGTAGTAGCTTGGTGGATTAAAGCTACACAGATTTTACAAGCTGTGGCCCTGCTCCGGTGTTGAATCCAGATGTGAGGTGGGTACCCAAGTGGTAAAATTAAACTTGTTTGCTGAGCCAGTTCTCCTTGAAAGTGTCTGTCCTCAAGTGACTGAACTGTGAATGCTTCACAGGAATACTGCCTTTCAGATACTTGTTCTCCACAAAATTTCTAATATAACCTGAAATTATAATAAAAAAATTAATTGAATGTGTTCTAGAATATCTGAGGAATATTTTTTAATAAAGCTAGGGTTCTCTTTCTTGAGAGAAAAGTGTTGGCTGGCAGTTATGACTGAGACCGGCCTTCTGCATTGCAGGGGGACATTTGCCCTGTTGTTCTTTCTGTTCATTGGGTAGGTTATGAAATTGCTATGGGATTTACTTGAGCCTCAGGGTGACATTTGCATACAAGCTTTTCTTAGTTTTTAATATTCTGAAATACTTCACATCAGTGTGTCCGCTGTAAGGGGAGAGAACTTTGGCATTGCAAATGTTGGCAAACATCATTTTGAAAACTCCTTGAAAAGGTGTGAATGTACCCATCATAAACTGCATCGCCTTGTTACCTTTTCGGAGCACAGAGCACTGGCACCACTTGTACCTTGTGATACGAGCCTGCTCAGGTTGATGTGAGAAACGTGAAAGGGAGCAAATCGGGTCCCCTCTGTGCCTGAAAGCCAAGGGCAGACAGCTTTCTGCTGGGGCAGGGGAGCGGCTAATTTAATTTGGGAGAGGAGGCAGCAGCTAGAAAGCAAGTGGTTCCATATACTATCTTGGTTGTTATTGCCAGTTCAACTTAATTCAATTCTGATAATGTCAACAGATCTCTCTGTACAACATCTTTCAGCCGTATGGAGCTAGTCTAGCAGCTCCCCCAACCCAAATGAGTGTCTGGCACTATCCATCATCTTGTTCGTGAGGCTCAGTGTTTTATCCAGAATCATGTGGGAGCCTCAGTATATATGCTGCCCAAAAGTAGATCTTGCAAGTCTGCAGTGACCCCGCTTGTACCATGGCTCCCTGCTGGCCTTTAGCTGTGTCATCATGGAGAATTTTGGCTCATGCCAGGCTCTTTCCAACAATTTGAGGTATATAGACATCACAGAGAACAGCATTACTTATTTCTTCAGAGCAGCTGCTCCTACTTTTCTGTGTTCATGTTAAGGGAGGAGTAAAATATGGCTGTAGAAAAGCACTGTTGAGGTTGTCTGCTCCCTTGCTCATCTCTGTCAGCAAATAGATCATTTGTCAAGGGAAGAGGAGAGTCTCAATTCTGCTTTCCTAGCTGACAAGTTCAAATCTAGACAAAAAGATTGAGCAATCTCCTGTGCAAAAGAAAGGCTGTGTATGATTTAAAGAATGACTTCCCTGTTGGGAGGAATGTTCAAACATTTTAAACTGAGGCAAGGCTTCACGTTTTTTACTTGCTTTAAAAGTTCTATATTCTTCCAAAATATCTTCTTTTCTGATGCCCTCTGTATGTACCAGGGAATTTCTAAAATACATGCTCGGTTTGTGTCACCCCATTCTCTTCATGTGTGATTGAAAAATGTTTGTACCTCTAAATTTGTAAAATCATATTAATTTCCGTGATAACCAACTAATGTTGCAGAGGTTTAATTGTTTCATTGTGGGATGAAGCAGAAGGGGAATTTAGATCACGTGAGGAAAAAGTGAAGTGCCTATACAAGTGCAAACATACTGTAATTGCAAAAGGAATATAGCAAAGGAAGAACTAAGTATTTTTTGCTTTGAGTAAATCTTCAAATTCATCAGGCTTGTTCTAGTGTTAAAAATCCCTTTCTAGGGGAAGATGTACAAGAATATCAGTTAATTCCTTCTGCAAAGCTGGAGAGCTTATCGCACTCACTGGTCAAGCATCTAAACTGCAACTGGCCAAACATCTGCAGGCAGACAAAGGCAGCTGTCCTTCATGATGCTGGAGAAACCCACACCGCCTTTAGCAAAAGCCAGGGAGAATGAAAAATTGGCGATTCCCTCCAAAACTATCAGCACACTCCTATTTGTTAACATACAGTGCCTTCTTGTGGGCAAAAGGTCTTACTGCCAGATGGAAGCCTTGGCTCAGCTGCTGCTTCCCTTTCCTTCCCTTTTTTAACTCAAGACAACTCAGGGAAGAAACCCAAGGAATGTAAAACATGTGGGTTTAGATATAGAAATTGCAAACGCATGTGGAGCCATCCAGTTTCCCGTACATCACAACTTTCCATTAATGGAAGCTCTCTTTTGAAGTCTGTAGAAATGAGATGAATGTAGGGTTTGACTTTCACAGCACTAAGAAATATTTTTCCTTTTTGATTTAATTTCATTCAAGAGAAAGATGCAATCTTGCACAGAAATAGATGTAGCAATAACTTGTCAGGCATTTTCTCATCACGTCCCCTCTTTGCAAGAAGGTTTTTCTCATTCTTTCAAATTCAGACTCACATGCGTACGTGCACATGAATGACAGAATCTCGGGAGCGTACATATACAGGGCTGGGTGGATGGGACAGTAAATCATTTGTCTTTTCTGATTTCCCTTTTCTGCTTAGGGAATTACCCAGCTGTGCGGGGTACCCCTCTGGGCATTCAGCCCTTTAGCAAGCTGAGGTCCCCTGCAGCAACTGTCCTTCCCTGCCTGTCCCATCCCACCGCCTCCACCACTCCTCAGCCCCAAAGGGTTCTCCGGGCAGGGGGTTCTCCCCACAGCCAAATGCACGTCAACTTGGGTGTTTCATTTACTGCAGTAACGCCGTTAAACCCAATGCAAAGTGCCAGATCTGATAAGCAGGCGGGCTGGCTGCAGCCATAGGTGCGTGCCACGGTGGGTGTGGACCGAGGAGCACAGGGATGCTCATTTCTAAGTGGAAGGAAGGAAACCTGAATGAGAGGCCGTATCACTAGTTTTCATGTAATTGTCACATTCTTTTTGTAACATGTTTATAGTAAATACAATAGCTGGATACTTCCTGTTCGGCAGATTTTGAATGTTTGCGAGACTAAACTGCAAATGTGTTTATTGCTGAGATGAGGCTTACATTTGAAACGGGTTCCTGAATTTGCAGCTTTTTTCATGTAGCCAGTATCAGTCCAAGTGTGGTGGAGTCGAGTCTAGTGAAGGCCTCTTCCTGTCATAAATAAGATTACTTTCATTTCACTTGAGGAGTGTGTTATTCCTCGGAGTAATGAATTTCCTCTGTGCCTTTGAGCACATAAACATGGTTTTCATTAGGTTTCTATTAAAAAAAAAAGGCAGAGTAAAATTAATAAGAAGACTATTAACTCCATAAATGCAGATGTGTTTTCACTATATAACCATGTTGGAAGTAAACAGCTTCCTCACTGAAGACTGCAAATTGCAGAAAATAAAAAAATTCTGCAGACCTGGATTCTGCTGTCAGAGGACAAAAGTAGGTGGAAAATCTGACTGTTCACAAACTGGTTTCTTAGGAGGAAAAATAGACTATCAGATTAAATGTAGACAGACAAACAGCCTCAGGCTTTCTACTTAATACATAACGTATGTGATTAATAGCTTTAAGCCATACATTTAGAATTAGCACTACTGCTAAGACTTTGACCATTGCTTTGTTTTGTTTTTGGGGTTTTTTTGTCCTTTACCAGAGATGTCCCTGCAGTTGCAAAATAAGGAATAGTGCAAGTATTTGCAAATATTTCACTGATAGACACTGTAACTCATAAAATTTTAATGTACCGTTTGTATTTGCGGCTTGAGCTCTCTGTCAAGTGGTAAATCCCTACAGCATCACTGTGGTTTTCTTTTTCATAGCTACCAGCATTTTAAACAGAAACCCAAAAATCGCCATGCGTGCAAAGTCAAGCATTTGCAAAAATGCAGATCCTTAGACTGCTGGTGTCTCTTCCCACTCTCCAGTCAAAAGTATATAATAAAACAATAGAAAAAAAAGCCCTTATAATACATGTTCTTTACACTGCTCTAATTTAATATTTTATTGAAGAAAACCAAGGTCACTTCTTGCTACTCAAATCTTACACAGTAGTTTTAACTTTCTCAAAATGAAATCACTAGACTTCAGCAAAAACTCAATGCAAGCAACTACAACTTGGCAACTAATTAAATTTCAAAACATTACCAGCCTACTGTGTGAAATTTTATATTGTCCTGTAGGCTGTTTTAAGCCTCATTTTCTCAGAAAATAAAAGTTCTGAAATATTTTGTACATAGTTCCCAATTTAATTCTGCTTAGGCAAATTCAGTGTGAACGACAACAAGGTATCACGTAATAGCTGTTATTCCTGATGCTAATAAAAACACGTAGTCTACCAGGGCTTCTTGCTTGAACACAGAAATATCAATGTTCCTTTTGTATATCAAATCACAGTTTTTAAAGTAAATTATCATTTTTATTTTTTCTTCTCATTATTTATTTCCTGGTAATTCTGTAAGGAAAACTCTACCCGTTTAACCTGAGAGCCATTTTTAGTTTGATGCCAACACTTGTAATTATTTTTCCTTGTTAGGGTGCAACTTTTGCGGTGCTATTAGTGTAACAGTGCAGATGTTTTTTATTTAAAATGGTAAGGATAAAGTTGTTTAAAGAGCCAGTCTCAGTTATGGGTGAACATTGCTGGTTGAAACCTCAACAATAGAGGAACAGAAATCTTAAATACCGGCTCCCATTTCCCTTAGCTTTTGGGCAGGAAATTGTTTTCGGATTTTTTTTATTTATTTTTGGAGTTGAAGATAGAAAGCCCCGCACATAAAAAATTCTGTATGGCTGTTTAATATTTACTCAGTAGTGTGCTATTCCCTAATCAAGACCCTGCAAGCTGTAAATCATGGCCACTATGTCACTGTTTTGATTGGAAGCAAGAGCTGTACCATGGCAGATCTCAAGGGACAGCAAATTTCTGCATCTGTGGAAAGCTGGAACTGTTTGCTGTTATTATTAAAGGAATCTGAGATTTTTTTTTAATGTAACATCGTAGTGAAATTCATAAGGTGCATAGAGATTTAGTATGAAGGTTTTAGAGGAGCATGGCTCATAACAATAGTGCTCCAGTAATAGAAACAGAGTTCTAATTGTCAAAACAGCAAACATGTAAAATTATATAGCCTCTCTCTCACCTCTTTCCTTGTCCATCTTAGGACAAAATATATACAAGAAATCATAAATTATTTCTAAATGTAAAATACCAGTCAAGCACTTGGGGCTTCAGTAAAATGTTTTCCTGTTGAATGAAAGGATGGGTTTTCCTTGTAGAAACATCCTGGAAACTTTTTAACATTATTTTATTTTCATGAAGGTGTTTTGAGTGTTTTTGGGCCTTTGACTTCTGAACTGCAGCCAGTATAAATGGCGCCTAAGGACAGAAATGTTAACTTCTCCGGAAGTGCAATGTAAATACTTGAGTTAATTTGTATACTGTTTATCACAGAGAGGTCTAGAGCTAAAGGCTAACTTTCAATTAGAATATTCTCTTACAGATACTTTAAGTGCTTCCCCAAGATGAAACTGAATGACTGCAGAGGAAATTCATTTTTGACATATGCAAATCCTTCATCCTATATGCATGGGCTTCTTGCAGTATTGATTGTAATATTATTCCCAGATGTCCTAATCATATGTTAGGCCTTGATTAATTAAAGTAATAATGTAGTCGTGCTGGGATTTTTCTAACAGTAAATCTGGCACGCTGGTATAGACAGTTCAAAAAAAGGGGGAAAGTGGAGGAATTTGAAAGAGTGTGCTTATTGACATGTGGCTTAAACTAGTGGTTATGAATCAAAATGAAATATGGGTGTGGAACAAAACAATTCCTGTTAGACTAAAAGGTGGCCCGATTATATTTTGAAACCAGCCTTTGCATTTACTGCAGCAGCATCCTTTACAGGAGTGTGTCTCCAGTTCCTGGTGATGTATGACTGGTTGATATATAGAACAGAGTAGAGTAGAGTAGAGTAGAGTAGAGTAGAATAGAATAGAATAGAATAGAATAGAATAGAATAGAATAGAATAGAATAGAAAAGAATCATAGAATGGTTTGGGTTGGAAAGGACCTTAAAGATCATCAAGTTCCAACCCCCCTGCCATGGGCAGGGACACCCTCCACTAGACCAGGTTGCTCAAAGCCTCATCCAGCCTGGCCTTGAACACCTCCAGGGATGGGGCATCCACAGCTTCTCTGGGCAACCTGTTCCAGTGTCTCACCACCCTCACAGTAAAGGCTTTCTTCCTAATATCTAACCTAAATCTGCCCTCTTTCAGCTTATGACCATTACCCCTTGTTCTCCCACTACACTCCCTGATAAAGAGTCCCTCCCCATCTCTCCTGTAGGCCCCCTTCAGGTACTGGAAGGCTGCTATTAAGTGTCCTCAGAGCCTTCTCTTCTCCAGGCTGAACAACTCCAACTCTCTCAAACTGTGCTCAGGGGAGGTCCTCCAGCCCTCTGATTGATTTTGTGGCTCTCCTCTGGACTCTCTCCAACAGGTCCAGGTCTTTTTTATGTTGGGGGCCCCACATCTGAACACAGTACTCCAGCTGGGGTCTCACGAGAGCAGAGTAGAGGGGGAGAATCACCTCCCTCGACCTGCTGCTAATGCTTCTCTTGATGCAGCCCAGGACACAGTTGGCTTTCTGGGCTGCAAGCGCACACTGCCGGCTCATGTTCAGCTTCTCACCCACCAACACCCCCAAGTCCTTCTCCTCAGAAGGACTCCTCTATCTATTCTCCACCCAGCCTGTATTTGTGCTTGGGATTGCCTCGACCCACATGCAGGACTTTGCACTTGGCCTTGTTAAATTTCATGAGGTTTGCACAGGCCCACCTCTCCAGCCTGTCAAGGTCCCTCTGGATGTCATCCCTTCCCTCCAGTGTGTCAACTGTACCACACAGCTTGGTGTCTTTGGCAAACTTGACGAGGATGCACTCGATCCCACTGTCCATGTCGCCCACAAAGATGTTAAACAACACTGGTCCCAGTACCGACCCCTGCGGAACACCACTTGTCACTGGTCTCCACTTGGACATTGAGCCATTAACCACAACTCTTTGAGTGAGGCCATCCAGGCAATTTCTTATCCAGCGAGTGGTCCTTCCGTCAAATCCATGTCCCTCCAACTTAGAGACAAGGATGTCACTGTGTCAAAGGCTTTGCACAAGTCCAGGTAGATTATGTCAGTTGCCCTTCCCTTATCCACCAGCGCTGTGGCCATGTCGTAGAAGGCAATATCATATCGTATCATATCATATCATATCATATCATATCATATCATATCATATCATATCATAAATAAGGGTTGTTTCGAGAAGGGCTTTGCTCTTTGATTTCATCTTTTCTCTTGACCCTTGAAGAGAAAGAGGCTTCATTCAGAGTTGTTCATAGCTCAGCTTTCACAATTATTAAATGAGCCAAATTTACATACCTCCTTTTCCAAATACAAATCTATTTTAAAACTGGGTTTTTTTGCTTTCTAGTAGCAAACCCACCTCATTATTCCTAAGCCTTGATAAGAAGCAGTAAAAGGTGATGGTATGGTTGGTAAATGTGCCTCAAGGGATCACGCACTGAATGTGACTCTCATTTTTTGTTCCCATGTAGGTCCCTTTACAGCGCTCTGACTAGTTTAAAGTGGCCTTGAATGAGCACAGATCGTACTTTGGGCCTTTTTTGCTTAAACTCTTATGAAAGAGATATGGCAGAAGGCAAATCAGGTGCGTGATATTTTAAAATGTGCTGTAAAAGCATCAGTTGAG
>WKFP01015087.1:0-16159 GCA_011057875.1 Pterocles orientalis
GATGGCCCTGGGGAAACCACGAGCTCCTCGGCTCAGTTAGCAAGGAGATGATGTGTTCCCTGCCTTGATAATTTGGGGTCGTAATTGCACAGGCTGGAGTGGGAACCCAGCATCCTGCAGCTGCGCGGGCTGGGTGGGGACCTGGGGCATCATCAGAGGAGAGAGCTGGGGCTGGATCGGCCACAGCAGTGCCCCAGTCCTGGCTTTTCCTTTCGGTTCACATTTGATGGTGTCACAGGATGAAAAACTCCTCCAGGGAGGAGCTGAGCCTGCCAGTCCCCTTGCTCGGATCAGGTCCAAGAAAAGGGGCTGCAGCACCCATGGGTGGCTGGGCTGGGAGCAGAGGGGACCGACGTCTGGAGGTCTCCATGTGTCCTCTGCAGCCTCCCTGCCACCTTCTGCTCCAGGCACGGGTGTGAGCCCCCCCGCCAAGTTTCAGGGTTTCAGGTCCCCCCCTCCTGTGAGTTTCGTTCTTACTTTCAGGTTGGGATGAGTCAAAAATCTCAGAGCAAAACACAGATGAAAGCGCTGCCTGTGGCTGGGTTTCCGCTGGTGCCAGCTCGAGGGAGCATCCTCAGTGGGGACAGCCCTGCACCAAGTGCCATATCCCATGGTGGGGACACAGCCCCCGCCCCACGCGCCTTCCTGGGAAAGGCATTGACACACAAAGCGAAGGGGATGGAGATGTTTACCCAGGTCATTTCCCCAGAAATGAAGGAAAAAACATTTTTCAGCATCTTCTCCAGCCTGTCTTTAATTTTGCAGAATCTCGGGGCATTGGGTGTTCCTGCCAGGAGCTGCAAACGCTCCCCGTGAGCTGCTCTGCCGCTGCACACCCCGTTCCAGCCCGGAACAACCCTCCTGGGGAGGTTTGCAGCCTCAGCAGTACGCTAAATTTTGCTCCGAAGGCACCTTAGCCGAAATTTGCCTTCTTTCGAAGAAGTTCCGAGAAAACCACCGTGAAAGCCGAGCAGCTCACCATTCCTCTTGTTACTTACCACCAAACCCAAATGCAACCTTGCAAGCAGAGCGGGAAAAGGGACATTCCGACACCGATTTTGATGAATTTCCTGGTGTTCGGGGATATTGTGCCCTGCATTTAACAGGCTCTTTTCCAGCTTCCTGCTGAGATGCTGCAGAGACCCAGAGGGGAGGTGGGCAGGGAGGGCTACAGCAATAAAAACACCTAGAGACATCCTTTTTTTTTTTTTTCTTTTTCCCCCCCTTGCAACTGCTATACTCATCACATGGGATGCAGTCCATTATCTTTCCTCTCCAGGTAGAACAGCCCCCAGTACTCGGCGCATATTTGCCTTGTCCCGTACCATGTTGACATTGTTCATCCTTCTGTTATTACAGGTGCTGCAAAGGCAATAACCCCGAAATGTCACCGCTGCAGATTTGTATCGCACGGAGGAGATGGTGTGGTTAAACAAGGAACCACTCAGCATCTAAACATTAGGTAAAAGGCAACAAAATCTGCCAGAATAAGAACAAACCCGTACACAGTACCTGTGGGATTCGCATCCCTGCCCAACCTCGGAAACTCCGGGTGCCCCAGGAACACTTCATGCTCCAGAGAGATTTTCGGTTTACCTGCAGCCCCTCACTGATGCTGAGAATAATCTGTGTCAGCACTGCAGTTATGGCTTTTCCCAGCTTGAGGGTCTCTTCAAGCGATAATTACATCTCGTTACCGCTCCCAAACCACCTGCGTCCCCGCTCCTTTCCATCCGGCTTCGCCTTTGCAGCCGGAAGGGAGCTGGCTGGACGTACCTTTGCAGGGTCTTTCTGTACATCAGGATGAAATGTTTCCCTGTGCAGGGGGTGAGGCAGTGGCCCAGGTTGCCCAGAGGAGCTGTGGATGCCCCATCCCTGGAGGGGTTCAAGGCCAGGCTGGATGAGGCTTTGGGCAACCTGGGCTGGTGGGAGGTGTCCCTGCCCATGGCAGGGGGTGGCACTGGGTGGGCTTTAGGGTCCCTTCCACCCCAAACCAGTCTGTGATTTCCCACTGGAGCTGCTCCCCCTGGTCGGGTTGGGAGGACCAGTTTTGCCGAGTTTCAAAGTTCAGGTTGTGTTTTCCAGCCGTAGAAGACAGTTGTGGGCTGGAGGCAGCAGAGACATCTCCTCGGTATCAGGTCGGGGGATTACTTCACCCTCACCGGCTATTTTCCAGCGCTTGGGATGGAAAATATCACATGTGTATCGCAGGTGGGCTGGTGGGATGTCGAGAGGCGGCGGTGGCTGCTGTCGGCATGGGGGAGGCACGGCCATGCCCACACCACTCCCAGAGCTCATCTATTTATAGTGCTTCTTCCTCCTGCTGTGTTTACTCCAGCCGCTTTTATAGCTGTTGTCTGACTGGCAGAGGACGGGGGAGATGCTCGCAGGCTTCGGGTCGGATGCTCGAGGCACAGGGGACGCGTGTCCTTGTCCTGCCTCTGGCTGCACAGGGATGCTGCTGGGCTCTGCGCTGCTCCGAGGGTGGTTTAAAAAGTGGATTGGGACCGGCTCATTCCCCGTGAACCTCCAGAAACAACCCTCCAGGAGGACTGGACCACCCCGGGTCTGTGAGCTGGTCCCTCAGGGTGTCGGGGGCTCCCGTGTCCCCCAGGCTGGCACCTGGCTGGAGCTGTGCAGCAGGAGGACTGGCAGCCTTGCTGCTGTGCTTTATCCCTCAAACTTTGTCATTTTAAAGCTGGAGCTGTGAAAATCGCTGATTTCCCTCTTTTAGTAATGCTTTATTGATCCTGCTTCCTTATTAAGGGCAGGAATTTCTCCCCCGCCCGCTGGTCCCTCCGTGCAATGTGTTATTTGTGGTATCCCATCCGACAAACACCTATTTTTAGCTGAGCGTTCTTGGAAGGGCTTTCGGTACCTTGTTTTCCGCGGGGAGTTCTCTCGCTCGCGGGGTGCCTGGGGCTGCGCAGGGGGATGCTCAGACGGAGGCAGAGCACGTGGCGGGTCCAGACCCATGGGGATGGCCGGTGTCCCGCTCCGACGGCAGCAGCATCCTAAACAAACACAGCATCTCCCTCCTGAGAATCGTTTTCCCAGGAGTTATGGCTGCAGACGTGTTATTTTGCTTTTTGACCTGCCTGCCTCCCAGGAAAAACTCCATTTCATCGATCGGACCATTGCAAGCTCGTTGCAGGGCTGCTAATGACCCAGCTGCAACAGCAATATTTTAACCTCTGTGCTTTCTCCTCGTGCTCAGTGCCAGCATTATGAAGTGCCACTTACAACATAAGCACAGGCAGTCAATTATTTTAATCTTTATTACATCTGAACGTGCAGCAGCTCCTCCTGAGCAAAAACACCGCGTCTGATCCTCAGCAGAGCAGGTTTGGCTGGGAAATGCCATCCGACCGCTTTGGGAAATGCCGTCCCACCACTTTGGGAAATGCCATCCCACCACTTCGGGAAATGCTGTCCCACCTCTTTGGGAAATGCCGTCCCATCACTTTGGGAAATACCGTCCCATCACTTTGGGAAATGCTGTCCCACCACTTGCACACACACCAGCGTTGCTCACGGACACCCCAGGGTTCATTCAGGCAGCCACAGCACCAACACCACCTCCCACCCCAGATCCTGGCTTCGGAAGGCGGCTACATTCCTCCTGCCTCCTCCTAATTCCCAACAAACTGGTTGCCGTTTGCACGATTCACTCCCCTGTGCAGACACAGTCCAGGACCAGCGCCCCTGGCCCCCTCTCATGGATGAGGGACGGATCCAGGCAGGGCTGTGGGCTCACCCCATGTCCCCAAAACCCCTTGGCTGGGGGCTGAGCACCTCCCCTCCCTGTGGATGATCTCTGGCGTGTGGGGTCATCCCAGGAGCAGAAAGAGCTGCAGGTGAGCAAAACCAGCCTCGTCCATCACTCCTCCTTCCCCACGCTAATCCTCCAAGAAAAAAAGATGCCTGGTTAAACCCTCCAGAGCACATGCCCGAGTCTATTTTTTTAACTTGTGCATTCAACGAACAGGGAATGTTTGTCAAGTGGGGCTTGGGATGGGCAAGACATCAAGGCAGAGGCAGTGCTCGGGAAGCCCAGCTGGGTCAGCCAGGGTCGGCGCTGGCTGGAGCAGGATTTTTCCCTTGTTTTGTGGGTTAAGTCATTGGTTTGTTTATTTTTTTAGAGGGGTTTTTTTTTTCTTTTTATTATTATTCATCTGTTGCAATCGCAGCAGATGCATCATTTCACAGCCCTACATGGAAATCCAAGCCCAAGGAACTATTTTTAGCACACACACAACGTCTCCCCGAAATGAATTAACTTTGGAAGAGTAAATATTAAATACACGCTCATCGCGTTAGAGGCGTTTATGCACAAGAACAGCACCAGCGTTTTTAATGGTTAGGGAAAATTATGTTGTACCACGAGCAGTTAATCAAACACAATAAAACGAGACCTTACTGCCGTTCTTGCAGGATAAGTCGAAGGGCAATTAATTCATTTTCACAGCTGTTGCTGGGGATTTACTGACACTGGGGCACATTTGCCCTATTAGTATTTATGGTGGCACTTGCAACCCTTATGCAAAACACGTAAAGGATAGCCTCAACATTTATTTTGCAATTAAACTGATTCTTTGCCTGTTCGCTCCAGATCAAGGCGTTCTGCACCATCTGTGCCGACGGTACTATAGGAGAAGCCCAAGCAGGCAGCACAGGGAAACCCCATGTGCTATAATTGAATATAAATAGATATATTTTAACAAGCCAGGCTGGGGTAGAAGGTGCTTTCCTAGAGAAGGGTACCAGAAACACAGAGCCAAGCTCTTGGTGGGTTGGTTTCATGTCATCTCAATTATTCCCCCTAGGACGGGCTCTCTGGGAAAGGAGGGATGTCCAAGAGCAACATGGTCCTTTTTGATGCCCTGGATTTTTTTCTCTCTTCCATTACTTCCAGGAATTTGGGTTCTGTTCCCCGTGCCCATCCCCACAACACATCAGCCCAGCCCACCCCAGCCATTGCTGCTCTAACACAGATGCCAGCGGCAGGGACGCATCGTCCCAGGAACCTGGCCTCTCTCTTCCACGATGCTCAGAGATTTCGGAGACAAAATCCTTCCCAGTGTGTAAGGACTTTGCCCCATGATCTCCGGCATCCCACCTCCGAGGCCTGGTTGGGCTGTGTGTCACCTCTCCAAGGACATTCTGGGGACATCAGGGCCAGGGGCATCACCAGGGCTCGAGGGGTAAATCAAGGGAGTCCAGCCAAAGGGGGTCCCCCAAACCAGGAGCATGGCGGGCTGTCCTCGCCCCCTGCTTTATGAAATCGAATTCTTTAATATCTCCCTTCTTGAACAGGTGGAAAACGTGTCACAGAAGATGACTCTTGAATGGTCTTCGGACGGATGGGTTCACACACGATGCTGTGGGCAATGGGGCTCCGTGGACCAGCCCAGGAGCAATGACACAGCCCAGGAATCAAATCCTGAGTTTGCAATAACCTGATCCTTTGCCTTTTCATTTAAGAGTGAGCTATAGGGCTGTAGATTTCCTTCTCTTCTCGCACCCACCCCCTGCAGAAGACCCATCTCCGGGTGATGTTTTAGCACCGTTTCCACCATGCACCGTAACTTCCCCGATGAATCACTTTGGTAATAAACTGACCAAAGTACAGCTATTAAATATCTCATTTTCCTTCAGCAGCTTGGGCACGTGGTCAATTCGAAGAAATACAGTCAATACAGGAAAAAAATAAATGTTCCAGGAAATGCCAAAAAGAGAGAAGAATCCTCGACTCCCCACGCACAGAGCTGCATCCCTCGGGATGCTCCCACGGATCCCCCGGGGACGTTTGCTGTGTGTGACCTCCCTCAGCACACCAAGGCAGCGGGACACAGAAAACACTGCTTTATTGACTGCATTTGCCAACACATTGAGGAATGCAAAGGGTTTGTTGGGGTTTTTTGAGGTTTTTTTTTTTTTTCATAAGCAATGGGCCATGGTCCCAATGTGTATTAAAGCATACACTGTATCTAAACAGGATGAAAATAATGGCAGACAGAGCTATTCCAAGGCAACACAAATAGCATGCATAATACAGTCTCACACAGAACGAGTTTGATAACATTATATTGCTTTAAGGATTAACTAACATGGAAAATGTACAAAAAGGAGAAATAGGTTTTTGCATTAATGAAAAATACATTTTTTTTCTCTACAAAGGAATTTCTAATACAAGAAAATAAATATTGCAACATAAGCCAAAAATAATTTAAAATTGCTCTTTTCAATATATTTTCAATATTTCTCTTTTATATTAACAAATGGCACATCACGTTCTTTGAAACAAAGAAAACAGAAGGGTTTCTCCTCCTGCGACATTCATATCGTTTCCTGTAACTGATGTGAAGTGGGTCTGTTTTGTACGTGAAATGGCGCAAACTGCGGGGGGGGAATTTCCCTAAAGAACAACCAAACCTCACGCCCTGCCCTGCACCAGCATCTCCTGCATCCTGGCTCCATTCTGCATCCCGCCTTGAGGCGAGCTCCGTGGGACAGCGGGCATCCAAACCCCCTTCCATAGGTGCAAGCAAAAAAATAATTAAAAAAACGGGTGTGGGGAAGATGGGTGGGTGGAATCGGAGCGGTCCTGGGAACTCCCGCTGCCACCGGGGCTGGGTTGGGGTCGGGGCTGTGCTCGGTTATCGGGGCATGATGCTATTTGCATCCTCATCTCTGCTCTTCTTACAGTGCAAATGTCCATTCCTGCAATTTATACATCGTTAAAAGACAACATTTCTCTACTAAAATAAACCCTTATATTTTTCTTTCTATTCATTTCAAAATACATTTACAAGAACATCAAAAATATTTCCTTTCTGCATTTTTTTCTCTCCTGAACGCCGTGGTCCCCTGCTCGGAGGTGATGGCGAGGATGCTCGGCGCAGGGGATGTGCTGGGGTGGCTGCAGCTGTCCCGCTGCGGTCCCGTCCCTTTCTGCCGTGGGTGCCCCTTTTCTCCTTTATTCCCCCCACCCCATTCTCCTCCCCAGGTTCGATGCTCCCCACCAGCCCCTTTATCTTTCCCCACCTAAACGCCGTCTCCCAATGTTTCGGGAGCGTTTCCGAGTGTTTTATTGCCTGGAGCTGGCGGTGGCGGATTGGTTGTTCTTTAGGGTCTCCCCCTTTTTGCTTTCCTGTACTGAGAAGACAAGTAGTGCAGAAGCTGATGAATGGAACTGTGTACAGTGAAATTTGTGGATTGCTTTTTTCTTTTTTTTTTTTAACCATAATTGAGTGAAGCACACGGAAGCAAGATTCATTAAAAGGCAGCATATTGATTATTGTTATGACTCTTATACTAGGATACTGTAGCTAAAGCTAGCAAGCCTGATAAGATAAACTAAGTCCTATTTACTGTATTTAACATTATCTGAACATACTGAGCCTTAATTAATGAGCAGATTTTTCATTTCCAACCTCAACAGATGACGCAAATTTATTACAAAGGTGGTTCCCGTTTTGCTGGTTTGGGATTTATTTTTTTTTCCCCCCCTGCTAATAACTGGTGTATAACATTTCTCCCGTCTGAGGAAGGTTTCTCCCCAGGCATGGTCAGTCTCAGCCGGGTTTCGTGTCGGGCGTAGCTTAGCCAGGGCTGGGCGCAGGCGCTCGGCATCCGACCCCCAAGCCCCCGCCGCTCGCCATGCCTGGGATGAGCGAGGCTGGCATCGCTCGTCTCTGCTGCAATTTTACCAATAATAAGGACTTTGGAAGGCTGATCGAGATGATCTACTCTAAAACATCAATTGAAGGAGTCTCAGAGTTTCAAAAGAAAGCTCACAGTGAAATGAGCAAAAAGCATCGGAAATCAAAACGGCAGGATGCGGTCTCGGAGCAGCAGCATCCCTCGGAGCAAGCTTGGAACCTAACGCCGCAGCAGTGTGTTATGAGTGTGTCTTTAGTCCTTTGTTGCTAAATAACTTCCAATTTCATTTTTTTTTTTTTATCATGACAAGTTTTCCGGTTTCTGGCTGTGCTGCTTGACTGTCAAAAATATTCTTTGGCATCCACAAAATTATTTGACTGATTGGTTTGACAATTGCAAGGTTGTTTTGTTTAGTGATGGGTTTAACCGGTTGCAGAAGTGTCCCAGGTTTGGTATATTATTATTATTTTTTTTTAGCTTTTTTTTTTTTAAACATTTTTTTTTTATTTTTAAAAAACAACAACAAAAGTTTCAGTGAATTCCTTTTTTTTTTTTTGTTTTTTGTTTTGTTCCCTGAGCTCACACTGGGGTCACTCCAATAAAACACGTTAGCACGACTTAACTGTGACCTTTGAAGCCAAAACCGAAGTAATGGTGCAATTAAGTGCAAACATGGAAATTCGCCTGACTTGTAGGTAACATGGGCTTTTAAACAACATTTAAGGCTTATTGGGGACATTTTATGCATTAAATTATTGTAATATTTATAATGTCAGCTTCTGTGAATCACCCTCCCACAACGAGTCAACAGCTTGTAACCAGGATTTAAGGAATAATTAAAAAAAAAAAAAAAGGATGGGGAGGAATAAATTCACCATTTCCATTGTAGCATTTAGTAGGAAAACAGAACGGTGAAGGCAAGCGTTTCCATTTCCCCTCGGTGACGGTACATTTGGCCTCGGGGCCAAGCGTTTTTTGTGCCACCCTGGGGCTCGGTGGGACCGCGGCAGCCGTCGGAGGGAAGCAGGGGCAGAAAAACTTTACTCAACCTCCCAGGTTAAACCAACTCTCCCTTTGAAGGATGCTTTTCTCCTCCATCCTGCCCCACATTTCCATTTCCCAGCTTGCTAACAGCTGATCCAGTCACCTGAGTTAATCACTGCACTTTTTCTAATGACCCACAGGGAGAAATTTCGCATCCCGGCCCCTGGATGGATCCCGACCAGATGGAAAGGTGATGGGGAAAAATAACAACCGAGGGTGTTTTTCTTTTTTTTTTCTTTTTTTCCTAAAAATAGAAATGTAACATTGCTCTCTTCCACCCCAATCGCTTTCCTCCAACAAGCTTTTTGTGCTTTAGTCATTATTTATTTTAACACCGCTTATTTTCCTTCCTCCTATACGCACGCAGGTGGGCATCTCCCCTCCCGCTGCCGGACCCTCCGCTCGCTCCCTGCTCCAGGGGCAACCATCCCGGGCAGAAATCTGCCCTTCGTTAAATAATGCCCATTAATTAACCTGTCATCCCTGCAGAAAGCACAGGTACCGGCACCCTCTGCCCTCTCGGCACCTTCGGCATCGGTCCCGCCGGGTGCCGGGTCGCGTTCCTGGGAAATGGGGTCTGTCAGGGAGCCGGGGAGGGACCGCTGCTGTCCCGGTCATCGATGTCGGTGAAGCTGAAGCTGTATCTCAGGCGTATAGAGAAAAGAAAGACAACAGTGCCGAATTTCCAACTATATACACATATTAAAAAGCCCCCCCCTCGCTAGGATACCAGGCAGAAATCGGACATGGCAGTTGTCACTGGGTGGAGGCGCCGTCGGAGGAGTTAGGATGCCAGGATGCTCATCCTGACGATGTCCTCGCCACCCGCATCCAGCTGGCCCCGCTGCGCCCTGCCGCCGCGGGACTCCCCATCCGAGTCGCTCATCTCGGCGTCGGAGAAGTAGCCGTCCGTCTCGGCGTCGAAACGACGCAGGGGAGCTCCGCCGGCACCCTCGGGTTTGGGGGGCTGCGACCTCCGAGTCCCTCGGCTCTCCTTTGGTAATTTGAACCGCACGACGGTTTTGGGGCTACCTACGGAGTCAGGCACTTTGGCCACGGGGCTGGGCTCCGGCTGGGCGCAGCGCGGTGTCTCCTCTTCCTCCTCCTCATCCTCCTTGCCGGTGCATCCCCTCGTCCCGGCCAGGGGTTGAGGCTCGCCAGCTTTTGGGATAGAACCCTTCCTGGCTGTTTTTTTCACCTCACTCATCCCTCTGCGGTCGGTGGGAAGCTTCGCCGTCCCTTTCTCCGATTTGCAGGGTCTGGAATCGGGAGCGCAGGGTTTGGTGGCATCATCCGACAAGTCGCTGGCGTTGTTAGTCCAGGGCTCCGAGCTCTGCGGGTGGCTCCCAGCCACGGCGGGGGGGCTGCTCCTGGGCAGCTTTTTCTTAGTGTTCGTTCTCGTTTTGCTTTTCACTTTCTTGGTGGCCTCACTCTGTTTGAACGGGGAGCGGAGGGAATGGTCCATCATGAAGCTCAGCAAGGTCTCCTCGTCCTGGAGGAGCTCCTCGGAGAGCCCGGGGGTGCTGTCCTCGTGGTGGGCGTTGTTGAGGGACCACTCGCTCATCGCCATGTTCTCGGCGGTGATCTGCACCGACTGCGCCAACCAGCTGTTGAAGAAGGTCCCGTCGATGGGGAAGGAGGTCGACAAGCCTGGAAAAAAAAAAACCAAAAAGAGCTTCAGGAGCCAGAAACAGCCATAACGGCACCAGCATCACCAAAACTCCCCGGCACCAGAGAAACACTCGAAAGGTCAACAAACGCACATCAGGGCACAGCGGAGGGTTTTCTCCAGAGCTAACGCTGAATTTGGGGTCCAGTGAGGTCACAGCACAACCACCCCAGTGGTCCCCCACATCCAACACCCCGCGAACCTCCCCGAGTCCAAACGGAGCATCTTTCTGCAGTGAAGATGGCAAGCCCAGACCCACCCCAGCACAGGTGGAAAATACGTTCCCTGCAAAGGCGGCAGGACCCCCAATGCAGGTGTGAGCCTGAAAATTCAGCAACTGCTCCTAGAGCGGGACTTGTGCCCAGGTGAGGGGTGACAGGTCCCCAGGGAGCAGCTGCCACCGTGTCACCAGGCACTGCCAAAACCCAGGGCACATCAGCGGGGTGATGGGACCAGTGTGCAGAGGCAGGACGACAAACATCTCCAAAGACATGAAAATGAAGAATAGGAGTAGAGATGATAGGCTGGAATGGAAAAAGCTGAAAAACTTTCCAATAATGATGTCTGCGAGCAAGGGTGAGCATCGTGTGCTGGGCTGGCCCCTATTCCCAGCTGGCAAGGCACACACCTGCACAAACACAGCCCGTTCCAGGTTCCCCACAGCTTAACATCAGAGCTGGTTTTGGGGATGGAGAAAAAAATTCACTTTGATTTTTGATTTCAGGTCAGAGCTTTCCTTTTAACACAGCCAGTCTAGCACCAGAAGAGGGACAGAGCAGCGGCACGGGCAGGGGGACTCACACCCGCGATGTTTGCCTGTCTCAGTGGCAGCTTTGCATCCCCCTCCCCTGTGATTTGTGACATGGGATGTGACCCTGCACAACGTGGGGACAAACCCAACACCCTGCACAGTGCCAGTGCTGCTCCAGGGCAGCTTGGATGGTCCCTCGGAGGTGACACTGTGGGGGTGGCAGTCCCCCACTTCCTAGCAGGTCAGCGGGGTCCTTTTGGAGAAGACAGCCCCTGGTCCTGGCAGCATCCCAGAGCAGGAGCAGGATGAGGTTAGGGCATCGCGGGGTACCCGTGTGCTGGGCACCCCACGGTGTTGCCGTATGGGTGCACCAGGCTCACCTTCCCCAGCCCTTCCCTGATGACCGCAGCACCAAACGATGCTTCAAGCCCTTTGTAAAATCCAGGATGTTGCAAGACCCCAGATGCCTGGTTTCCCTGGCTCACAGAAGTGCAGCTTCTCTTGGAGACTCCCCCCATCCCTCCATCACTTGACGGAATTTGCCCCAGAAAACCCGCAGCATCTAGCAGAGAACAGGAGACAGGATGAGCCCCGTTTCCAAACGGGCTCCTGCCTAAAACCCAACAGAAAGCAGCAGAGTCCGGGCGAGCAATGGGCCAAGCAGTGCAAAGCAGGGTGGGCCCAATCCCCCAGAAACTCTCTGTACCCCCAGGCAGGTGTTACAGCACCCCCGGACTGTCCGAGAGCCCCATGGGACCAGTGCCCCCCCACCCACGCACCCGTGGGGCAGCTGAGCACGTGCAAACTCATCACCTCCTGCCCCATGTGCTGCCAGAGGAGGTCGAACAAAAACCCAATTCCATGGAAAAACCATACAGTTGTCAACGATCTCACCAAAAAAGACCTTTTTCTTCTGTTTTTGTACTCCCCCCCCCAGCCCCATCTGCTGCGGAGCGGCAGCAGGTTGAGCTGATGGGGAAGAGCCGGCGGTGGGTGAAGCATCGGCAGAGCCAGCCGACCTCTCCTCGCCCCCAGCAAATCCAGGAGACCGGCTGCGCTTTGTGCCTGTCTCCTGGATGCTCCCGGGCCACCAGTGCAACCAGCATGACCACAGGGTCCTGACCAGTACACGCCAGGAGAACGCAGAGCGCCATGTTCCCCGTCGGTGCACGGCACAGAGGATACGGGGGCGAGCCCTGCCGCGGGGTGGGTAAGTCTGATTTTATCACCGGGAAGCAAAATCCCTTTTCAGCAGCACATCGCAGGTTGTGGATCGCGTTCCCCCAGTCCAGCCGCAAGCCCTGGGGCTGTGGGGGGGATTTTACGGCCCCTGCCCCAGCGGGGATGATGGCTCCCATGGGGTCTCTCCCGTAGGACCGCGGGAATGGGTTTTCAGGCTGATGGCCACCACGGGGAGATGGGAGGCTCTCATGGCCTTGGGTGTAACTCCACCGCGGGCGTGCAGGAGGGATCAGGGCTGGGACTCAACCCTGCTCCCCCAAAGCAGGGAGCAGCCAGCGGCACGGGTCAGCTCTGCGCCCATAAAATCAGACTTACCCAGTTGTCCCAATACAGTTTCGTTGACTGATTTCCTTTTCTCTTTCTTCTCGGGACTATTTTTTCTACCATCTCTTCCTTTCCTTCTCGGGTCATTTTTCTTACCCTTTGTCTTCTTCCCAGTTTGTTCTGGTATTTTTTAGAAAAAAAGGAAAACTCCGTGTGAGACGAGGCATCAGGGATGCTGCGGTGAGCAAGTTCCCCTGGGGCACACCCCTGCGGGGACGGTGGCAAGGGTCTGGGCTGGGAGCTTCTGCAAATCCAGACACAGTGCATCAGGTGAATTTCTCCTCTCCACACGCTCACTGATTATTCCAAATAATTCTGAAGGATTTGTCAGGCATGAACTTCCTTTACAAAAACTGTGATGATGTTTTATCTTTTTTTAATTGTTTTTACTACGTATTAATGTACCCACTGAATTCTTCTGCTAGCACGCCTGGAATGGACACAGCATAGACGTGCCTGAAGCTTTCTGAAACCTTTATAAAAATCCGGGTTATGGATGGCACCAGGTACACCGACCTGAAACAACTCCAAGCCAAAGGGAGAACAGCTGAAACGTTTTGGGCAGCTGTAGGCTAAACTCTCAAGAGGTTAAGAAAAATCGAAATCCTGTAGGTTATATGAAAAAGAGGTTTGGAGCTTGGCCGTGAACTTAGCATGGCCGCACGAGCCGTCCCAGTGATGGCAGGGGACAGGCTGGAGACCCTCCAGCCACCGATGTGCCCTCCTGGACCGGGGGCGTGGAGTGCGGACCCACGGGAGCAGCAGAGGGGAACAACCCCGAACCCTGCTCAGCCCCCTTCCAGGAGCCATGGGGACCTCCAGACCCGGCTGTGTGTCACCTGTCACCGACAAGAGCATCTCCTGGAGGGATCCAGCTGCGGAGCACATCTGACAGCAACGGCAGCGGTTTAACGCAGCCCTTCATTGGATTTGACCTTTTGGGGACAGTCGTGTCGCTGCATGGGGGTGAAAAGAGCCCAAAGCTACACAACTTCACTAAGCCAGTGGAGCAGGGAAGATGACCGGCACTGCCTAGGGAAAGGCAGGGATGTAACGCTCAGCTATGTAGACATTCAGCTAAAAACCAATATTTCCTAAATGGCTTTGAGCTTCCGCTGGTTTTATTCCTCTTGGGTACACGGGACAAATAACCTACGAAAGCGCGACTTGGACTGCCCAGAGAAATACTCCAACAGTCTTCACTTGCTCTGTAAGGTCATTCTCCCAAAGAAACCCACGTTAAAACTTCTGTTAACTTCCAGAGAGGGGGAAGGACACCGCCCTTAAACCACAATGTGATGGAAGCGGAGGCGAGACGCAGTTTTCCAAAGTCTGGCCCATACGCTGAGCCTGCCCAAGCTGAGCAGCCATCAGAGCAAGGATTTTAAGAAAAAAAAAATAGGTTTACTGAGCGAACAGCCTCAGCAGAAAGGCTGCGGGCAGGAGGGGTCGGAGGGAATAACCCTGCTGCGCCCTGGGGAGGGAATTCGCGTTGCACCAGCCCCGGTCGGGATTAACGGAGGAGGGACCGTCCCGGGCTTGCCAAGCTGGGAACCCCTCCTGACCAACGGGCTCATGGAAAGAAAGAAAAGCAAAAGCGAAACTGGTGTTTGCTGCGTTCCAGCCAAACGCAGACACATTTTTCACCTCACTTATGGAATAAAAATCTAACTTTGTTTAGATAGCGCAATGGGGCTAAAGAGAAACCCCAGCAGCACTTTCTGAAGAGGAACCTGTCAAAATAACAACCATGTTTCAAAGCCAGACAGTGTTTAATTTCCACTCCACGCAGGAAAAATACAGGGGAGAGAGGTGGCTTCATTTTACATGGGTGGTTCTCACTAATTTTGTTAAAAATCTCCTCCTTAATCTCAATAATTCTATTAAAAATCTGATTAAATGATCATTTATCAGTGGAAAAACAAACCCCTCCAGTTTGGAGTTTTATATGGGAGCCATTCCAAAAAAAGAAACCCAACACCTCTGTGCCAAAACCATCTTTGGAACAATCCCAACAGATTTTGGTCGATGATTACTGCACCAGCAGTTACAAACTGGCCTCAGCCGGGCAAAATAACGCTGATGCTGCCTCCCGGCAAGGGAGCTCCTCTGAGCTCGGGAGACCTGATGCACGCGTGCCAAAAGGCTCTCTCGGGTCCCCAGTGTCCCCCTGCCATGGGAAGGACCCAGGTGCCCAAACCGCCTGGAGATCCCAGGACAGAATTCCCACAGCCAGGCCCTTTCCCTCCGGCAGCAGCGACTCCCGGGAGCTGGGTCCTGGAGGCAGCAGCCCCTGCTCGGGATCAACCACAAAGCCCGTCCTAGGAAAGCTGAGCAGCTCGGCTCGGTCGGTTCAGAGCCGAAAACGATTTGGCAAACGCCAACTGCTTGGGGCAGGAGAGAAAAACGATTCCATCCCAAGGTATGGAAGACCAATTGCATCCAAACGCACCAACTGACCCCCCAACCTGCACACCCACCGCCGCCCGCGTCACCCTCTTGCCACTGGTTTGTCTCTGCTCACCCACCTTCAGGGAGAACAAACCCCACAGTAACGGGAGCTGTGCTTCTCCCCTAAATACACGTGTGACATTTCCAGGCAGGGCAATGGCACTGCTCCCCCTCGCCCGCTGGCACCCTCGCCCCGTGGGGAGGGTCCCAGCCTGCCCGCCCCAGCCTCCCTGGGAGGAGCTGCTGGCCCCCACCCCACCCCTGCGCTAGAGAGGGGGTCAGGCATGCACCGGAGGTTGGGCTCCCCCAGGCATTTTGGGGAGCACGGGTCTTCAGGGGCACCTCCAGCCACCTGATCCCCCATTTGTGAGGGACAGGAGCTCAGAAAGCCTTCCTGGAGAACCACCCGGTGCCTGTCTCCTTCCCAGAGCTGCAAACGCTAAACCAGGCTTGAACTGAAGGGCGTCATGATGCCCCTGCGAACCCCAAACCCCAGCACCTGCAGATGATTCCTCCCCAGTCCTGCAGAGCCCAGCACCAACAGCACACGGTGTCTGCCGTCGGGATCTGAGTTTCCTGCTCTTGTCTTTTATTCGCCTGTTATTCCCAAACTGGACCTCCTGTCCCACGGCCCCGGGCAGCAGCATCGCTGCAGGGAGCACCCAGCACAAATGTCCCAGGAACAGCTCTCGGGATGCAAACGTGGGGTCTTCGGCTGGTGGGAACGGCCAGGAACACCATCCACTGTGTGCCCAGGCTGGGGACACGGATCACTGGTTCAGGGAGGATGTATGGACCAACGCACAGTGTCACCAACCTGTGTCACAAGAGATTTGCAGGACCCACATCTCCCCGGAGCACACCCTGGGGTCCTGGCCACCCCCTGCCCCACGCTCTGGCCATGGAGAGGGACCTGCACAAGCTCCGAGGCACAAACAGCTCAACACCCGCATTTCTCAGCCTCCAAAACTTCCATCAAAGGAAACTTTTGTCAAGGAAAGCTCAGCCCAGAC
>WKFP01015087.1:17643-45670 GCA_011057875.1 Pterocles orientalis
AGACGCAGTTTTCCAAAGTCTGGCCCATACGCTGAGCCTGCCCAAGCTGAGCAGCCATCAGAGCAAGGATTTTAAGAAAAAAAAAATAGGTTTACTGAGCGAACAGCCTCAGCAGAAAGGCTGCGGACAGGAGGGGTTGGAGGGAATAACCCTGCTGCGCCCTGGGGAGGGAATTCGTGTTGCACCGGCCCCGGTCGGGATTAACGGAGGAGGGACCGTCCCGGGCTTGCCAAGCTGGGAACCCCTCCTGACCAACGGGCTCATGGAAAGAAAGAAAAGCAAAAGCGAAATTGGTGTTTGCTGCATTCCAGCCAAACGCAGACACATTTTTCACCTCACTTATGGAATAAAAATCTAACTTTGTTTAGATAGCGCAATGGGGCTAAAGAGAAACCCCAGCAGCACTTTCTGAAGAGGAACCTGTCAAAATAACAACCATGTTTCAAAGCCAGACAGTGTTTAATTTCCACTCCACGCAGGAAAAATACAGGGGAGAGAGGTGGCTTCATTCTACATGGGTGGTTCTCACTAATTTTGTTAAAAAATCTCCTCCTTAATCTCAATAATTCTATTAAAAATCTGCTTAAATGATCATTTATCAGTGGAAAAACAAACCCCTCCAGTTTGGAGTTTTATACGGGAGCCATTCCAAAAAAAGAAACCCAACACCTCTGTGCCAAAACCATCTTTGGAATAATCCCAACAGATTCTGGTCGATGATTACTGCACCAGCAGTTACAAACTGGCCTCAGCCGGGCAAAATAACGCCGATGCTGCCTCCCGGCAAGGGAGCTCCTCTGAGCTCGGGAGACCTGATGCACGCGTGCCAAATGCAGTCGGGTCCCCAGTGTCCCCCTGCCATGGGAAGGACTGAGATGCCCAAACCACCTGGAGATCCCAGTTCAGAATTCCCACAGCCAGGCCCTTTCCCTCCGGCAGCAGCGACTCCCGGGAGCTGGGTCCTGGAGGCAGCAGCCCCTGCTCGGGATCAACCACAAAGCCCGTCCTAGGAAAGCTGAGCAGCTCGGCTTGGTCGGTTCAGAGCCGAAAACGATTTGGCAAACGCCAACTGCTTGGGGCAGGAGAGAAAAACGATTCCATCCCAAGGTATGGAAGACCAATTGCATCCAAATGCACCCCCCCACCTGCACACCCACTGCCGCCCGCGTCACCCTCTCGCCACTGGTTTGGCTCTGCTCACCCACCTTCAGGGAGAACAAACCTCACAGTAACGGGAGCTGTGCTTCTCCCCTAAGGACATGCGTGACATTTCCAGGCAGGGCGATGGCACTGGTCCCCCTCGCCCACCGGCACTCTCGCCCCGTGGGGAGGGTCCCAGCCTGCCCGCCCCAGCCTCCCTGGGAGGAGCTGCTGGCCCCCACCCCATCCCTGTGTTAGAGAGGGGGACAGGCACGCACTCCAGTCGGGCTTCCCCAGGCATTTTGGGGAGCACGGGTCTCCAGGGGCACTTCCAGCCGCCTGATCCCCCATTTGTGAGGGACATGAGCTCAGAAAGCCTTCCCGGAGAACCACCCGGTGCCTGTCTCCTTCCCAGAGCTGCAAACGCTGAACCGGGCTCACCCAGCTGAACTGAAGAGCATCATGATGCCCCTGCGAACCCCAAACCCAGCACCCCTGGATGACTCCTCCCCAGTCCCGCAGAGCCCAGCACCGACAGCACATGGTGTCTGCCGTCGGGATCTGAGTTTCCTGCTCTTGTCTTTTATCCGCCTGTTATTCCCAAACTGGACCTCCTGTCCCACGGCCCCGGGCAGCAGCATCGCTGCAGGGAGCACCCAGCACAAACGTCCCGGGAACGGCTCTCGGGATGCAAACGCGGGGTCTCCTGCTGGTGGGAACAGCCAGAACACCATCCGCTGTGTGCCCAGGCTGGGGACACGGACCACTGGTTCAGGGAGGATGTATGGACCAACGCACAGTGTCACCAACCTGTGTCACAAGAGATTTGCAGGACCCACATCTCCCCGGAGCACACCCTGGGGTCCTGGCCACCCCCTGCCCCACGCTCTGGCCATGGAGAGGGACCTGCACAAGCTCCGAGGCACAAACAGCTCAACACCCGCATTTCTCAGCCTCCAAAACTTCCATCAAAGGAAACTTTTGTCAAGGAAAGCTCAGCCCAGACAGTTCCTCCAGAAACCCCAACCACGTGATGGCTTCAAACACAACTCCAAAGCCACAAACCCAACGACCATGGGAAGCGCCTGCCAACGCGCCAGATGCTGCTGCTGGAAAAACCATCCTGCAGCCACGGGCTTTGGGCTGCGCTGCCACCAAAGGGAAGGGAGGAGAGAACCGGAGCCGTGGGCTCCCGGCACCGCTTGTGCAAAAGGAAAAAATAAATAGGACAGAAGGAAAGCAACTTTATTTCAGTTCCTTAATAAAAGGTGCCAGAGGCTTTGCACGCAGTAGCGCGATGCTGTCCACTAACGGAGCAGCTGACCACAGCGAAAGGAGCTGGTCTCCAGGAGCAACAGACATCCCAGCAGCAGCTTAACCCTCGATTCGTAGCAGAGCCAAAGGCATCTGCAGAGTCCAAAGCGAGGGCTGCCGACCCGTGCCAGGGAGCCAGCTGCCGTGGATCAGCCCCAGCGCCAGCCCAGGATTTGCCATCTCCTCCCAAACAGCTCCACGTCCGCGAAAGTCACCGAAACGCTCCTTAGCATCACTGTCTAACCAAGCACTTGGTCTTCCCAACCCCTTCCCGTGAAGAGGAGGATGGAGATGTGTGAAAACAAGGGGTATGGTTTGATTGTGTGTTTCTGAACAGAACTGGAGATGTGCAAAGAGCCAACATCCGAACCCGGCTTAAAACACACCGCAGGGGAGGGGGCGGCTCTGGTTTCCTTGGGGCGGGAGCTGAGGCTTGGGCACGAGTCTTGGCTTCGGAGGGTGGCAGGGACAGCGGCTGCGAGAACGAGCTCTGGCGAGCGGTACTGACCTGGGTAAAGATCTTTCTCGATGAGCTTCATCTGGAGATGGAAGATCTGCTCCTGGAGTTTACAAATGGTGTGTTTCATTTTCTCCCGTCTGGTCACCATGTAACAGAGATTTCGAACCTACAGAAGCACAAGAGGCAGTGTCTGGTTTAGGCAGGGTCAAAGCGGGTCCCCTCAAGCTGTGTCGCTGCTTCTGCCGCCCAGGAAAATCCCCATTCCTGGGAATCACTCCTCTTCATCTCACCATCACCCTCCAAACCAAAGCAGCCACCCTGGGGACCCCAACCAAGCTTGCGCCCCAGCACAAGGATAGCTCGGTCACTGCCACTCCCAGGCTTGGGGACCGTCCTGCCGCGGGTCCCAAGCCAAGGGACAGCTGGGTGCTGCATGTCAGGGGGTCTCTCTCCCTCCTGTCCTCTTCTGAACACGAACAATCAGCAAGTCCATCTTTAACTTCTCCCATCAAATGCCTGAACGCAGGGGCAGGGTTTGCCCTTCAGCATCAGCCCCAGTAACCCAGCACGCCGGGAGTCAAACGGGGCCACGCTGCTCATCTGCTCCCGTTAGTCAGGATTAACTTCCAGGACTCGCTGCAGCACAGCCTTTAACTCTGCTGCTCATACACGGTGTTCGAGACCCACAGAACGGGAACAGAGGTGGGAGAAACAGGTGAATTATTTTGTCACCTTACCCCGGTATGGCAACAGCGCGGACACACACAGGCTGTTTTCATCTCCTGTTAATTGTCACAGACCTACATGAAGAAGTTAATCCTCTAAAGGATTTGGAAAGTCTCGGAAGGGGAGATACTGCAGAAGGAGCATTATCACACATTCACACAAAGGTCCAGCAGCCAGACAGAGCCCTGAGCATCCCACCGAGCCCTCAGCCCAGCAGCTGCATCACACACGTGCCCTCTTCACACCTGACACAGGAACCTGCACAAAAAAATGCCAAATTCCTGGGTGCCCCGGGGCATTAGCCAGTTCTCATCCACAAATTGCTCCTTTTGCAGGGAGGGAGAGAGCCTGCGAAGGGATGGGCAGAGCTGGGAGCTGCAGGTACGAGGTACCCATCAGTGTCAGAGCCTTACAGAGCTGCCTGTTCCCTCCAGCAAATGCCAGGACAGGACACAGAAAATACAGCAAAATATCCGGGGGATGCTGGCGCAGGCTGGGAGCCCTGTACGGTGCGGGTCCCCTGCCCCACGTCTGGCCAGCATCCCCGGGTTATTCACACTTGCTCCCTATCATCCACCTGCAAATCACTGCTGCGTTTGGTCCCAAACACGATGTAAATGCTGGCGTGAGCTAGCGCAGCAGTGGTTAAACCTGCTCGTCACACCGGGATGCTGATAAGCACCTCCAGCATCCCCAGACGACAGAGCCACCGACAGAGCCACCGCTGATCCCCGCTGGCATCTGTCTCGGGAGGAACCCCAGCGTCACGCTTTTTCCCAGCCCCGAGTGACGCTTTTTCCCAGCCCCGAGTGACAGGGCTGGAGAGCTGGGCTCTGTCACCATGGCTGCAGCGGGCAGGCAGGCTTTCGGAGGGAACGGAGGGGTTTGGCTGGGAAAAAACAAACGCTGAGAGCAGCTAACGGGCTGACAGCGTTCACGTGGCTCCCTGATGCTCTGAAGGAGCAAAACTGCCCCTAAGGAGGAAAGGAGGAGGTGGCCTGGATGGAGGCAGGGGTGTGGGGACATCCACACTCAGGTGTGACCCTGATGTCTGTGATTCCTCCCCCTCCTCATCCTCAAAGCCCTCTCTGCAGAGGAAGGCTGGGGTATTTCCAGGCTGGGGGGACTGTCCCTATGGGGTTGGGAGCCTTTGTGGCTCTCACAGGGACAGACCTGGTCCCACACGTACCTAACGTCTGCACCAGCGGCTGGGGAGGCAGCAGGACGACCGTGGCCACCCCCTAATGGCATCAGGCTTACCTACGGACCACTTACAAACATCCAGGTCCACAGGAGAAAAATCTGCTCGTTTTTTTTTGTTGGACCCCCACCTGTAAGCACAAAGCAGCGAGCTCTACGCTGTGCATCTCACCACGTTCTCTTTTCTCGTTCTGGATTGGAGAAAACATCAAACTGAAATTTCCTGATGAGGAAAACAACCGCCTCTGGCAACCTGCACCTCAAAGCGTTTGGCAGTATCTCTTCCCTATGATTTGATATTCCTGGAAGAAAACATTACTTGTGCTCTGCTCAGAGACTGCTGGTATTTACCCACGCTTCCAGAGCTGAACCCACGCCGGCTGAGATGCTGGTATGAAAGCCTGGAAACTATAGCCCTTGTTAAAGCTAATATAAACAACTGCTCCTTGGGAAAAGCTTAAAAGGGGAAAAAAAAAAAGGCAAAGAGGGTTAAAAAAGGCCGAAAGGACTGGGGGGAGTGGATGAGGATTGCCAGGCAATAGCTGTGGTTTGCTGACACCGTGAAGTGAGGAGATGGCAGAGGGCAACGCCGTCAGCCCGCCTGCCCCCGCAGCATCTGCCCTGCGGCTTCTGCCTCCCCCGCTCTGGCATCCAGATATCAGCCCCAAATCACAACCATTCCCGCGCCAGATTAATCGCTGAAAACACTGAAACAGCAACATGATGCCCTATGGGCAGCCTCTGAAAGCCCCCCTCCAGGCTGCTCTCCTCCGACCCCCATCCGATGGGATGCTTCACTATTTGCAGGTGAAATGGGGCGGCTGTGAGATCAGGTACCCGGGGTGTGCTGGCTGCAATGGGATTTAAACCCCTATCACCCATCCGAGCACTGGACTTTGATCCGGCCGGTGTTTATTGCTGCTCTGCTTGGAAGAAGAGCAAACAAAGAGCTCTTCCCGTCCAGGCAGCGAAACCTGGTGGGGAGATGCTAAGCAGGAGCTGAACATCCATGGGGAATGACCCACGGAGCCTGGAGGCAACTCTGGAAAATGGGAAAATCTGGGTAAGACCTGTTGTTTTGACACAAAGAAATCAAAGAGAAGCTGCCGTGCTGCGTCGATGAATTCGGCAGCTCCCGGAGCCAAGTGCTGTACCCAGAGGTGGGCAGCGCTTTGCTGCAGCCGGGGATGTCAAGCTGGGAGCGAGTGGAAGCAGAGGGAGGGGGAGCAGCCTGGTTTGGATTTACAACACAGAGAAGCAGATGAGGGGAAAAAAAGGGACTTGAACTTGTCATCCTCGGATCCGGCAGCTGCAGCCTGTTGCCTCCAGCTTGGTGCTGGAGACCCATTAACGATGGCACCAGCCCAGCACAGAGATGGAAACAGGACGCAGCAAAGGCAGGAGAAACGGAGGGACAGACTGGCAGAGCGATGGCAATGATGAGTGCAGGGATGAAGGCTGACACGGTCACAGAAAAGAGACCAATAGCCTGAAATCCAGTTGCTTTTACGCAGGAGAAAGCTCTCAGGCTCCAAGACCCGTATGGGGAACTGCAGCGAGAAACCAGGATGGGCTGGTCCAGAGCTGAGACCCTGCCTGGACACGAACACAGTGCTCGCCTGCACTGTCTTTCTCCCTGTGGTTAAATTATGCTGCAGACTCACAGCATCTTGGGGTGAGGGTTCAGGGATACGCGAGGGAGCATCACTGCAGGGGCAGGACCACTGCCAGGGGAGCATCAGTGCAGGGGCAGGACCACTGCCAGGGCAGCATCAGTGCAGGGGCAGGACCACTGCCAGGGCAGCATCAGTGCAGGGGCAGGACCACTGCCAGGGCAGCATCAGTGCAGGGGCAGGACCACTGCCAGGGCAGCATCAGTGCAGGGGCAGGACCACTGCCAGGGCAGCATCACCTCCAATTTTCCCTACCAGGAAGCAGCACATCCCCTGCATCACCCTTTCCCCCTGCTCAGGGCACCATGGCATCACCTCCACTGGGTCAAAGCAATGCTGTTTTCCTGCTTTCCACCTTCCCTGCCTGCTCGCCATGACCCCCTAAGCCCTCCCATGGCTTTTGTATCCCAGGTGGGCTGCCAGGAGGACCCAAGCAGGGGCCATGGATTCATCCCCCTGGCAGGAGCAGGAGAGGGGGGAGCAGGCAGGGCTCAGGTTTTAAGCAGAGAAGGAAAGGGAGCTTGGCCCCTGTGTGCCAGGCTGGGTGCCCTTCCCCGCCTGTCCCCCTCCCACCATCACCCTGTGCCATGCCCATGCTCCCCCCTGGCAGCAGCACTGTCTCACCCATCCCCTCCCTGCCCGCTCTCTGCCCTCTCACTCTGGGTGCTGTGCATCTTTCCCTGTGCTTCCTCCCCTCGCTGCTCCTCCTCCTCTCCAGCCCCCCTCTGCCGGCATCACTGCTGCTCCATCAATCTTTGTTCTCCCCAAAAAAGCTGCCGTGGAGCCTGCTGCTCCCTCCCCTGTGCAAGGATGCTCTGTGCTGCGGGGAGCTGCGGGTGCCTGCATCCTCCGCCTGCATCCTCTGCCTGCATCCTCCAGCACGGCTCTGCCTCCGCCAGCGGCTCCCCAAGGACTCGACCCACTTTTGGCTGCGGCAGGGCAGGGAATGCCCAGTCCCGCTGGTCCTGCTGCCCCCTCCTGCCACTCACCCCTCTTTGATGTTTAATGGCAGTAACTAACGAAGCGTTCCTGTGCCTCGCTGCTGGAACACGTCTGAGGGGCAGCACAGGACCTTTCTGTGGTTCGAGATTATTGAGACACAGTGGATGTAAGCTGCTGCAGCATCTGCCTCCCATCCACCCGGCCCTGCCGAGGCACCTCTCCCTGCAGACATTTGCTCTTTTGAACCCTCAGCTGAAACCGTCACTAACTGGTTTCATCAGTGTTTTGGCAGCGATGACACACACATGCTGAGCACCGTTATTCTTCTGAACAACACTCTAGACGAAGGGACACAACTGTTAGGGGAGTCAAAAAGTCAAGAGGGAACAGGGCTTGTGCTGTCTGTAGGCACCAGCACAGGTCAAAGCAGCCCTGATGGAGCGCGTGGGCACACCACTGAAGGAAAAGCTCTACTCACCCTCTCCAGGTCTTGCCTGAGGTGCATGAAGAGCTTTAAGCGCCGGTAGAGAACGTCCTGCTCTTGCTGGGCCAGGTTGTCCACCTCATCCGTTTTTGGTGTCAGCAGCGGTTTGTTGGAATTTGCTTTCCTCTTCAGTTTCCAGTACTGGTAGACAAAATCCACCAGCGATTCGCTTAAGTCAAGGTTCTCCGCCACCTCCGAAGGCTTCACGAGTTCATAGAAGTCCTCCTCCAGCTGCTGGAGCTTCTGCTTCCGCAGCGTGACCTTCTCCAAGTCCAGCTGGGCTTGGTCGGGCTCTGTCCGTGCCTCCTCGGGCAACTTGGTGGCACCGGTGCTGTGCTCAAGGCAGAAGGACTTGAACTTCACTTCGTCGTTGTCTGCTAGAATAGTCCGCATGTCCAGGTTGTGGTCGAAGGCGCAGGTGACGTGGAACGCGGTGACGCAGGCGGGCATGGAGCACTGCGGGGAGAAGGACAGGGCTGACGGCCAGGGCAAAGCATCAGTGGTGGAGGGGATGCTCACCAACCAGACCACGAGGCTTGAGCCCAGCTTACTACAAAACCTGTGACACCCATCTGAGAGACACCACCTACCGTGAAGTGACGGATGCTCCATCACGGGCAGCGCTCACAGAGGAACGTATGGCCCGTGTGGCCCAAGTCTCACAAACCCAAGCAGAAGAAACCCAAGGTTCACCAGCGAGCATCTTCCCACCTTACCTGCTTTAATCCTTCTCCGGGACGGACCCTGCTCACCATTCACCTGCCATAAACAGCAGCTTCCAATGGTTCCTCCAACCAGGCAGGTCAACAGCCAGGACAAGAGCACGGGCCAAGGGGATGCTCAAAGCCTGCCAGTGGATTTCTCCTCATGGAGAAATTTTCGTTTGTGTTTCACCCTTGAACTACTCCTCTCCGTTACCACATCTAAAGCCGACACGCCGTTTTTATTGCAAGCGTACGGAACATGCCAGGGTTTATGAGTGAACGGGGTATCTCACAAGCAGACAACGCTCCCGGAACACGATGTTTTTCTCCTCTGGAAATTACACAGCCTCTAATCAGCTCCATTAAATTTTTTTTAAAAAGGTAACTCAGCATATACAGAGCAAAATGTCACAAAATGAACTTTTAAGAACTAGTACAGTGGCTAGACTGTTGTCAGACTTGTATCAGATGAATTTCGTAACCATTTCCCTAACTTACCTCGTGCTTAAATGACTCTGGATCCCACAGGCAACACCCCTCAGCCTGGTTTCCTACAGAGGAACCCCCCCAGCCAGCGCCCTGCCCGTGTCCACATCTGCACCCTCTCCCCCTCTACTCATTAACTGGTTTGTAATGGCCCAGAGTGTCCAGTAATTATTTCAGCCATAACCCACCAGAAATCAGTTTGCTCCAGCTGCTAATGACCAGTTAAACTGCAATAATGAGACATTTTAAGTGGCTATTACAGTAGGCACTGGATTTCCATGTTCACAGAAGAACTGTTCTTGCAGGGGATGAAGATGCAGTTGGAAGATGCAGATGGAAGGACCAGGTGGAGGCACATGAAATTTCCTGGACGTTGATGACAAACCATTCGGAATGCTGGAGAGTTTTACTGGGGCTTTGCTGCACTTTAATTCTCAAAAAGCAAAAAAAAAAAAAACACAAAAAACCAAAACAAAACCTATTCTGGTAGTAGCTGAAGAACAGAAGTTTTATGGCTTTTTATCTTCATCCCATCAGCCCTGAATTTCTGCTCAGTCACCCGGCGTGTGAACTTTTGACATTGCTGCTTTTAGATATTTTCCCTTGACTTTGTTTATGAATCTGCTGCTGCTTACGAAAGCGAGAGACTTGCATGGCTGCCAGGGCCAAGAAAAGTGTAGGCAAGCAGTGTCCAAGTCCTCCGCTTCCAGGGCTCTCCAGGCCCTGCTCCAAAGCCTCCAAAACCAGTGGGAAGAGCTGGATGCAGCCCTGCTGCAAGCCCTGAGCTGTCCCAGCACGGCTCCAGGCATCGATGCTGGGCACACAGACATTAACTCCTACCCACCACATACCCTGTTTAGATACGGCCATTTGCTCTTCACTTCAGCCTGAAACTGCTCGTGAAAATAGCTGATAGTGTGCAAAACCCAGCTCCCTGCCATGCTGCCAGTGTTTGCACAGAGCCTGGCACGGTCTGGGGTCCGCTGGTGCTCCCCGTGGGCAGCGGCTGCCTGCCCTGCCTGCCCTGCCCGTCCCGTGGGATGAGCCCTCATGGAGCTTTCTTGTCTGGTAGCCAGGACAGTAATGGTGCTGCACGGAGCTACGGAGCTCCTGATGTGCTCCTGACATACTCCTGATGTGCTCCTGACATACTCCTGATGTACTCCTGATGTGCTCCTGATGTGCTCCTGACATACTCCTGATGTACTCCTGCTGTACTCCTGATGTACTCCTGACATACTCCTGATGTGCTCCTGACATACTTCTGATGTGCTCCTGATGTGCTCCTGACATACTCCTGATGTGCTCCTGATGTGCTCCTGACATACTCCTGATGTACTCCTGCTGTACTCCTGATGTGCTCCTGACATATTCCTGATGTACTCCTGACATACTCCTGATGTGCTCCTGACGTACTCCTGACATACTCCTGGTGTACTCCGGACATACTCCTGGTGTACTCCTGACATACTCCTGATTACTCCATCCTGGCTCTTTTGGCACAGCAGCTGAGGATGCTTCAGCCTCCAGCACCCTTTTTTGCCGCTATGCACATAAATATCTCCGGCAGAGAACGCGGACACCGAGAACTTCCCACCGTCGGTGACCTATGTGAGCCAAGGAACGCCACGTGGCGATGTCCCCTCCAATAATGGCGTTAGCGAACCAGCCGTGACTTCTGCCACCACAACGACCTGCTCACGGGAACGACCATCACTCCGCCTTAGGAATAAAGCAAATCAAATGCCACCCGTCCTGGACCGCTCCTCCGACAGATGGCAAGCAGCACTTGTCACAAACTGTGCCCAAAATGCAAACAGAAAAGAATTCAGCAGCTCAGCTGACGGGGTAACACAGAAAAGTACCTGGCCGGCCATGGCTACCCAAGGACCTTGCATAAACCGACAATAAAAACACATCGATCCACCCCAGAACGGCGCTGGAATGGAGCGGCTCTTAGCGGGAGGGAGGGATCTGCCACACAGAGCAAACCAGGCTTGACAGCCCGGCGCAGTCCCCGCGCCTGCTTCGGTATCGATCGCGCTTCGTTACCCTACAGCACCTCTCACTCAAGGATTTCAGCATCGTTCGCTCATCCAGGCACATCCGTCCCCAAACGCGGTGTGGGGAGAGGGTGAAAACTGCACCAGAGATCAACCTGGGCTGGTAATTAGCTCTCGAACCTCTCTTGCTGGGAAGAAACAGAAGGATGGTTTTATTTATCCAAACCCAAGTTTCCCAGCTTACAGGGGTGCTCCGCTGCAGTCTGGGGCCGGAGGGGAAGGAAGCGGCTCCTCCAACAGCCCCGCGAGGGGAACTCAGGAAGGAAAAATTAATTACCGGTGATGAACTCTGGCCAAGCCGTCAGCCACGGCACTTCTGCATCCTTACAAAAACTACCCTGTGATTTTTAGTGACCACAGATGGTCGGGATCCTGGCAGCGCTTCTCAGCCAAAATGGGCAATTTTAGCATCGTGGACATCCTCGGAGGGTGCGGGGCTGAGGCAGAGGATGGTGTGGGGGCTGCCCAGTGCTCTTCCCTTTGTGTCAAGCTGTACGTTCTCAGGGCTACAGGCAGCTCCAGGAACCATCACACCAGTTATCCCAGTCAATGGGGACCAGTGGCACCAGCAGCTCAAGGGGAGCCAGCAGCAGCGGGCAGAGGAGCGATAATGAACGAGGGAGTGATGGAGGACACTTCCCAGGGCTTTCTCCAAAAAACAACAAAAAGAAAGCTGGAAGATGATGACAGCAAAAGCTGATGCCCTTTGGAGATGCCTGCCAGCAGCAAACAGAGACCAGGCGTTGTGCGGTGCGTTGAAAGGCCTCGGTGAGCTCTTCCAGCTGCTTCGAGAAGCGAGGAGGGAGCTGGTGAGGAGGGAGCTGGGTCCCAAGCGCTGTCAGGACTAGGAGCCCGGCTCCTAGCGCTCTCTTTTCCATCCCAGCAATGCAAATGAGAAAATTCCTGCTGGATGCTGAGCTCTCTTTGGCATCTCCTGATGTCTGACCACAAGAACCACCATGAAGTCATCATTTCCCCTTAACAGGAAAGGGAAAGGTTCCTCCAGGGCCGCATCCCGGCATCCGGGAGCTCTGGCTCGGCTATGGCCAAGCACAGTTACCCCAGGCTCACAGCTCTGTACGAGGAAGGGAAGAAATTCCGTGCAAACAGCAAGGTCAGAGGCACAGAGAGCAGCGGGCAGCCCTTCCTCAGGCTTCCCTGGGTTTGTTTCCCCTTTTGGTGGTCAAACCTGGACGAGGAAATAAACACCTTGATGCACAGAGGTGTCACGCTGGTCTCCGTAAATGTGATGGATCTTGTGAAGCTGCAGTGCTGCCTCTGAGCATCCCCGTCCCCTCTGGGGTGACAGTCCGCAGCTCCTCCAGCTTGCCATCAGGATTTCACATCCCGTTTCGGCAAATCCCAGTTCCAAGTGGCCCCTTGGCAAACCCCCTCCTGGCAGCAGCATCCTTCCTTCCCCAGACCCGCCCCACCTGGAGCACTGCATCCCCGCTGCCAAGAACAAAAGCTCGGCGCTTTAACGGAAAACAACCTTCTCCTCTCCGAGCTGGGTCATAAACCCGAACCGCTGACAAAGGTGGCTCCATTACACCTGTATAAACAGGCACTAATCAAAAATACGCTCCATAAACACGAGCTCTCAAAACAGAGCTCTGTACCACTGATGAGTAGGGAGCGTGTTTATTTATCTATGGGCGAACTCGCTGATTTATCCCATAAATCCTCAAATAAAGGCAACACCTGCCTTTTTCTTTTTTTTTCCCTTCCACCCCTTTTCCTTGAAGCGAAACCATCCTGAGCGTGCTAAGATGCCCTCGGCAAACGCTCCGGTGACAATCTTGTGAAGATGTACAAACCGTGAGCTGCCGGCACAGGAGACAATAAAGCTCCTGTTCCATCGCAGGTGACCTTTAACGCACATCCATCCCATCCCCGGGATCTCACCGCTCCCGTGCCACGCCAGCGCTAAGAGGATGAAGCCTAGGAGAAGCTGAATTCTTTTTGATGCTGCCAAGCCTGTTTGCCTCCTTCCCTGCCCTTCCGTTCTTTGAAAGCAGTTGCCGTCATGACACAGTATCTCCATCTGGCAGGGTGAATAAGCAGATCCACCCAGAGCCATCAAAAAAAAAGAAGTGAGTCAACGCTAGAGATTTAAAGAAGTATTGTGAGATTTCATTTCAAGCTAAGGGGATTGATTTTAAATAGCTCCCTTTAAAGTATTAAACCCAAGGCAGTCACACAAACGCAGCAGAGCCTGTACACCCCCTGTTGTTAGTGCCCTTCTGCAACCCGCCAGCTATTCTGGTCCCCAGCACTCACCGCTGCCTGCACCGACCTCAGGAGCCGACCAGTCAGGGCTGGTACACATCCCAAACCTCCTCCCAGTTTTTCAAAGCTATTAATACAATCACAGAATGGTTTGGGTTGGAAGGGACCTCAAAGCCCACACAGTGCCACCCCCTGCCATGGGCAGGGACACCTCCCACCAGCCCAGGTTGCCCAAAGCCTCATCCAGCCTGGCCTTGAACCCCTCCAGGGATGGGGCATCCACAGCTTCTCTGGGCAACCTGGTCCACTGCCTCACCCCCCGCACAGGAAAACATTTCTTCCTCACATCTCATCTCAATCTCCCCTCTTTCAGCTTAAAACCATCCCATCCCTCCACCCCTGATCCAGAGCCCCCCCATCTCTCCTGTAGCCCTCTTTCAGCACTGGAAGGTGCTGGAAGGTCTCCCTGGAGCCTTCTCTCCTCCAGGCTGCACACCCCCAACTCTCTCAGCCTGTCCTCGCACAGGAGCTGCTCCAGCCTCTCACCACCTCCGTGCCCTCCTCTGGACTCCTTCCATCTCCCCTGCACGCCAAGACTCCTTCCAGACCTGAGCTGCCAACAAAAGCACCAGGCACCGCTGCTTGTGCTCCCTGCTGTTGGGTTTACTCAGAGCAGGAACGAGACTCGGCCAGATCGTGTCTGCCGACAGCTCGAGACTCTCCGGTGGCTATTACAGGCACAACCCCAGAGGTGTGAGTTTTTTCGGTGCCCAGTTACGTACCTGAATACACGTCCCCGTGCACTCCTTGCAGAGGCTGCAGGACAAAGCCCATCTGCTCGCTGGGATATGTGAGATCTTCGTAATGGGTTCCATTTTTTCAGGACATCCAATGCTAACCTGGTCACAAACCAGAAGACAAGCTGTAGATACTGGTCACCACCCCAAATCTCCTTCAGGGGGATGTCTGTGGCACTCTGAACCAGGGATGGATTCTTTATGTTATTTTTCAGGGTCATTTATAATTTGAAATAAAAACCCAAACTCCCAAAACCAGAAATAAATCCGGATGAAATGAAAGGAAAAATTTATGTCAGTGTTTCCTCTGAACTAATTCCTCACTGCGATGTCTCCGTGTATCTCAGATGGTCGTACGAAATTAGCTTCACCCTGCTCAGAGGTCTCGGGAATGCCCCCCACCCCTGTGCCTCCCCACCCCACCTCTGCGTCCTCCCTTAGCAGGGTGTTCATTAAACAGGGCGCTAATTAAACACACAGCCTGACCAGCATCGCTGCCCTGACCTCAGCATGGCTTAATGAGCCTTGATTAATGGTCTCGTTATTACGACCATTAATGAACATCCTGGGCTGAGACCTGGAAACCAGGTCCGTGCCCACCAAGAGGAGGCTGGAGAAACATCTTACTTCAGGTATCCATAAGGCACAGCTAACGTGGACCCATTTCGTCCCGCTGCGGGTGGGTTTCAGCGCTCCCCCTCTCTTCGGGCACAGCAGACACTTGGGCTGGACGCCGAGGGCGCAGGTCCGGCACAGCCAGCTCCCGATGGGCACCTTCAGGATGCCGTAACACGCCTGCACGGACACGAGGGAGGTGGGTTAGTCCCAGCAGCGCGGGAAGAGCATCCTCCAGGGCCTCCTGCTTCACTCACCCCTTTTTCACTCCCCCTGGCTTATCGCCACCGCACCTGGGCATCGCAGTAACGAACAGCAGAGGGGAAGCAGCTCCGCAGCCGCAGACAGGGAGGTTCGGTTCTTCCTTCCTGGCCACCTTCCCTATTTTCACGCCAGATCAGTATGTCCCAGGTTTTAACTAAAAGCTAAGGATACAAACGTGCTGAGCATCATGCCAAGCATGCTCTGGGTTGGGGGGGGGAAGCAACCAGGCTGCCCTGCTGGAGCCCCCACCCCAGCAGCTCCATCCCACCCGTCCCTGAACAGCCACCAGAGCCGCGGGAACGCGGAGAAGTCAGAAATGCCGTGGGGAGAAAACCTCTGAGGCAGCCGAGGGCTGAAAAGCCACAAGCCCACGACTGGAACGATGGCCACCCTGGTCACACACCCGGCACAGCCCGAGGGGAAGCGGAATTAACCATGGAAAGGTAAAAAGGGGAAACGGACAGTCATGAGTATAAATCAGAGGAACCATAAAGGATGATAAACCCAAAGGACGATGCACCCGAAGGAGGCAAGGACAAGCCTGTGGCCAAGAGAGAACTAAAGGACTCGGGTCACCCGCGGAGCTCCCCGACTGCTGCGGCAGCGCAGGATGCAGCGATGCCAAAGCCTTTCATAAATATTTCTCTTCTGTACTTGGGGAAAAGCCAAATGATAAGCTGTATCACATAATGGTGATGATAAAATACTTTCCACTTCAGCTGTAACTTATGATTGCATTAAACAGCTCCTGCGAAAGGCAGACAGTTTTTACCCCGCAGGTCCTGATAACTTGCACTTAAAGAGTTTTCAGGGAGCGGCAGACCACTGCCTTGGGCGCTAACGCGGGGCTGTCACTATTTTAAGTGAGGTGATGTAATTAATTCTCGATCCGGCCGCTCTGCCGTCCCTCCAGCAGGTGGGTGGGCAGTGCCAATGAGGATCCCCAGCACCACCGGCTGTAAACTCAGCCCAGGCATTCATCAGCTCTGTTTCTGGAGATTTACCCCCAAAAAAAGAACAGTTCTTCCTCCTGGTGCTGCAGGTCACCGACACCGTGAGTGCTTCAAGTGGGGATGGGGCAGAGGGGACACGTGGGGATGCGGGAGCGTGGGAAAAGCGCATCCTCAGCCTTTGCTGGCCAAGAACAGACTCTGGAACATTGCTTTAGGTTGCTTTAAAGCACAAATTGACTCTGATAGCGATTTCCAAGGGGAAAAAAGTGACATCATGAACAGATTATTGGGATAATAAGGAATTAAGGGAGATAATATTATTGCTGCGAGTCTACACGGTTCAGAGAGACTTAACTGTGTGTTTCACAGCACTTCCAAACCTGGCAGATAAATCATTTCTGTAACAGAGTTTCATAAAACATGTGATTTAGTACCGGACAAAAATCAGCCTGGTAAGTACTATCAGGAGAATGAACTGGCAGCCTGATCTCAAAATCCCGGGGAAAACAGGAGGCATGACCAGGTGTGCACCTCCAGCAGAGTCCTGGCTCTCGGTTGTTTATTCCTGGAGGGTTTAGAGCAGCAGAAGGTGCAATTCTGCTCCTAGGAGCACATACTACAGCCCTGCTGTCCTGGACGAGGAACGGCTCTGGAAGCAAGGCAGGTTATCTGGAAACAAGGCGGGAGATCAGCTAAGCACGCTCTCCCAGTCCAGCACCAGCCGGAAGATGCTCTGGGAACACGGAGCCAGAGCGATGCTGAGCAGGAGCATCTTTATATCGCTGCGCCTGTCACAGGCTCAACGTCACCAGGAAGGGGACATCGAAAAAACGGGGAGGATGCTGAGCCACAGAAAAGCTCGGTGTGGTCCAGAGGGAGGGCTTGGCCACGTCCCCACGCCGGGGAACGTGAATTTGGGAACGGCAGGACCATGGCGCGGCGGCTGGAAGATGGAGACGGATCATTCCCGTGCGACGCTGCCACCGCGAGCGCGATGAACCACGACGACTTAGCAGCTGGGGGGGAAGATTCCTCCTTGCTGAAAATTTTAAAATTAAGATCGCATGTGTTTTCCAAAAGCTACGCTTCATAGGAATTAATTAATAGCAAGCCTCATGGCTTGTGTTATGCAGATGAGACGATGACAATGATCCCTTCCAGCACCGTAACGCATATCTGAGCACAACCCTGCCTCTGCCCCCACCCGCAGGATGCAGGAGGACGAGGGGCCAAGGTCACCCCCAGCAGCAGCATCGCTCCAGCCACGTCCCCAGGGACCCCAGCTCCCTGCCACCCCTGCCCGAATGCACGGAGCTCCCCACAGAAAAGCATCATCCCCAGCGGGTTTTGGATGCGGGGCTGATGGAGGCACGGGGAAGGCTGATAAGAGACATGATGCCATGTAGCACCCCGTGCTGTGGCTCTGGACTTTGGGGCTTAGGGTGTAAATCAGGGCAGAGACTGAACTGGAGGGCATTAGGGCTGGACTCTGCTCCCTAAAAACAGCAGAAAAGCTCCCGTTTCCTTCAATAACCTTGAAATCCAGTCTGCAGCTCCAGGGCTGCTGCTGAAAGCGGAGCCCATGGGGTGCCACAGCCCAGGGTGACACAGCCGGGGTCCCCATGTCCCCACAGCAGCCCTGCGCACGCCGACTGTCTCCCCCCGAGCCCCTGCCTACCGGCACGCTCACAGCCTGACATTGCCATTTGGGCTTGTTAAAAAAAATAATCCAACACAAAAAAAAAAAAAAGAAAACCAAAACACCAAAACACCCCAACCCTGACTCGTCCTGCTATTTTGTGGCATCTGATGGAAACCATTCAAAACACCCACCTCCCGCAGCTATAGATGTCTCCAACGCCCTCCCACCTCCAGGAAGCGCTGATGGAGAAGCTGCCCAAAAATGAGCTCTCTTGGAAGGAAAAAAAAAACAACAAACCCTTTGCACAGAGGGTGAAGCCCAGGAGCTGCCAACATCCCAGCACCCCACGGCGCTTCCCCTCGAAGCACGACCAGCAATCCCCTCTGGACCCATGCGGGACCCCACAGACCCCCACACGGCTGCGTTCTCCTTGCCAAGGCTTCCCCAAGCGCAGGAACCCACAGACACCCCCAACAAGGGCTTGAAGGATTTCTAAAAATACAATTATTTTCCTCCAGGCAGGAAAATAAAGCGAAACCCTACAAACACAGAGCAGAGAAGCTGGGACAGAAACCCTGCGATGGGGGACAGCGCTAGAGGAGCTGGGAGGTCCTGCTACCCCCAGTATAAGGCTGTGGAGGACACTGGGGGTCCGTGCAAGCCCACCCCTCCAGTGAGTGCAGGGCTGCAGCCCCCCATCCCTCCCAGCCAGCCCCGCACGTGGCGCTGGTCACCCCTGGGTGCTAAAGGTCCCACGGCTGCAGTTTAATATAGAAAGATGGGGTAAAGAAGGAAGAATAATGGAAGAAGGGGCAGAAAATAAAAAATCACAGGAGGAGGGGGCAAAGGAAGCGTGCAGGAAGGGGTTTTCAACCTCTGTTTGTGCATTTCTGTGGGCACTTAGGAAGGGCTGGGGTTAGGACAGTAAAAAAAATTTTCTGTCTGCCCCATTTGCTATCCTTGCTCCACTGGAGATGCGCCGGGAATCCATCAGAAAAGCAGAATAAGGGTTTAGGGCAAAGAAAAAGGGGGCGGTGGGGATGGGAAGAAGGCAGAGGAGGGTGCAAGAGGGTGGCGTGCCACCAGCCAAACCCCACCGCCCTCCCCGCCGCGGCAGCGCTCACCTGGTGCACGCAGACGTTGCACTTGTCGCAGAACACCATCTCGTTGCCGTCCTCTCCCTCCGGCGAGCGGCAGACGTCGCACACCACATCCTCGTCGTACTCGATGCCCAAGCCCTCCTCCGTTTCGATGGCGATGTTCATGTTCTCGTAGCACATGGTCTCCAGCTCCTCCAGCACTCGCTCCAGGGTGATCTCGTCCAGCTCGGGCTTTTCTGCAAGGCACAAGGCAGAGGAGGATGCTGATGCGGGAACCCACCCGCCTTCGGGAAGCGTTTTGCAAAGGGCTGAGCAGTTCAGATTGCAACTCAAGAGGCAAATCCACGGCGATGGTACGTGCGGTGATTTGGAAAACGGTTGCTCCTAACTCGGGATGCATTTCTGTTTCATAGACAGTAACAAAATATTGCTGCTGGCTGCGAGGAGAGGAACCCATTGAGCTGAAGCAATGCGGATAATTAGGGCTGACAGTTTAAACGGTCGAGGAGACAAGTTTTGCAAAGATGCTTTCTGCAGCGAGGGCTCAGACAAGCTTTGGCAACACAAAGCCGAGGCTTTAATTGTTACGTCTGAAAACTGACCCTTTTAAGACCAATTAAATGGAACTGTACAACTGAAGCCAAAGGCTGAAATTGAGGATAAATCAGGTTTTTTTCCTCCTGGTTGGGTTTAGTGGATTTAGAAGGTCAGACACCGCCGTGTCGTGTTTTATTCCCCCCATACCAGGATGGAAAGAAGTGGCAGAGGTGCTCCACCACAGCCTTCTCCAGCGTGACAATTGGGAACACGAAGCCAATAACCAGGAGAGGCTTTTCCAGAGCAGCGACCCCCAGCAGCGGGATCCCCGGCCAGCATCACGGGGGGGATGCTGCTGCCGGGAGCTGGGCAGCACCGCAATGATGCCGTGCTGAAAGGTGCTGCCTCTCACCCACCCACAAAGATCCCGGGGCCACAAACGCAACATGAGGTCACTCCAGGTAAGGAGAAAAGAAGGAAAAAAAAAAAGAAGGAAAAAAAAAATCCATCAGAAGCAGGAGAGATCTGCGAGAGGCAAGAGGCAGAGTTGAGCCCCCGCCGCACCCTGTCTCCCTGGGAGCACTAGTTCATCACCAGGGAAGGCAGAGAGATGGGGATGGAAATACCAGCAGGATGCAATAAAAACCATTTCATCTTTGCATTTCATGCGCGTATATCATCCGTGATAACAGCCAGGATGCTCCAGAACACACCAGACAGCAGAGGAGCCTGACCCACACTGCTCACCACCTTCCCCGTCCCAAGGCCAATGAGAGAAAACATCTCACTTCTGAGCAGAGAAAGGGGAAAAAAAAGGCTTGAGGAATATGAAGCAGTTATTAATTAAATGTTCAGTGAGAAATTTGCCAACCTGGGCATCTCTCAAGCCACAGTGTGACATCCCTGTCCCCGGCTGAGCTCTGGGGTCCTGAGAGGGGCTGGGGAGGGATGGGGGGTCCTGGGTCCCTTCCATCTGGACAATGCTGTAAAGGCTGCTCCTTCCCCCACGGACCGGTGTAAAAACTCTGTCAAGGGGGAAAGCAACCCGTAGGCGAGCTCGGCAAGCACACACACCATTGTCTGCCTTTTGAAGCTCTTCCCCGATGTTTCGCGTTGGCACGGCTTCCCTTGGCTCGACAAGTCTCTGCAAACATCCAGCCTGGCGTGTTGGGTGTCTGTGTCGACTCCGATACCATCTCAGCCAGCCAACGCCGGTCCCTATCGCAGCCCTTTCAAGCACCGGGGCTGCCGTGCTGCAACACGCCGAGGAACCCGCCGCTACTTGTTTTATCACCGATGGGCGCGGGATCTCAGCAGAGCCCCAGGCTGGCACCGGCTGCCCCAGGGCCGCGGGAGCTGGGCGAGGTGAAGGACCCTGCACCACGAGCCCCGTGTGCCGGAGCTGGGATGGAGCCGGCGGCTGGTTCTTGGCATCGTGCTGGTGGGATGCAACAGGGCAGGGAGCAGGTTATTGACAAACCAGAGCGTTATTTTTGCCTTAATGATGTCCCTTTACAAACACACCCGCTGTGCTGCACTTGCTGGATGGAGAGCTGCAAGCCAGGAGCTCATGCGAGCATTAAATAAGCTCTCGGTCGGCGTTTCAAGTCCACATCTGTGACCCCAGGCACTGGAGTTACTCCCTTTCTCCCAACATTTCAGTCTCTGCTCTTCTAGAAAGCAAAACGATCACTGACGTGTTCCTGGTGCTTTTCCCCACGCTCTGCAAAGCGTCCCTGTGCTCAGGGGAAGGCCAGGCACAGTCAGCAGCTGCAGGCAGTACGAGGAAGGAAAGGGAGGGGGTTTCCCGAGGAATAATGACCCTGATCTGCCCGCAGGGTCGCGATCATGCCAGCATCCCCACCATTCCCATTTCACCTTAGGTGAAAGAGCCAGCTCCCATCCCACCTCCTGCGTTTTCCATCCACAGCGATGCCCCGGCATCACCAGCTTCACCCTGGGGAGAAAGTCCCTTCCCATCCCAAAACTCTTGTGCCGGAGCACGACCAGCATCCCAGCGGGGTTTCCTTACCAACCCACGTGCGATGGAGCTGTTACACCGACACATGGGAAAACACGATCTCTCCCTCCCGCACGCACACGCGCGCTCTCACACTCCACTGAGATGTAATTACATCAGGAATTCGTCTGCCAAGCGCCATTCAGAATACCTCGGAGCTTATTGAACTGACAATTGCACTTGATGGGGATGAAGCGATTAATCGTTTATGAAACACTGAACAATGGGGCCTGGGGGTGCAGTGCTTTTTTTCCATTTGTGTTCTATTTACCTCCTCCTGCATCATGTGAACTTTGTACTATTAAGCTCCATTCATAAAATCGGCATCTTTTTGGCTGCAAAACCACTATCTGTATTGATCGTGGCCAGCTAAAGAGCGAAAACAAAAAAACACTCCACCAAAACACTCCCTGTCTGCATGCACAAGTGACACCGTTAATTGTCCCCAGGGAAGGAAAAGCCAAGACCCGGACGCTAATCTTGGCACCACGAATAAATCCAGCAAGTAAGTCACGCTTGAGACCACGACCATGGACTCTACCAGCTGGTCAAGGTAAAGGTATTTTCCCCTGGTTAAGGTATGTCAGGGTCTGTACGAAAGGTGGGGAGAAAACAAAGCTTTCCTGAGCCCTGCAGAGAAGGGCAGCGTGGCTGCAAACTTCTGCACGGTTTCTGTCCGGAGGGACACAGGCAGAAGGGAGAAATTCTCCCAGCCAAAGGGAGCATCCTCCAGGGAGGAGGAGGAGGAGAGGTGCCAGAGGATGAGGCACTACAGGAGGCGTCCAGATATGTTTCAGGAAGGGAAAACATAGCTTTTCATTTGGACTTTGCTCTCAGCAGAAAACTTCCCACCGTCGGGGTCTGCTACAATCCCAGCAGCTCCGCAGCCGCCAGCATCCCTGTTATCCTCGGGGTGCTCCCAAGGGTCCTGGCCCCGACCCCACCACCTCAACTCCCCCAGACCTGGCAGCAGCTGCCCGTACGGCACCTGAAACACAAAATTTAAATATTTTATCCCAAATGAGCTGGGATCGCTGGGCTGGCACCGAAGCCAGAGTGCCAGGTCTGGGAGAAGCACCAGGCACATTCCTTTACTCTCCGTTGTAATTATTTCTGTAATATCGTGATTTATGTGCCATGAAGGAGCAATATTCTCCTGCTAAATGAATTCTCAGCTACTCCTTATTGTGGTGTGAGCCGACTCACTGTGCGGGAAGAAAAAAAATAGCTGGAGAGCCACCTTTCACAAAACGGAGACCTATTTCTGCCTAAACTGTGCTCCGCTAGAATCAATTTACTGAAACAATAAATCCTTTTACCCTGGGGAGGATACCTGGAGATAAAACAGCTCATGAACAAACAGCCGTCAGGACTGCAGGCTATCCCGTTAGCTGATTCACAAGCTATAAACCTTGGAGTCTACTTTTCAGTACACATATATATAAACAAGCAAAATTACTGTTGTTTTAAAATAAAAAAATGACAGCACTCGTGAGATGATGTAGGATTCTCTCTTAGTATTTTTGAAAAACCAAGAGTGAAAGGACGCCAGCTCCCTGATGGGATGGGGACATTCACACATGGCATGGGGACCACGGGCTCCTGAAATCTCTTTCCAGCTCGCTGTCCCTCCAGCGTGCCCTGGGCCGGTCACTTCCAACCTGCTGTGATGGGTTTACCCTTCACTTCGGTTTCTGCCCTTGTCAAGTGGTGCTGAGGGTCCTCCGCTCCTCGGAGGCTGGGAGAACGAAAGCGATCTGAGGACAAAAAGCACCAGCTAGAGATGCTAGAACTAAGGATGCTTTGGGACAAACAAAATTTGCCTCTGAATAGGGCTGGAGCTGAGTACTCACGTGCTCAAGGCACCCATGGGGACACCAGCCACTCCTGTCCCGGGATGGGTGTTCCCATGGGCATCCCAGTCCTGTCCCGAGCATCCTCTGCAAAGGTCAGGGGATGACAGACAACCACCTCAACACCCCTCCAGACCGTCTGGGGCTGCCCCAGCCACCTCCAACCCCTCACCTGCAGGCACACAACTTCTGGGAGATGCTGCAATTGCACGTTAATCACAGAATCACAGGCTGGTTTGGGTTGGAAGGGACCTTCAAGCCCACCCAGTCCCACCCCCTGCCATGGGCAGGGACACCTCCCACCAGCCCAGGTTGCCCAAAGCCTCATCCGGCCTGGCCTTGAACCCCTCCAGGGATGGGGCATCCACAGCTTCTCTGGGCACCCTGGGCCACTGCCTCACCCCCCTCAGAGCCTTCTCAAAGAGTGCGACCAACAAAACAACCAGCGACACGCAACCCGCACGACCTGAGCATCCACCGTGAAACTTCTCGAGGTTTTGTTGCACACTCAGCCTGATAATGCACTTAAAGGATTTACAGGAACCAATTATCGCTCTTTCTGCCACCCACCGACATCAATTACTGCTCAAATTGAAGATGATGACAAAATGGTTTCGAAGCCACTTTCTAAGCCGCCGTCTCTCTCCAGCGATGCTCGGCACAGAGCTGTCCTGGGGCACTTCTGCTGAAAGCCTCCTTGCCCCTTCCAGCAGCAAAACTCTCGAAACTGCTGGAAACTGCTGCAATTACCACGAGGAGTTTGTGGAAACAGCAAAACAACGGCTTGACATAAAAACTGATCATGCTGAAACACAGGGAGGCAAAATGCCTCAAGTGCCTCCCACTGATCTCCAACCCTGCTGATCCATACATTAATAATCTATATACAATGAATGCATTAATCTATACATTGATACCGACAGTGTTAATCCAGATCAACAGCGATGTAACTGAGAACAGCTCCCAGCCCTAAATCTGTTCCCAAGACACATCCCCGTTGGTACATCTATTAAACACATCTCTGTAACACACCACCCAGCAGCGGAGGATTTGCCAGTTCGTCTGTCGGGCGCTGAAACGATGAACTCGTGCAAAGAGCCGACGATCTCGGCGGAGAACAAAGGTTCCCGGCGATGCGCAGATGTTTGTTGTGGGCTGCAGCACAGACATGTTATAAAACAGCTCCAAACTGGCAGGATTTCTTCAAAACAAGATTAAAAAAAAAAATCCAAACACACCCTGGATTATTAATGGACTAAGCTTTCTCCAGCGACAAGCCGCACGCAGAGCCAGCGCGGGTGCAGGGGCATGGCGAGGGTGGAAGGGCCATCGCCGGGAGCGGTCCCTTACAGATGTGGGATGGGGGAGAAGACATTGAAAGGGGGAAACTGGTGGTTAAAGGAAACAGATCCCACTACAGAAAGGACAGACTCTGTACATCCTCCCGCCAGCTGCGGCTGGGGAGCATCCCCACAGGGGGGGTGGCAGCCCCTGGGTCCCCTGCATCGGGGTGCAGCGGTCCCAGTTGTGGGGCTCCCTCTGGCCGGCTGGACCAACAGAGAATGGGGCTGCACATCCGCTGTCATAGCATGGGGGAATCACGCCCAAAGCCGTTAAAATAATGGAAGAGTTTCAAATGATGGCTATTGGGGTGGTCCTGCAGAGCAGACAACCTGGCCATGGTGATGGCACCCATGGGTGGGTGGCAGCAACATGGGGACAGGAACCAATGTGGGGGGGGAAAAGGGGGCTCCCCGAATCCTGAAAGGACGCAGAGGGATGGGGGTAGCCTGGGACAAGGACTCTCGGTGCTGCTGTGGCAGCTGCTCTCCGTGGCGTACATTTGACGGCAGCCTCCGCTCCATCCAGCACATCTTCCCCGGGGTTGCTCCACCGACTTGGGTTCATGCCACATCTACTTGACCAATCTCACCTCTGCCGAGGGAGGTAGCGTCTCATTAGTACACAGACACATCCCAAGTATGCGGTGATGAATTCCCCCCGGAGCTTCTAAAGCAATAAATGTGACCTTTGCGTGTTCCTGCCATAAAATCCCAGGAACACCTCCAGCTCCCAAGATAGAAGCTGTGGTGGGCATATGTGAGCAGCATACACCATATGGAGCAAGTCAAGGCAATACTTAGAAACTTCGACTCTGCCTTCAGTAAAATTGAGTCCGGCAACGTTTTTAGCAATTTCTCGAGGATTTTCCGTTGTGTTTACGAAGCATCAATCACCACAAAGGGATCCTTCAGCCTAGGTCTTTGAAGTCTCTCTGGACCAACTCTTACAATAGCTTTGGATTTACGTGGAGATCACAAAATACAGCATAAAATGTTAATATAAAAATGAAGGTTTTCCTCTAAACGGAAAGGTCTGCGCTGCCTAGAGTGGCTCACACGTAAATCTGGTTCAGGGTTCATTCAGCCTCCTTCAGACCCATTTTTTTTACTACCTCATATTGCACCAGCAGCAAACAAAACATCCAGGCATGCTTCAATATTGATTCCACCTCTAGCGCAGGGAAACAGTGCATTTCTACCTATTAACAGCTACTGAGGCATCTTACCGGGGGGGTTTAAAACTATTTAAAGCTGGTTTACGTTAAAAACTTTTGCTTTTCAGGAGCAATTCCACTTAACAGAGAGAGGAGTCGGCAGAGCGCAGGGAGCTGGAGCTATCTGGGGGTTTATCTGATCTCGGTGATAAAATTCCATCCCTGGGGTGACCTAAAAAGGACTGGAAAAGGCATGCGCTCGGCGCTGGGGGATCAACACCGCGCTAGCGGCAAAGCGAGACGGGTGATCTCATAGGTGTTTTCCAGCTCTCCTCCCCACTGCTCCTCCAGAGCCACTCACAGAGCAGGCTCCTTCTTTGTCATTAAATATTTTGGGAATGACACATTGTGCCCCCGGACTGCCCAGTGACAACAGCTCAGCTCAACACCCAGGAAGAATCCGAACTTCTGCATATCTCCTGAGGCTGGGAGATAACTCCTGACTTCTCTGAATGGGAGGAGAGGCTGCAATTCCCCAGTTAAGTCATGTTAATGATCTCAGAGATTGGCCAAGCTGGTCTGAAATCTCAGTATGTCATTAATGTTGAGGTTTCCGGGACAAAGCACTATACGGACCACCTTCAGACCAACCCAAGTGGGTGACAATCTTCTGCATCAGGTGGTGAAGGGCACCCAAACCCCACCCTCGCTGTGCCCAGCTGCTTCTCCCACCTGGGGAGCGGAGGGAGCAGAGCCTCCGCTCCAGCACAGCCCGGGAGGGGAGCAGCCAGAGATCTCCTGCAACAGCAACACCCAGACCCCACCACTGCCACGGGCACAAAAATCAAAGAATCATCGAGTCACAGAATGGTGTGGATTGGAAGGGACCTTAAAGCCCATCCAGTGCCACCCCCTGCCATGGGCAGGGACACCTCCCACCAGCCCAGGTTGCCCAAAGCCTCATCCAGCCTGGCCTTGAACCCCTCCAGGGATGGGTCATCCACAGCTTCTCTGGGCACCCTGGGCCACTGCCTCACCCCCCGCACAGGAAAACATTTCTTCCTCACATCTCATCTCCATCTCCCCTCCTTCAGCTTAAAGCTGTTACTCCTTGTCCTCTCCCTGCACCCCCTGATCCAGAGCCCCCCCAGCTCTCCTGTAGCCCCCTTTCAGCCCTGGCAGGTCTCCCCAGAGCCCTCTCTCCTCCAGGCTGCCCCCCCCCAGCTGTCTCAGGGACACGGACACCGTGCCGACGTGGCAGATGGCATTTGCAGCGGTGCCACCGCCGTCGCCGGTTCTCGCCGAGGTTGTGCCTTCCTGTTGCCGCAGCACTTGGTGTTTTCTGTTCAAACAGGGCCACAGCGACGATGCAAGTATAGATCTGCAACGCCAAGAATATCTGGGAAGCCTGCCAGCGAGCAGCAGCCTTCCTGCCCGTCCTCCCGCTGTGCGCAAATTCGCAGGAAACAGAATCCACAGCCCAGACTAATGTGGCTTAATGCGAGATCCAAGAGGCAGCTCGAGATCCTGCCTGCAGCCCCGCCAGCCTGGGGAAGGAGCCGCAAGCCAAAAAACGTTAAATCATTCAATAAAGGAGGAATTAAAACCTGCACAGGTGCATGAAATCCCCCAGATGTGCCGCTGCTTTAGGGAGCGATGCTCTGCTGAGCGAGCCCGGCACCGCCACCGGTGGGAAGGGATGAGCCTGGGTGGGGTCCCTGCGCACCCACTCCCCAAAAACAGCTTCACAGCCTCTGCCCAGCACCCACGGCAAAGCAGCAACTGCTTTCCTCTGGGGTGTATCACGGTGTGACTCTGGGAAGACAAAGCTCACCTAAAGCTTCTCCTTCCCACCTACAACAGGAGCGGGACCCACAGCCCCCACGCTCCCCAACTGTCGTGGTAACTCTTCCCATTATTTACCGTGATTAATCCTTAAACTCAAGCTGTGCTGAGATGGTCCAGCATCGCATCCAGCACCCAACTGTGCCCTCACACCAGGCTGGGACCTTGCATCTGGTTCTCCCACTGGTGGAAATCTCCGTGCCTCAGTTTCCCCAACTGTAAAATAACGGCAGCGCTCACACGGGGGCTGCGAGGCTCAGCTGTGGCTCTGGAAACCAGGGGAGATCCCGGGGCTGGGGGCTCTAACAGAGGTGGGATGTACTGTCACCAAGATGCAGTGTCATTGTCACATCCCCAGGCAGGTGACGTGGGGCCGCAGGGGCAGAGGATGCTGCTCCCTGCCCACCGGACGGGAAAGTCGCCTCGACTCCTCACTCCCCTGCTCCCATCCGACTGCAGGTGGTTTTTCCCACCACACTGGAG
>WKFP01015087.1:70076-84042 GCA_011057875.1 Pterocles orientalis
CTCCTATGAAACCAGCTCCTGGGCGAGAGCCAAAAAGCTGTTATCTGTTTTGGGCTTTAAATTGAAACAAAAAGAAACAACTCATCTAGTGCTGGTTTCAATTAGCTTTTATAACAGCAGCCAGCCCGGCGACTGCCGCGCAGGATCCAGCACGGATGATCCCAGCGAGGCGGCACGGCCTCGGCATCACCCGACACCGGGATGCAGCCAGCTCTGGGCGCCTGCTGCAAACCAGCTCGGGTGAAAACCGGCTCCGAAGGGACCAGGCGGCTCAGCCCAACCCAGCTGGGCTCCAGCTTTCCCAGCCAGCAGGAACTGGGTTACACATTTTCCCCTGCATCTGACCTGGGGGCTTTTCGGTCTTGCTCTTGGGGCAGAGGAACCAGCTCCATCCCTGCTCCTGGTCCCAGGACGGGATGCAATTTTGTTTATATGCAAAAACATCTGTATCTCTGAAAAGTTTTAGCAAAAAAAAAAAAAACCAAACCCTTTTCAAAGCACTCCACGCTGCAAAGCACTGGTAGGAAACGTAAGAGAAATGAACCCATCGTTCAAAGCCAAGTGTGAGCTGGAAACACGCTTGCTTTGGAGAGGGTGGGCAGGAGAGGTGGGAAGCGACCAGCCACAGCCTCTGTCCAAAGTCTCACATTTGAACCTGCTCCATCCTATAACCCAATAAATCCACAATCCTCCCCTGACACCCTAGCATCCGCCGCAGCGATCCAGGATCTCACACTGGCGACCTCTCCATAGTGCTCCGAGCATCACTTCAACGGACGGGCAGCATCAGTCACCACACGAGGGATGCAGGAGTGCTTTTTGACACAAAGATAACACGTTTTCTCTTGGTTTTGGTTCAACCCTCTGTTTCCCCTGCCAGCTTCCATCCTGGCCCACGTACAACCCCATCCACGCCAGGACCGGGGGATCTCCAGCTGCCGCAGGGCTCCCTCCTCGTTCCAGCCAGTGCTATCAGCCCCTCACCCTCTCGAGCATCACACTGTTTGCCATAGCTCATGACTCACAAGGATTTTTAGAGAAAAGAGAAAACAACAGGAACAATAGGAGCCCTGGGAATAGTTTTTGCTTGTACAAACTGTCTTCGTATCAGCTTGAGCCGGCACCTCTGCGGGTGCAGCGTGCCCAGCCCCGCTCCTCTCCAGCCCTATCTCCCTGCTGTTATATCCCATTTTTCCAGCCCTTCCAGAAATGAGACAAGCGGGCAATAGTCGGTAGCAAGGCTCCAAAATGTGGCAATGCCTGGTGTGTGTGTAAGCAGCAATACTATCCGCCCGTGGAGAAAAAAAACTCCTTACTCGGATGTTCACTTGGGAGCCAGCCTGCTATCTCTTCATCTCGTCTTGCTTCCTCTCGAAATGCTCAATGGATTTAACGAACACCAGAATTTAAAATAGGAACAAGAAGAATTTCTGTCTGGCCCTTCTCAGCATCCAGAGGACAATGGTACTAATCTGTTATTCCCCACGCCGGCTCGGGAAAAGTGACAAAGCCACTGCAGTCAAACCTTTCGACAGAGACAGATTTTCTCCTCATCCAGCCCAGGAAAAGCATGTCCAGTCTTGCTTGGCCATGCTCATAAAAGCTCTTCTTCAAGCATGGAGAGCCCAGGGACTAAATTCACACTGCACCGGGCCCTTACGCACCTATTGCAGGAAAAAACCCAAGATCTAAGGCACGAGGAATTACTTTTCAGAAGGGAAATGAGGATGTTTGTTGAAAGGGTTGAATCCTCGTAAAGAGACATGAAAAGACATCTTTCAAAACACGGAAGAAATATCTAAACAAGGCAAGCCGCAAATAACGTGAATTGTATAAATTTGTGGTTTCCCCTTCATCTTGCACCCTGCCCACAGCTGCGGTCCCGTCCCCTCCCGAAGGTCCAGCCCGATGGGAAGGGTGATGGGGATGGGGATGGGCGGGGGACGCGCAGCACCCGCAGAGGAGGGCTGAGACCACACAGGGCTCTGCAGCTGAGAGGGGTGTCAGGCAGGTGGTTTGCACAAAAAAAAAGCCAGGTTTGTGTCTCCCCCACAATATACCCTCGCAGCGTGTCGGATCCTGAATAGTTCAGGAGGTAATGACTAACGCAGCGGCTCCGGCAGTGACTCAGAGGCAGCATCCCAGGGAGCTCCCAGGCTGCGGCCGGCTGGGAGCTGGCGGGTATCGTTACACACTCGCCGTGTTCTGTTCTCTCCTTAGACACTGACAACTGTTCCCTGTCACAAACAGGAGAGCGGGCTTGACGACTGCAGTCTAACCAGCACGGCTCGCGCTCCCATCCCCAGCAGCCCTATAGCCGGGGGGCAGGATCGCACTGACGCACCGCTAACAGCAGCAGAAATCCCTACTTCAGGCACATCTTATTCCCTGTGGCACATCTTATTCCCTGTGACAGAACCAGCATCCGAAACGGGGAGCACCCGAACGAGCATCGCCCTCCCTCCATCCCTGGGGCAGGGACCACGACCAGCATCTCCTCGGCCAGCGGCACCTGGGGATGGCTACCGGCCACCGCGCTGCGTTTGAGGCCAGCTTCAGTGCCAAACAAGCTCTAACGAGATTAATTAAAATGACCAGATTGATAGCCTGCTACGGCTGCAGATGCGAGAACCTGCTGGCAGCTGCCCGCATCCATCCCCTGTCCGGGGGCGAGGGCAGGGCAGCAGAGCTGTGCCTGTGCCGGGGCCACCGTCAGCATCACGCCGGGGTCTGCCCGGGGGGGTCTCTGCTGCCCAGGCATGGGGTTGGGGGGACGACTGTCACCTCTGCAAGAAAGGCAGCTGAGTGCCTGGGACACGTCAGGAAAGAGCCCGGGCAGAGCCCCGTGACAGGCACAGATAAATATAATCGCCCTCCCTGGCAGTGACCCTCTTGGCGGATGTTTACAAACAGCTCAGTACTTTTCCATGTTAAGAAGCTTGTTTTTCCAGATGCCCTGTATCGGGTGGTTTTTAATGTGGATAGTTAATCCCTTCTCACAGAGTCTTTCATAATAAACATCACCCCCTGACCTGGCTAATAACTATGTCGTGCTAATGCTTTTTGATTTTTTTTTTAATCTCCTGCTCGGGTTGTCAGGGGGAATGCAGGCGGCAGCTCGCAGAGAAACACGGACACGACTTGGAAATGGGCAGGAGAGCTCAGTGGGTGTCTGGCACACAAACCCCCCGCTCCCCCCAGCCCGTCCTCCAGCATCGCTGCCCCTCGGGATGTGCCCGGACCCTCTGCACCTGCACAGCAGCTCAGCCCTCCATAGAGCTACGAGCCATCTGTAAGCCTGGAGGCTGAGATCCTGTTTGAAAAGGCTCCTCCGGCCCCAAAATGTCTGGGGCAGACTGCCCAGGGGGGTCAAGGTTTGGTAACACACTGGCCATGCTCTCCCTGGAAACCCCCTGTGGTTTCCATCCTCAATAGGACAGCGAAGAGAACGGCACTTCAGTGTTTCACGGGAAGGACTGACAGCGGTGTGGTTTGTTTCATGCTTCTCAGTAGTCGCCCCAGTGGGACACGACGCCACTATGCCCATCGCAGCCTGTGCCCAAAATCCTCCTGCGAGAAATCCTCCAGGATGTGCCAAACCCTGCGGCATTTGCGATGATGGGGCAGCGGATCCCCAGCACGGACCAGATGGGTTCGTGGGAGCAGAAGTTGGAAGATGCTGTTGCAGAGGAAATCCATAAACCAGCGCTCACCGCAGTGATCTCCAAACCACTGCCGTACACCGTGTGGGACAATCCTACATCCAACCCAGGGAGAGCCCAGCGCTCCTGGCCCCTGGGTTTCACCGGGAGCTGGATCCAAGCAGAGCCAGACACCAGCAGCCACGGGGAGATGCAGGGTAAGGGGAGTAAAGCTGAGATCTGGACTGGTCCCATCTGCTCAGGTTCCCATCACGCTTTTTTTGGAGAAGACGGTTTTTCAGCTCAAGCATCCTGGCTGAACTCCAACTTGAGTCATTACACATCTCCTCCCCAAATTCCCCTGGAGTTTCAGTTCAGATATGCCACCAGGGTTCAGTTTCTGTCCTAAGCTGGGCACTGTGAAGCTTTTGCTCCACTTTATTTGTTCCACTTGTTACATTTCACTGAGAACCGTCCCCTGGGCGTAACGGAGCATGAAGCAGAGGGATAAGCCTGATGTCTCAGATGGACGAAGATCCAGTTTTCACTCCAGCTGTTGTACAGCAGCAACACTTGCATGTGGGTCTGCGCATCCACATGTCTGTACCAGTGACGCAGGAAGAGATCTCCCAGTGCAGGCTCTTCTGGGGGGGGTTCTACTGGGTGGCAGCAGGGTGGCACGTGTGGCACTGTCGGTGACACGAGTCATATCCTCACACAGGTCTAACGCCAGGCATCTCCGCGGGACTCCTGAAGGCACCTACACGGCTCAGGTGACACCTTTACGGACGCGCAGGGCTCAGAGAGGGGTAACAGTGTCCCAGGAGAAGAAGATGCCCTAAATGCTTCACGTTTTCTATGGGGGATTCAGCTCACAAAACACATCCCCTCACCCATGCGGAGAGACACATCCATCATCAAAAAATGACATTACCAGCCCTAACATGCAACTTTCCCACAGCCCCGTCAGCAGCCGGTGATATCTGCATCCCTGCTTCTTTGCTCTCTGGAGTGTTTCCCATCACCTCAACGGGTAATAACAGCTTTTCAGCCCCTCTCTTTACCCAAGGCACAAACAACTCGGACTTTTTAAGTCTCTGTCCACTGTTGACACGTTAGATATACCGACGTAAACCTTTCACAGCAATAAGAACTAAGTGCAGCTGTAATTCAGGCGGTGACCACAGGAAAACCTCAAAATCTCTACTCGGCTTGATGCAAAGGGAGGATGCTGGAGAAGCTGGTGCTCACTGGGGGCTCAGGAAGGAATTTCCAGCCTGCGAGCAGGCCATTAGCCACGCCAGCTTCACCTGCTTCTAAACTTAGCTCAGCCTGACTCCAGCCCCTGGTCCAGAGGAAAGGGAATGTGAGAACAATGTCCCTCTGGCTTTGCTCACGCTGCTCTTGAAAGGACGACGACCACGGCCAAACACTGCAGTTGCTACAACAGCAGCTCATGCCTGGTATAGTTTCCATGTCTAGTGGAAACGGATCCGAGGGAAAACAGGGCACAGCACGGTCCCTTCCAGCACGGTCCTGGGGAAACATCCCTGACCCCATCCCACAGCCGGCACCGCAGAGCTGGCGGGGGGACGGGGGCCATGCCCCCGGGGTGGGCAGTGCCGCCTGCACCGGCTGGGAGTGAGCAAAAACCCTGCGGCAAGGTCAAACCCCACCGGCCTCAGCTCAGTGCCCTTGAGCCCCGTGAGCAGAGGAAACCAACACAGCCTAATCTCCAGCTCAGCTGTGCCGGCTCCGGTTTCAGGGCTCTCCGTACCTCCCCCTTATTCACCGGGAGGAGCCTCCATGCCACCCAGCCACCCTCCCCTGGCATCAGCGCTATGACCAGTGCCACTAGCCACAGGGCATCCAGGCAGGTACCCCAACCTGGGAACCTCAGCATCCGGCTGCCCCGATACTGTAGGGCCTCCAATCCCACCAAACTCAACCTCTCCCTGCTTGCACCAACAGGAATCCCACCTGGGAGCCCAGGCTCCTGATGGATGGGCACAAGGACCCCTCACCCTTTATCCGAGATGCCCACTGGGTCCCCCCTGCTCCCTCCTAGCCTTCTTGGAGGACACCCTGTCCTGGCACCCTCTGTCCAAGCCGTCAGCATGCCAGCTGCCATCACATCTGGGCAAGGATGGCCCTGGGGTCAACTCTCCTTTGGCGAAAGCCTAAAAGCTCACGTACCTCAGACGGCTTCTTCTCCTTCTGCCGTGACCAGGTAGATTTGGTATTCGGAATTTTGGAGCATCTGGAGGCGGACGTGGTGTGACCTGCAACGAGGCAACAGAGACAGGTTAGCCGGAAAAGTGACAGAGTTTTGTCCGTATCTTTGTCACCAGCCCTGCTGCCACTACTACAGCCCCACCCAACACTTTGGGTCAACGCTAAGAGGCAAGAACACCTTGACATGGCATTATTTTTGTGCACATCCCAGCATACTCCACCGAAATAGATTTAGATCACTTTCCTATAGATGATGAAACAGAGCCCTCTGGAATTTGAAAACACTGTTGGCAAAGGCAGACATCAGAAATGAGGAACCCAAAGCCAGGAGTAAGAACGGCTTCTAAGAGGGAACGAGCCAGGGCTCAGTCCTGGAATCAGGAATCTGTCGGGATGAGGAATTAGGAGATCAGACTTTAACAAGGATGCTCAAAGACAAGGACCTGAACTGCCCAGGGACTTCAAACCCCACGGTCAAAAACATTGACCAAACTGGGTAAAGCTCCTGTGCCATCACCAGGACCAGTAACTTCCACACCAGTGTAGCCGTTCAGCTTCTGCTGGGAACGGCACAACAGGACACTGGAAGCCCCCACGCTCCAGCCGTCAGGAAATGTTGCTTTACTCGGCGAGTTGCTCAAAGCGTTGCAGCAGCAGATCCCCCGCTCACACTGGGAGGTCCAGTCACTAATTGCCACCTTGCCCCTTCTTCCCACCCTACCACACGGTGCTACAACTGGGCAGGCTTACGTAACACACCGCTACCATCCTTCCCTGGCAGAGGCAGGGAAAAGAAGATCATCACCTTGTTTCCAATGATCCTGCAGGAGAGCATTTGTCACCAGCTTAGGTATCACCTGCAGCATCAATACCCAAGCCCAGCAGAGATAAGGCCACGCTGTTTAATGCCATCACTAAAGATGCCTCACCCCAAAAGGCAGCGAAGCCAGCTCGGCTCCGTAAGCCTTTGAGCATCTGGGGATTAGGAGACGGGAAGTTTGGAGGACGGCTTCCAAAACAAACCCCTTTCAGACACAGAGATGTTTTATTTGATGCAAAGCGAGCTGTATTGACAGAGCTTGACACGCTCTCGGCAGGCACGGCTCAGCCCCCGGACCCCCCAGGGACAGGGGGTCCCCTCTGGCAGCCAAACAGCAGGTTCCCGTCGGCTGGAGCGGTGCAAACTCTGCTCCTCGCACTTATGATTTTTTTTGGCTAAAGCGGTGGGAACAGCAGCCAAACTCAGCAAGATCAGCCTTTCCCTAACCCCCTGTAATCTCCCCATCATCCTGTTAGGAAAAGGCCCCCGAGTTTCGTGTCTTTAGCAAAGTCCCTTTTCGTTCTCAGATATCCAACAGCCAGATCCTGTAAAGTGTGGAGAGCAAAACTCCCAGATGAAATGACTGTGACATTCAGAAGAAACCAAGAGCAACTAGGAGGAAACTCCAGAGCCCAGACGAGGGATTAGCCCAGTGCCTGGGGGGGACGGAGCACCGCGGCACTGCGGTATGCTGCAGTGGGCGAGAGCCTGGAGTCAGTGGGAGAGGAAAGCGCTCTATTTATAGCCAGAATTCAGCACATTCGCACATGTTTATTGTTGAGCACATGCTTCTGTGCTTTCCTGAACCGGGATGAAGCGAGGTAGATGTTGAAAAGCAAGCGTGGGCTTGCAAGCTTGGCTGGCTCCAGCCTTGTCCCTTTTCCCACGTCACTCTGCAGCTTGCAAGAAGGGAACAAGGTGGCTCCAGTTTTATCCTGACTCCAGTAAAAACTTCCCTTTCCCCCAGTACAACTCCATCAAGAGCTAACCGGTCTTGGGCTGCAAGTCAAGGACAACTTTTCTACAAAGGGCGTTTGCTTCCTCAGCAGATTTGTAATCAGCCCCGACTGCTCCTCGCAGGAGGGAGACACTCCATCAGCTCAGAGGAGCCCCAGCCTGAGGTTTAAACCGAGAGCAGCTTGTTGCTGCATTTCTGACAAACCCAGCCCGGCACACCATTCATTGTGCCAGGAGACTTTCCAGTAAATGGAGTTTCCTCCACTCTTGGCAAAGTAATTATTCAAGCGTTTTCCCTGCTGGAGGTGAATCCTTTAGTTATCTTGTTCAAAGCCTTGAATTAAAGGTCTTACTGTCAGTGGTGTCTGAGTTATCACTGCTGATCGAGTACTTGCGCCGTTTTTCTTCCATCTGTAACAAAAGAAATTGAACATCACACTTAGTGCCCAGGAAACTCATCTCAGCATCACATCACTGTCATCTCCGAACATCTGCACGCGGGTTATCCCAGCACCAGCCAGTACTCACCCTCCGGACAGACAAGGGTTTAAAATAAGGAAGAAAACAATCCTCATAGGGCTTTTTAAAAAACTTTTAGGGTGCCACTGTTTCTCTACCAGCTTTCCCCACTCCTGGGAGGTACAGCGAGTACACTTTGATCGCTCAGCTTTGCACCGCAATTTGCCTGTGCAGGATTCCCAACCAAAGCTCCATCCCTCTGCAAGAGCACCCCCATCCCTCCGCAAGAGCACCCCCATCCCTCCGCAAGAGCACCCCCATCCCTCCGCAAGAGCACCCCCATCCCTCCGCAAGAGCACCCCCATCCCTCCGCAAGAGCATCATCACGGGAAGATGCCCCAGGACAGAGGATGCCCCACCACAGCACTGCTGGATGGGACAAAAGACATCCTGTGCACTCTCCATCTGGGTTGCAAACTTGAGAAGTGCAGAGACAGAAGAATGGAAACTACAGCACTCTCAGTATGTCTGCAGGGGAAGTCCGAGCATCGCGGAGCTGCAGAGGACCCCTGTGTAAAGCCAGAGCGGGGGTTTTACCCTCTGACTCATCTTCCCACTCAGGCAGTATCAACTTCTTTCAAGACTTCTGCTGTTATCTGTCACACAGCCAGCCTGCGCTAGCCAAGCCTGAAGCATGCTTCCCATCACCCGGAGCTGCTCTGCCCGCTCCAGCCCCCCACCAGCACCACCAGCATCACCACAGCCCGCAGAGGGGGAGCAAGCGGCTCCTCTGTGACCTCTCCATCCTCTTGGAGACAAAACCGCAGCAGCGGGCACCACCACACCGATTAGGAGGACAGGAATCCGCTTGGCTGCTGATTCGCTTTGTGACTTTGAACAAACCCCAGAACCGCTTGAAATCAGCAGGTTCTCCTGAACTCGCCCCTCAGGAACCGAGCGTTCGGAGCTGAAAGTCAAGTACCTGTACCAGCAGGTGTTCAAAAAAGAAAAAGAAAAAAAGAAAGAAAAAAAGAGATTGGAACTTTCAAAGCCCCCAGTTCACCAATGTGGCTGATCCACGTGGCCCCCAATACAGGGCTTGGGGAGCTCAGGATGGGAAAGGGCTACCCATGGACCAGGCAACTACCCAACAGGCTGTGAGCTAAAATACACCCGCAGAAAACAACGCTAATCTCGTGGAAACCTTCCTAGTACTTTCTGAGACAGCCTGTAAGAATCCAAGGTTGTTACATGACATACACACCACTGCTTCTACAAATTCTGAGTGGGAATGACCACAACCCCCTGATTTTGTGTGGGTCAGCGGCAGCACGCACAGCAGCACACAGGCTGGACAGCAGGCTAGAGGATGCCATTCCCCTAAACAACATGAAAAGCTCTACACAAGCCCAGAAAACCTTTGCAATGCTTGTATTTTACAACGTATGCGCTATGTTTTATCGCACCATTGTAAGGGATAATACCACAAAGTCTCGTAAACATTTTAACTATCAGTGTTGTGGCGAGGCATTGCCCTGACAAAAAAAAAATTATTAAAACTCTTCCTGGAGAATACGGCAATATCAACACTTCCCCCCAGTGATTCCAGGGGAAACAGATGTTATTAAACCAGCCTTGTTCCAAGCAGCCATTAGATTTCGCTTGGGGGAAATGCTATTGAAGACAGCTCTAACTGCAGTTTACTTACTTTTAGTGGACGTTCTACCTGAACCTTTTAAATTGGTTCCTACTGGTCTGAAGTGGTAAAAAAGGCTTTTGGAGCACAAGGCTGGAGCTATGCTTTTATTCCTTCTGGAGTCTTAGTCACAGAGATTAAATAAGCCAAAGTCCATGGGGAAAAGGACCCCCAGAGCTGAAGCAAAGGAATGCTGAGAGCTGGTAGGATTTCCAGTGTTCCCCATCTTCGCCTTTCCAGCAAGATGCTGTCATTGACATCACTCTCCTTCCAAAGGAGGGAAAATAGGAAAATACAGGATTAGGACACAGTGCAGATGTCAGGATGCTGGGACTGGATCTGGCTCTGATATATATATATATAAGATGCACTCATCATCCCTATAAGTGAACTTGGTCCCTGTCCTACACAACACACTTTTACACCCCACTATGGAACAGTGTGATTTATATCCACATACAGAAGGGTTCATGCTGCAGGTAAAACAGCAGCCCTACTTCAGTAAATCTTTCTGGCACTGTCTGGCCGGGTCCAGGACAGCATCCTCTGAACCAAATCGCATCTCAACTGCTCTGGATGAAATTCTGGCTTGAGGAAAGTACCAGCACCTCTGAACAGAGTGGTACTGGAAGGCAACCGCTGCCTGGGTAGGGGATGGCACCCTATGTCCCATCATGGACTGTGTGTGCCTGATGGGAGAGAAATTTGGGGCTAAACCCACAAGGTTCAACCAGATCTTTTCACTAAATGGTTAACTTCCCGGCAGCGCTGAGAAGATGCTGTTTTCTGCCGGACTCTTCTCCAGCAGCCAAACAGTAGTAAACCGCAGGGTACTTAACAGAGGAATTTACTGTAGAAGAAGGGCAATTGGGCCATTTCCCCATCTGGAGCACAGGGTTATAAAAAGTCTGATGGTGGCTGGGTGAGCCACCGACTCCCGGCTCCTGACACCCAGCGCATGGGATCCCACCACCCACATCCCTCACACCCCCAGGGCTGGAGCTCCAGCCCCAGCTGAACAAGCTCTCAGAACAATTCAGTTGGTGTACTACTAAGCAATTTAAAGTTTCCACAAAATACGGTCTCTGCTCCCAAATTAATCCTTTGTTTACATTAGAACCTAATTTCACCTTTATCTGACCCATTCCCCGCATGGCATCATTATTAGAGTCACAAACAAATACCAAAAAAAATTTGTAATACTTTGGAAAGGTCACTGTTAGGTCAAACTTGGCCCAAAAATCGAGCTTCTCCAGAGCCAGAAACCAAGAGAAAGGTTTCTATGTATGCTTGCTTTAAAAATTCAAACAGAAACAGATGTGGGTTTCTTTTATAAACAAATGAACATCCCCCTGAAGTGTCTGCAACTCAAATCCACAGGCACAGCCCTGCGCTAATGCCTGGAAACCCAAAAACGGAATTGCTTGCAAACTAACACATGTTCAGCATTGCCTTTGTTCAAGCTGAGAAAGGCAGATAAATGCTAAACCCAGGAAGATGATGGTCCTCCATCAGCCTAAACAAATGTAAATCACTTGGGCTTTGGAGAAATGCGCCCCAGTAAAATTTGAGATGCTGGCCCCAGGCTGGTCCTGCCTCACAGCAGGGGAGGGATGAAGAAAAAGAGCTTTTGGAGATGGAATTTTGCCCCAGCTCATGCAACCCAGCAGAAGTGAAGGCAGTGACCTCCCAGAGATGCTCATGGCCAGATCCTGAGCTCCTGTCCCACCTGGACAGGGATGCTCCCAAAGCAAAATCCCTCCTCCAGCCTTTCAGCCAACAAACAACTGCTTCCGACAAACTCCTTGCCCTCTGTGAATCCCTCCAGGATCCTTGTGCTCTGGGGAATCCGCTGACACCTCCCAGCTCCCTGCAAACATCAAGTCCACGTGGGATTTGGAGCTGCCGGTGGCATCACAGCACCACGTACAGGGGCTGTTTGCAAGAATGAACCATTCTGGGCTGTGGCAAGCAAAGCAGAGAAATTCAGACATGCCTGCGCACACAGGGAATGGGCACAGAAACCTGCACAAGTTGCAGTAAAAAAAAAAAAAGTATTTGGTCATCACCTCTTCCCAGTGCTCATCCGCACCTTAAGGGATGCGCCACACTCGGTCCCCCCGCGCCGTCACCTCTGACGCTGTGACAGTTGAGCAACACCGGCTGAATTCTGTGCTCCGTTTGTGAGCTGCAATGAGACTGCAGAAAAACCACTTCCCTGTTTGTTCTTCCAGCCCAGAAATAGGAACACAAACAGAAACGAGTGCCCCCAGCGGCATGCACACCGCCCCGGCCAGCCGGACCCCCGCTCCCAGGGACACCCCTGTCCCATCGCCCCAGGTGGGTGACATGGAATGGAAGGGGCTCATCCATGCCTCCCCTCTGCATTAACTGTTTCTTTGCTCTGTCTAGGAACACCAGCAGGTTGTTAGAAAGTATGATAGTGGAGGGCTGGAAGGTCCCTGACTTTACACCAGAGGGATCTCCTCATCAGATTGCTTTTTTTCAACAATAATTTTGGTGCCAAGCACTGCTGCAGGAGGCTCTGAGAGAGCAGCAGCATCCCATGATGCATGCACAGCCCAAATTTCACAATAACAGAAGAACAAACTTTTTGACCAAAGGATGCACATTGGCTGTGCCAACACATCCCTCCATCCCACGGGAAGCAGCACTGCTGCCTTCCTAACCCTCCCGGTAGCCCTGCCAAGCGTAAATCCAGAAAGCCACCGTCCTGGTACCCAGGACCCCCCATTTTCTGGGCAGTGGGAGCCTGCCCCTGCCAGCTAGGGCTCACTGCCCCAAGGTCTGAAGCAAAAAGTCAACTGCCCAGGTGAAGGGCGAGCCATTCCTGCTCTCCTCCACAGCAACTCTGTTGCTGTCTTGATTCCCTGGGGCAAAAACCTAATCTCATTTTAGTTTAAAACAAAACAACCCCTCAGTTACTTCCTGTGCTTTGCCTTCTTCCACATCTACAAGGGGATTTTTTTTTTTACTACTCACATTTGTAACTTTGCTTGCCTCTTCTGACTTGTTACCCTCTAATTATCCTTTTTGTTTTTTTTTTCTTCAGCAAGCCCAGACAGATCACAAGCAATCGCAAAGGTTACGGCAGGCACTCGGGGCCATCCCTGCCTTCAGGGACACAGGGCACAGGCAGGGACACGGGCACGGCTCTTGCCTGCAGCCGGCTGCCCCATCCTGCAGGTCTCGGAGCATCCGCAACTCCGAGGAAAATCAACAGGAGCTATGGGCACTCCAAACTTTGTGTCGAACACCCAGAGAAAGGCAAAGACCAAGTCTTATCTCAGACACCTCAGCCTGATGACCACCCACCCACCAACTTTCAGAACTTGGTGTCACACGCTACCAGCAGCCACCAACACTTTCAATTAATCGCATCTCCCTCACGTGTACCCTCCCATCCTTTGCTCCAAGCCTTCATTTTTGGACATCAGCCTCAATTTTCCTAAGAAAAACAAATTTAACCTTTGATTTAACCTTTCTGCAAGCTATTTTTACTTCTATCTCAAGCTTATTTTAACCTCAGTAGCCAATAAACGCTTAAAGGTCAAACACCATTCCTAAGCGCCGGGATCCTTACCCCTGGGAGAGAAGCCGAGCTCATTGATATTTTTTCCCAAGCAAAATCCCCTCTCAGAAGTGTCCCAGCACTAGGAGGGTCTAGGTTCAAACCCGTAAGTAAAGTGGGTGCTAGGATAAAGAGCTGGGAATTTTCCCTGGGAATGCCATCGTTCCCTTCCCACTCCAAAAGCGCTATGTACAGGTATGGAGACAGACATATATATATATTTTTTTTTTCCTCCCATAATTGCACCCGAGGTTGACAATCCAGCACCCCCCCACCTTCCCACCGCCTCCCAACTCCCCGCTCGTCGCCCCCATCCCCAGGAGGGGGTCGGGCTGGCAGGTAGAGGCGCTCCCCGCCCCGCATCCCACCGGCGGACCCGCTGCCCCCCCTCCGCAGGTGGGGAAGGGGCCGGACCGACCGCAGGGGAGCCCGGGGAAGGGTGCAGGTGGGCGGTGCGGGGACCCCCAGCAGAGCCACCCTCGGGGAAGGGAGATGCTTTGGGCCTCCGGGGATGCGGGATGGGGGGGCGGCAGCGCGGGGACCCACCGGCGCGGTGCCAGGCGGCG
>WKFP01015087.1:84062-94130 GCA_011057875.1 Pterocles orientalis
GCTCCGCGGGCCCCAGCGGCACAGGCGAGCGGGATGCAGGGAGCTGCGGAGCCCCCCGGAGGATGGGGTCTAAGCCCCCGCTCCCCCCCAAAAAAAAAAAACAACTTCGGAGAGTTTCCGCGGAGGCGCCCCCGGGGTGACCCCACTGTGCGCTCCCCCAGGGGATGATTTTGGGGATGTGGGTGGCCCAGGGCTACCTGTTGGCAGCTGTTTCCCCAGGATTAAAAGCAGCACGGCTGTCGAGATAAAAACAAATTAAAAATAATAATTGGATGGAGCGGTCCGTACAATGTACATCTTTGCAAACTCTTGGAGGCCCTCCAGTAAAACAAACTGCGCAAGTTGTGTTGCGCTGTTTTAAACCGTTGCTTGAGAAGATGAAAATTCAGGTTGAAGATGGTTTTTCAATCCCAATCTGTCATCATTTCTTAAATTTGTTAAACTGGTCAACTCTGAAACGGTGAATGACCAACCGGTTGTTAAAAACCATTGGGAGCCCAGCTAGAACCACCACCGCTAAGGCAGTCAGACGCTCCCCCCGCACCGCACATCCCTGTTCTGGCTCCTTCTCATTTGCCAAACTTGAACGAAGCAGGCTGCAACTTTCTGCCTTGGCAGCCTGCACTGGACGCTTTCGAAACGCTCCAAGTCCTTTGGCTCTTCCAAGGATGAAAGCACAGGAGAGGAGCATTGCTTTGGTCATTCTTGGCCTTGTTGAGGTTGTTTTGTTTCACTTTTAGGGCCGTAAGTCTGGAAATAGGAGCTTGAAATTTGGCACGGGGCAGCCTTTTATGGTCTTTTACAGAAACCCACCCAAATTAGTCACGTTAGCAGGCTTTGAAGAAGAGCAGCTCACACCACACAGCAAACCCCTCCCTGATTCTGGCAGCCGAAGTCCCTCAAGATGCTGCTCTTGGGGCACCTGCTGCCCCAGCACTCAGAGGCCCCCCAGGGAATGGGAAACTTCAAGCCCCCAGTTAAAAAAGCCTTTCTGGGTCATACAAGAGCAGTGGGACGTGTGAGCATGGCCCCTTTCTGTTGGTCCCCACCAGCCCCAGGTACCTCGGCGGATGCTGGCACCCATCTGCCAGGGCTTCACCCACGGATCCCACCCCATCCACGGGCACGGGCGGCTTCAGGGGATAGTTTGAAGGTCTCTGTGCTACCCGGTCAGAGCACCAGGAATGGCCAAAGTGAGGCATTCTGTACCAATTTATGGAGACTTTCTTGTGCGCAGATATTCCAATGCTGTTCTTAATTACATTGTCCCAATCTGTTTTCCATATGACACCTGCATGCCATGGAAACAAAAAAGGAAAAAAAAAATTGTCCAGATCCTCATCTTATCTGCAGAACCCAAAACTACCCAGGGAACAAAGCAAGGGCTGCAAGTGAGGACAGGATAAAACTCTCCCAAAGAAAAGGATTCTCTCCTTGCCCTTGCCACAGGCTTTGCAATGCTAACAAAGTCATTAAAGCAAACTTTTGGGTGCTGGCGGCTGTATTGCCCACACTGAAAACTTCAGCCTGAATTGCTGACATCCATCTTCCTACAGCTGGGAGCAGCGGGTGCTGCGCTTGCACGTATGAAGTGCTGTATCGTGTTAAATGCTCTGAAAAAGCAGACATTCCGCTTCTCAGATGGAGTACCCTGAATTAGTCAAAAGTGACCTTAATCCATCCATGTGTCACCCTGACCCATCTTCATAACGGGCGTTCGGGGAGGATTAATGAAGGTGCTGAAGCACTGATGCAGCATAGTGGAAAGTACCGGAGAAAAAACCGTGAAGAAATTAATAATCCTGTCTTCATGGGAACCTGCCACCATCCTGCTCCGGTCCTGTACACCACTGCAGCCATTGCTCCAGGATTTCTGGACGATACCCCTGAAGAAGGTCACAACATGTCAAAATCCAAGTTCCTCTCACAGAAGCATCCCCAGACTCAACCCAAACGCATTTTTTGCTATCCAGAAGATGAGCACCTCGTTCTGCTTCAAAAACTGCACACAGGGATACTGGAGCTGGATTTTCTACTGCTGCAAAAAAAAAAAAAAAAATCCCAAAGTGGTCAGATATGTGAATAATGTGCTGAGCTCAGGCCTAGGATCGTGCGCTGAACAATGGGAGCGAGCCAGCACCGCTGAGCCCCTCACCACCCATCTCACGCACCGCGCCCCCCAGCCACGCCGAAGAAAAATAGTTTCTGATCACGCAACGAAAATCTTGGGGTGCTTCAAGAAAAGGGCGTAGATCAAGTTGCACTGGCATCAAGAATTTGGCCATTTCTGCTTTTTTTGAGTACTTGCCCGAGCAGTAGTGGATGCATGCTGAACAGATTTTTGGCTGCCATATACGCACGCTTATACATACGTGCGTTTGTTTGCAAGTTTTGTAACACAGACATACAGATACGCAGAGATAACACTTGAGGGATGGTTCTGCAGAAAGGTCACGTATACAACATATGTGACACCCAGTTTACATAGGGTGACATTTATGTGACACTTATGAAGAGCTCTGACAGGGTGCTGTCGGCTGGCGTTTGCTAAGAGAAGAAATAAATCTAATAATAAAAACAACACCAAAAAAAAGGCATTTTGGAAGAAATAATACCGCACAAATCCTCTGAAAGGACAGAATTGTCTACACAACAAAGGCTCAGCTGATGGATGCTAAAATAAGCAGTTATGCAACAAGTAAGAAATATGATCTCCAGGGAAGAAACCAGCAACGTTTGCCTTTCATCTTCAGTCACCGGCGCTTAATTTTGCATACCTACAAGAAAAGTATAGACAACCTTTCCATGATGAGCACGTAAGTAGAATTAACAGATGGTTTTAAGTGAAGGATGGAGTCTTGATGAGCTTCGTGTGAGTTAAGTCCCGTCACTAAACACGAGTCCCCCAGAGTGCCGCAGAGGTATTGCTTCCGCTGCCCGTGCCCCAGGGCTGCTCCCGTGCTTTGGGGGAGCACGGTGCTGGCATGGCAAGGCATGACTACGCTGATTTTAGGGGTGAATTGGCTCACCCTAGAGCTAGGATTACAAAACTGTTCAAGCAGCAGCAGGAGAAGTAGCATATGAAACAGTTCATCTCCCAACACTTTGCTCCAATAAAACTTCTCAACTTGAAACCAGTGAAAATCTCGGTGGAAACAAATCTCCTGGGAGAGGAGAAGGAAAAGCCAGGTGCCTTGTTGCCATCAAATTGCATTCCATTAGCACCAGACACACGGACAGGACAGGTCCAAGGGAATGCAAGTCGTTCCTAAATGGAATGGTTTGGGTTGGAAGGGACCTTATAGACCATCCAGTGCCACCCCCTGCCATGGGCAGGGACACCTCCCACCAGCCCAGGTTGCCCAAAGCCTCATCCAGCCTGGCCTTGAACCCCTCCAGGGATGGGGCATCCACAGCTTCTCTGGGAAACCTGGGCCACTGCCTCACCCCCCTGCACAGGAAAACATTTCTTCCTCACATCTCATCTAAATGAAAATTCTAATTAAAATTCTATTCAGTAGGGAACAGTGAGGAACTGGGATGAAATCTCAGCCCCCTGAGCATGTTCCCGCAGCGATGCCCACCCAGCTCTGGAGGGGGGTGCTGGAGGACCACCCCTGGGCAGGGAGATGCTCTGATGACAGAGAGCTCGTGGAGATCCTCAGAAGCACTGCTCAGCTTGAAAACAGGACAGAAGACACATGGCTGCTAATTTAGTGCCTTAACCCTGCTCTTCTGAGGCCTCTGGTAGCCAAAAGTCACCAAAAGAGCCTCATGGCTACTGGAATTTCTGTCAAGGACCAGAGCAGCACACAGCTTTCCAGGAGGTGAACACAAAGATGATGGAAATCTTCCTGTATCCCTACCCCGGGTAGGGTTGTCCAATATCCCCGCTATAATCAGGATATTTATTCTTCATTCAAATGTGTTAATTTGGAGAGTAGCAAGCAGATACAGTAGAAGGAAAAAAAACAAGCTCTGTCCTAATTTACAATAATCATCGCTCCCATCTTCGAGAATGAACTAAGATCAAGGGAGAGGTGGCAGCTATGGTCATCATATAAACTAATCCCTTTTCTTTCTCAGTCATTCTGCATAATTCTTTTCTTCTCTAAAGATAGGGAAAAATACTGTGCTTACGGGAGAAGAAGATTTGATTTGGCAGATCAGTGGATAGAGAGATTTTGTTTGCAGTCTCAATTACCTTCAGTAGCTAGAAATTTGGTATCAAAATAAACTATAAACAGAAAAAAATAGATATAGCATTACACATGTCCATCCCTTGATGGATAGCTCAAAAATTCTCTGTGTTCCGGCAACAGCTGCTTTAATATCTGTCAAAGAAACAGCAGCCTCTCTCTGTCTGAAGGGATTACCCTTAAGGAATGCATCCGTAAGTGGTTTTGTGCAAAGATGCTCACATCCTTGCAAGGTTTGTGCACTGAATTTTTTCTGCCAAATTTCAAGATTCCTTTTTTTTTTTTTTCTCCCCGGTTGGTTTCTGTAAGTTCAATTCTATTGCAAAGCGCATCTAACACATCACACATTTCGTGCAGTCCCCAGAACTGGGGCTTTCAAAGGGCCCTTGAGGGTGGATTTGGGGAAATAAGACCCAAAGGACCATTAGCGGTCAGCTGAACAGCTTCAGTGCTGCTCAGGCAGCAGCAGATCTGCTGTAGCTCCTCCTGCCTTGGACGGATCCTCGGGCGTCACAGAGTCCCTGCAACACGCTTCCCACTTCCATGCCTTTGAAATGCCCACAAAAAGGGAGCAAACTTCCCACCTGAGATGCGGTGATGGGATAACGCGGCTCCTTGGGCTGCTCAGAGTTTCACATGAAGACGTTTGCTACGGGCAAACTCTGTAGTTCTGGGTGATGGATGATGAGAATAGATTTAGGATGGTTCAGTTGGAACGGACCCACGGGGATCATCTAGTGAAACTACCTCGTGAAAGGCTGTCCCAAAGGCAGGACATGCCATTGCAAACCCTGGTCCTGCCCATCGCCACCCCACAACCCAGGGAAGGATCCACCCAGGTGTAAAAGCAGTGTGTTTTACTCCCCTGAGCAGAGTTTTCCTCCTCCCACCGCTGCCCAGGCTTGGGAGGGAGTTTAACAGCCGGGTGCCAGCGAGCATCGTCCCACCTGCAGATCCCACCACAGAACATGCAATTATTCTTCCAATTAAAAAAAAAAGAGACATGAAAGATGTGAGTCACAACTCAATGTGCCATTGGAGGGAACGGTAGATATGCTAAACAATACATGCACCAAGGCTGCGTTAATCCACATTTTATATGGATTCCCTCTGGACATGCAGTTTATAGCCAAGTTGGCTATTTCCCTGTATTTCTCTGGAGTTGGAGGGTGTGAAAAAAGACATTTCCATTTCATTGACTAAGTTCCCAAGGGGAGAGTTTATGAAAGTGCAAGTGCATAATTTACTGCCTGACAGGATAAAGATGGTATCTGGTTTAAAAAAAAAAAAAAGTGTACCCTGAAAAATAAAATAGCTAGAACAGACATTTGTTTTCCATAAGCACCATATTTTAGAAGCATTTAATTTAACTTTGAAGCACTGTTAAAAATATATGCATTGTAAATTGCAGCTGTATAACATGATATTTATCAGATAATGTCACCGAATAGTCTCCTGTTGCAATATAAATGCCAAGGCATTTGTAGAAAATAAATGTTGAAGTAGAGAGCTTTCTTCTCAAAGTGGAAAACCATTATCTCATCCCAAAGTCATAAATAAAATGATGAGGGTTGGCTTACGGGGTTGGTTTTAACCATAGGGGGGCTGACGTGGACACTCCATCACCTGAGCAACATTCCCAAGCAGCAAACCCAGCCGGGATGCAGCGAGCGGAGAGGGAGGCACGTGGGACACGGGACAGGCAGCGATGGTTCACAAAGACCCAAGAGCAGCCAGAAGGACAAATCAGCCGCTAATGCATTTGAGGAAAAGAGAGAAAGATGGAAAGTGAGGGGGTTTTTGAGATTTACAACTTCCCACGATATTTATCTCAAAAAAAGCCATCAGGTCTGGATGCAGCCAGGATCTGATGGACAAGGGTGCCTGGAAGCTGGCACATCAACGAGAGCACAACAACTTGTCAAATCATTGAGTCCATCACCTCCTAGGACAGGATTACAGCCAGACCCGCTATGGGTTTGAATTTACCCACACCCTTTGCAGACGGGCTCCTCTCCACCAGCGCTACCAGGCTGCTGAGCAGCCCCACATCCCTCTGAGCCACATCCTGGTGAGCTCCACGGCTGACAGCCACCCATCGAAGCAACAATTCCTGCACGCCAGGACGTTAACACATTGTACATGCGACGCGTCCCCCCTTTGCAGTGGTTATCATCTCCAAATCAATCGTCGCTGGCAGTGGAAGTTTAACATTAATGACTTGCTCATTATGGATGGAAAAACCTTTCAGAGCTAATGAGCAGAAACAAGACCGCTCAGCTCCTACCCAAGGAGGTGACTCCACGGTCATGACCGGCACTTGGAGCAGAGCCGTAGTGATGCTCGCTTTAGGCACAGCAAAGCCAGAAGAGTGGGTCTGGCAGGCTAGGCTGCCTCTGCCTTTGGAGCTGAGACCTGAGTTCAGAAAAGGCTTTAAAGGATCTCAACTCATGGCCTCCTAACAGCAGGGAGGAGAACATTACCCATCACCCAGCCATGGACCCAGCAGCATCACTGGTCCCTGCGATACCAGCTGGGACCACCGTCCCATGGGCAGCCTTGCTCTCCCCAGCCAGGGCCAGCTGCCGAGGTGTGAAATGGGGGGGCTCTGTTTAATTTTATCTTGACAGCCAGGAGAAAACAGGACCCAGGGAGTTACATATTTAATTTCCAAGCTGGTCCCGCAGGGCAGAAGGAGCGGGTGAGCCAGGGAGGGTGTGCACCCCGGGTCGGAGCACGCACGGCACCCGGCATCGCATAGTGCCCGGAGGTGGTGGCATCTGCCCTGGCATACCTTGGGGAGCAGCATGCCCGTGAGCCTGGCTGCTGGAGGGAAAATAAACAAATAGTGAGTCACAAAGGCAAGCGGCATATGACAGGGACAGGTACTTATGCAAATAGACTGTTAACACCCAGCCAGACAGAGCTGATAAGCCTCCTAGGCCAGCTGGAGGCTTCTTCATCCTGCTGGGGGGAGGAGGAGGAGGACAGCTTTAGGATAACAATAGAAAAACTGAAAAGCAAGAGCAAGGCAGCTCTGGGAAGGTTGCGCAGGGCTGCATGGCTTTGGTACCCGTTTTCTGCATCCTGCCGTGCCTGTGCATCGCTGTGCTGCTCGGCGCGGGACTGGGCAGCTGCACTCTGCTCTGCTTCCAGAAGCATCTTCCCGTGCCAACGTGGGTTAGCGGTGCCGTGGTGCCCATCACCGATACCTCTGGGGATGGTGGGCACCTGCCAGCACGCATCTCCCTGCGCAGCAGTGAGGGAATTGGTCACGCACCAAAGTTTCTCAGATTTTGAGGCTGGAACATAAGAGGTGCAGGGGGAGCTGCCTTCCCCCAGTCTTGTTCTGTCCCTGTAACACTCTCCCCCCTCTCTGCTGAGCAATTCCCTCCAGGAGCATAAATAAGAATCAAATTATCCTTCTGCTGGGCTGCTGCTGGGGATCCCCCAGGAAGCTCCATATCTGGCCTGGCGGGGCTTGCCGATAATCAGATAGAGGGGGTTTAAAATAATCAAGCCTAAGCAGCTGAAATCCAAACTGAAATAGGTAATGGGGTCAGAAAACAAAGGCTGCAGCCAGGGCACAGCCAGAGGGTCCACGGGGTGTGATGGATGTGGCACCACGCACGCACTCGGGGTAGGATGAGCCAGGAGCCATCGTGCTTCTTCAGGATGCTGCCCAAAAACCAGAGTCTTCCAAGTCCCATGCTTTCCTGGCTCTGGGGAATCTGTGTGAAAGATCCCACATGTTTCACGTGGAGCCCCAAGAGCTGGGTGGCTCCTTCCTTCCCATTGCATCCATCACCGCAAGCCTGAGTGGTAGAAGAAAAGATTTTGCTGCCCCAGAGCCCCCATCCCAGCACCACCAGCAGCTCAGGGGATGCAGGACATCTCCCTGCCCCTGTAGCATCACCACCCAGTCCCCTGGTCCCCTGTCAGCCCTCTGCCAGCACCTTCACCTGCCTCCCCCATGGGCAGGGAAGAGGGGACAGGAGCACCAAGGAAAGGAGTTCTGCTAAGTTTAGGGAATATTTGTTTCACCCGCCACTCAGATTTCCAGCTCGTATGAATGATGTCATGTGCTGATGGTGAGAAGCCAACGTTTGCCCTTCCTGTGGTATTCCCTTAGGAAAAAAATATTCCTGCAATGTAAAACTGAAAATTGAAACAGCCTGGCGATTCACCAGAGAGAATGCCTCTCCCTTTTCCCTATTCAGTGAGGCACAGATGAATGTTGTGAGGCTTGAAAGAAAAACTGAAAAAACCTTTAATTAATCCCTGGAGGCTAAACTATGCCAGATATGGGCAGGATTTCTCCTCTGCCTCTTTTCTGGAGCAAGAACACGCTGCTGCCTTCCTGCTGCAGCTCTTTCTGGGGGATTCTCCAGTCCCCAGAGGAGGATCCAAAGCTTTTTATTTTTTGGGGGGAAAGGATGGCTGCCAGGGAAGCCTTGCTGCTGTCCCTGGGCAGCGGGGAGACCAGGAGCCCCTCCAGCATTTCACAAACCAGAACAGACTTTTGGAAGCTCCTACCTGCTAGGAGGAAACTTTCCAAGGTCAAGGTCAGGTTTGTTTGTCTTCCATCCTGACAGACACTAACTGTTATGCAACATTCAGGAAGTCACTTTTATCAGACTCGATTCAACTTATAAGATTAAGAGCACGGAAAAACAAATACTAGTGCTGGGTGGAAAGTGCTGGCACCAGCCAGGCCACCGCTGTGTTTGGACAAGGATGGTCCATGGGGCGTCTCCTGTTTCTGCAGGTCAGTAGGGGCAGGATGCACCATGGGCTGCTGCTGGTGACCATGAGAAAAATTCACCCTGGCTTAGAGAAAGCTCCTGTGCTGGCCAGGCTGGCTTGGATATAGCGACCCCAGTGACAGGCAGCATCTGCAAGACGGGTAAATGCTTCGCTCGCTAAAAACCGGACTTGCAAAGTAATGGGTAAAATACAAACATCTGCAATTTTCACAGGGATCGACAACACTTGGCACAGCCAGGCGAGCTCGGTCAGAAAATGCACTGGAGAAAAGAAATCTTCGCTCGCAGAGGGAAAAACAGGACCAAGGAAGACCCGGGCTGGCCCTACCTCTGATCTGCAAGTTCTGAAGTCTTCGAAGAAGGAAAACACCGGGAACCTCAGCGGAGGAGCATCAATCATTCGTCCCACAGAGCACAAGCCCGTGCCAGCGAACACATCAGCTACAGTTCAGAAAACATTTCTTGATGCTTTTTCCACCCAAGGCTCTTACAAAGTTCCCATAATCACCACTGTCGAGACTAGCTCAGACCAGTGCTTTCTGTTAATACAGGAAAAAAAAAAAAGGAAATTTAGTTCCCAGCACTGTGAACTCCCCCAGTTCAGTACCACGCATAGTATGCAGGAATTATACACACAGAAAGTTAACGTGCAGTAAGAAGGAGCCGTGGAGTTTGATAATAGCTGAAGGAGAACCTGAGGTTCGAAAGAAAACTCTCAGCAATAGCAGGTTTGCAGGTTCAGCTATGGGCAGGACCACATCTGAGCACACGCTGCACATCTCCCTTCACTGACGGCTGTGCGGGGAGCTGCAGCCTGCGCTCGGCGTTGACTCTGGTCCTAGAGTGGTGGTAATTAAAGCTCTGGAGCATTCAGTTACCATTTTAACCAAATGCCTACATTTTATCTTGATGGGAAATGGAGAGCGAGGCTCAGCTTTTCACTGTAAATAAAAACTCTTGGCTGTGGCACAGATCATGCGTTTCCTCAGCTTAGGTACGAGAAAATCCTCCCGTACGGTTTCTCCTTCCCTTTTGCAAAAGCACTGCCAGCTCCTGCGCTCTGTTGAGCCTGAAAAATAATAATTATAATCATCACGTACCTC
>WKFP01015087.1:100190-126379 GCA_011057875.1 Pterocles orientalis
CCGAGGAACGAGGGCATTCGGTGTTACACTAATAGAACACAAAGGCTACAAAAGCCTTCACATTTCAGGGATGAAGGCTTGAGATAACTACAGAAAAAAGTCCTCCCAAACCTTCATCCACACCCACTGACATTCCCCCACAGACCAGGGCACGTTGATCCAGCAGGAAGGCAGTATTTGTTCTTTGCAGCGATGGGGAACTAAAAGCCTTCGAGCTGGTGACTGGTTGAATTCAACTTTCACAAGGTTGTCCTTCCACAGGTAAGCAGCAGGGCTTCTGAGCTCCCTCTCAACTTCAAATTTGGCCACGTTGGGAGAGACCACAGACCATTTGACCACACTTGGCTTTCGCCTGAAGTCCTCTTCCCATCATCCCAGTGGAACAAAAAGGCTTTAGAAGAAACCTGCCCCAGGCTTGCCACAGCAGCTCGAGCTCCTTTTCTCCAGCCAGAAGGTGCTCAGCTCCTGCAGAGCTGTGCCCTCCTCTGCCTTGGACTCACAGGGACTCTATGGCTGCGTTTGCTGGATCTTGCAGGAGAGAAAAATGCCTGAATTTTAAGGAGAGGGGAGGAGAAAGATGTGCCCCTGCACAGGCGGTGCAGCAAAGCTGGTCTGGAATCACGACCCTCCCGGTGGGTTGGAGGCTCTCTGCAGGGCAGCCCTACACCAGCAGAGCAGGAAAAAGCAGCCGCAGACAGCAGCAGAGCTCCACCTGCTTGTACCTCTGCTCCCAAAGGTCTTCAGCCTCTCCAGCTCTGTGAGCCCCTGATATTTCCCCCGAGGGGCTGCAGCAGTTTGCCTTAGTTACTCTTTGCGTAGCCTTCGAAGGAGCCCACGGGCACCTCCCCACTTACCACAAGGGAAAAATTTCTCCAGACTCCTGTAGATCCAAAAGGATTTTGAAGGGCTAATCCCCTTTCTCCTCCAGGGCATTCACCATCCCCATGTAGGTTAATTTAGCAAAAAAGGCAGCAAAGGAACTTCATGTCGTGTGTTTTCCCCCCATGCTGTGCTGGTGGCTGCGATGAGAGGCGAGGAATAAAGAAGTGGGGAAAGCTGTCAATAATCCCATCTCAGTGCTATTACCATCATCTGGCCTGTGTATTATGTTGGCAGCAAAAGGGAGGTGCTTCAGGCGGAAAAATACCATGAAAAGTATTTTGCTACCCCCGACCTTGTCAAACAATATTTGTTCCTGGCGAGATGTTTCATTTCTCCGATTCAGCTGTTTTCACAACAAATGGATCTACGGCTTGCGCTGGGTGCTTCTGCAGGTTAAAAATTGACTGAACACACTGATTTCATGAGCCCTCTGCAGCTGTAGCGGCTTTATCAAAGCTGCGATCAAATGTATTTATTGAACCGTACATGCAAAAGAGATGAAGATGAATTGTGAGTCTCTGCCCATTAATTGCACGGTCCAGTGTGGGCTTCTGCATGGGCCAGCCGGCGGGGCTGGGGAAGCGAATACACCCAAACAGAGCTGCTTCAGACTGGTGAACGCCAAGCGTCTGAAAGAATGAAACCAGTATATACCAGATACCAGCACAGGAGAGACATGGAGCTGCTGGAGCGGGGCCAGAGGAAGGCACGAGATGGTCTTAGGCTGGAGTAGCTCCTGTCCGGGGACAGGCTGAGAGAGTTGGGGGTGTGCAGCCTGGAGAAGAGAAGGCTCCGGGGAGACCTTCCAGTGCTGAAAGGGGGCTACAGGAGAGATGGGGGGGCTCTGGATCAGGGGTGCAGGGAGAGGACAAGGAGTAACAGCTTTAAGCTGAAAGAGGGGATGATTGAGATGAGATACTGGGACGAAATGTTTTCCTGTGAGGGTGGTGAGGCAGTGGCCCAGGATGCCCAGAGAAGCTGTGGATGCCCCATCCCTGGAGGGGTTCAAGGCCAGGCTGGATGAGGCTTTGGGCAACCTGGGCTGGTGGGAGGTGTCCCTGCCCATGGCAGGGGGTGGCACTGGGTGGGCTTTAAGGTCCCTTCCAACCCAAACCATTGTATGATAATGAACCTAAAAACCAGGGAAACATCTAAATTACAATTGTCAACACTCAGCCTCCACTAAAAAAAGAATTTAATTATCATCCTCAGTAATGTATTTATATATACATGACCAGGAAAATTTCTGGTATTTAACACACTAGAATCTGATTAAACTACATGCTACAGCAATAGCCCCTGTAAGTGAGGCTCACAGATTTGTTGTGACCGTGTTCTTACACATTACCAAATGGAGCACTTAACCTTCAGTGTACCCTTTTAGTTAAGTTTTTAAATTATTTGATGGGTCTTCTGTATTTCAGTTGTTTGCAGGCAAGAGAAATACTAGCATCAACTACAGAGTTTGTACTTACCCAAACCCCACAATTTACATTAACTATGTAGGTACAGGTTTTTAAAAGGTACTTGGGCATTGAACACCATCCTAGTAGGATTTTTTTTGAAGTGTCTCAGCCTCCCCAGTCAAGTGACACACTCAGGTTCCCTCCCTGTAGGATCTCACAGCGGATATTTTACCTGGAACCGCAGCAATATCTCCTCTGGTACATGCTCCAAGCCTCTGCCTTTCTGGGAACTGTCCTTTCCCTCTGCTGTTTGTCCCAGATCACAACAACACGAGACGGGACATTTAGGCAGCACAGACCCATCTTGTGCACAGTGGCTTCGGTTTTGCCATCACACCCACGCTGCACTGTTCAGAGCTGGAGCCACTGGGAAGATATTAAACATCTGACATTCCTCTGGGCTTAATTCTTATTAATTTGAGTGTATTACAATATAAAAGATAATTTAACTAATATTGATTAATTAATGGTCAATTAGCGTTCATTAAGGTGAAGTGGCAAGCTCCAAACTGACAAAATGTGCCGTTGGGTTTGCTAGAAGAGGTCAGTGGAGCTCCTCCATCAGCAGCAGCCAGGGAGAGACCAGGGATTTATGTGGGTAAGCGCATCCAGAGCCACAGCCTGGGCACAGATCAGGATTCAGACCAGTCCTTAAGTATTAGAGTAACATATTGGGGAGTGAAAATCAAGGGGAACAGACTTTTGTGCATGTCCTGACCACTGCATCTCTTGCATCCTCTCCTGTGGCATCTGGAGCTGGCCACGGCAGCCAGCTGGACCACAGCGCTTGAGACCTTACAGACGTGGCAAAATCCCATCTGTCACGTTAGGAAAGAACAGCTTCGAGACCTTGGCTGCCCAGGTATTTAGTTACATCAGAATTTAAAAATGACCTCAGCAAGAGTCCCAGCTTCCCTCCATCCTGCACTTGGGGAGAATCGAGAGCAGGGAGGATGCGGGGCAGCCTCACCCTCTGCAATGAAGCAAATGGAGTTTGCATCTAAAAGCCTCCAGACTCTGGGGAAGTTCAGGTCCAAATCTGTGCTTTCCAGCTTCACGCTTCACCCTTCTTTCTCAAGAAGCCAACATGGGAACCTGTGGGTTTTGGTTCTGTCTGGCATTCTGGGAATTGGTTCAGAAACCTGCAATTTGATGGACACTCATGTCTAAGCTCCACCAGACCCTTCAAGTTTCACCCAGTTCCCATCTTAAAGCACTTCTCAAAGCCTGTGTGGGGCTCAGGGGGACTTTGAGGCCACCACGGCTGCTCCTGGCCAGCAGCAGGACACTGGCCCCAAACTGCTCCACCATCAACCCAACCCTTTCTCATGAGCCTTGAGTCAGGCTCCAGCTATGCCAAATCCCACAGCAGCCTATTTAATTGCATTTTTAAACTCCCAGCACACGCATGTTTCCTCTTTATTCCATCAAAGACTTGAATTTCTTTTTGGTGACATAATTGTCAACACACGCAGCTCATAGCAGAAAAAAGGTTGATCAAAGAAGAGCAGGTAAGTCCTATTTACTGCGCGACAGCCAGCTAAACTGCTGCTAGAGCTTGGGATCCGCAGCTCCGCAGTTAGGGCTTTTATCAGCCTTTCAGCTGCAACACACTCTTCAACACACAATTTAATAACCAGAAAAGAATTTTTTCCCCCTCTGACAAAGCTCAGTGCCCATGAGTAGAGGGGAGCAGTGCAGGGATGGGGGGTGCTTGCAGGAGGGGGGGTCCTCTCCTTGCTAAGGCAACAAAAGCAGCAGAAAAAGTTTAAAATATAAAAGCAAGTGGTAGATGGCAGTGGATGTTGAAATTTAGCTTTGGATTTCCAATTTGTACTAAACTTATTTGGATCCATCACTGCAATTTATACCAGAATAAAACCATATCACTTCCAGCACAAGGTTAGAAGTCCGGTGGGACCCCCTCATTGCTGTCTGCCAGGGTGCTGACTCCAGGCACAGCAGATGCTGCGGGAGGACATCCCTGTCCTGGGAACACCCACATGTCCGGGAAGTCCTGGCACATTTCTCACCAAGAGATCTCCTCCTCCTCACCCATCCATGCAGACCCTCCATCCACACAGCTCTGCCCACACCAAGAAGCACTTTGCAATTTATTATTTTCAGAGCAGGGGAACGGGTCAGAGCATGGCACACCGTATGGATGCCATACAGGCATCTGCCCCTTCCTGGGCTCTGTGCAGGCTTTCCAGAGCTGCAACGGTGGATCTGAACGTGGACTGACTAATGCTTACAGCCTTCTTTAAGAACATACCAGACATTAAAAGACTGCGTTGCAGACATTACTAACCCCACCAGCGTCCCTGGGGCTCAGTCTTGATCTGGCTGCCAGTGGCTCAGGCAATATTTTCCACATTGATAACCTGGATGTACAGTGCCTATGCTTGTAACCATTTGTATCACAATTGTAATTTTTTTTTCTAGAGAATTTATAATTGCCTGAGGGGGTACAGAGCTCCAGGGCCAAGTGGTGTCCCTGTGTCAGCTGGAGTCTGGGGGCTCATCTGAACACCCCACATCCCCCTTCAACAGCCCATTGCCCTCCCACACCCCAAAAAGCCACACTTCACACCCCACGCTGCATTAGTAAACCCCATCTATCTACCTCTCCAAAGCAGATATTTCATTTATCAGCCAGAAGGCAGCTCCAGACAACACCACATCCCAACACACACTCCCAGTCTGGGGAAAAAGTCCTGTTTTACCGAATTCTTCAATCCCTGCCATGAGTCATCTTACCCAACTTAATTTAAATCAAACAGATTTAAGGTTTAAACGTCTTTCCAGGGAGGCAGGAGCCCAGCCTGGTCACACACCCAGCACAGCCCCCGGTACCTGAGCAAGGCGAGCAGAGCAGACCCCCAGCCAGGTTCCACCAAGAGCCCACACCATCGGGCAGGTTCATGGTGACGAGGCAGGTCTGGGGACAAACCAGAGCCAGCCCACGGGTCAAGGTCAGACCCAGCAAGGGGAACCCAGGTCAGACACCATCCAGCAGGTCCTGGGCTGGTACCAAGGCAGAAAGTCCACGGAACAGAGTCTGATGGAGGGATCCACAGCCAGGTACAGATGCAGCTGAGCCCAAGGAGAGAGTGAGGGTCCTGGGTTGAGCTTAAATGGGCTCTCCTGGGCAGAGGGTATGGGGGAGACCCCAGCTGAGGCTGCTCAGGGCTGTTAGTGCCTGTTAGTGCCTGTTAGTGCCTTCACCTGGCTCTGGAGCCTCTGGCAGGGAAAAGACTCACTTTCCAGTAAAGTATAGATGATCCACACCTGTATCTATACCGTGCTTCAAACTACCCTAAATCCAGCCTGGTCGGGATTAGCCATGTATTGTAAGACTCTGCTTCTAGTTTTCTCTATGAACTGTAAATGATGTCCATCGGTTCAGGTCTCCGCGAAGGAGCAATGAGGCCACCTCCTCGCTGACGGCGACATCAAAGGCGAAGCCGCTGCTTTCAAAGGCAGGCAGGCGACGTTTTCTGGAGAAATCCCCACCCCAACTCCTGAGCATATGTGAAAGGGAGGGGTTTTCAACTTGGGACTTAAGTGACTTGAAACAAATCAGATGTTGAACCATATGGGTTCGGGGCTTTTTTGAGGTTGTAAACTTTTTTTCATCGCAGATAAAGCTCACGACGAGGCGGCTGCGTGCTCTAGAGCTGCGCACCGGGGGGTCTGAGGAGAGACGGGGGAGGCAGACAGAGGGTAATGTCACAGGGATATATAGGGCGATAAAATCACAAAGGGTGATGATGTGCTGTACGACAGCAGCCTCGCGGACATCCCACAGGGGCTGAAGGGCAAAATTTGTCCCCCCGAGAGACACATTGCTGGCTGAGCAGCAGACTGAGGGGGATAGCTGAACTCTGTAGAAGGCAAGAAATGGATCTTGCTCGTGGCTCCGGTTCAGCTGAGCATCCCAGGCAGGTCAGAGGGCTCAGCCCACACGTTATATCTGGTACCAGTCCCCACAGTCACCACTCCAGAGGACCTGACTTGGGCTTGTAAGCTGTGCATTGGGCATTGATCGCTCTGCGTGCCTCTGATTCCTCCTGCTGTGCCCATCTTGGCTTCCCCCATACTATCGCGTCAAGCCTGTTTCAAAAAACAAGCTGATCGTTCATTCTCCACGGTCCCGTCCGTTTTCCATTCTGTATTTCCATCAGCCTCCATTAGGTATGCTTGTACAGAGCACTCAACAACTACAGATTTCAAAAAAAAAAAAGAAAAAAAAGAAACTTCTTGAAGAGGCAGAGGGAGATCCAGTTTTGCATCTTTCATTCCGTCTCGAATAAAGGCAAAGAACCTTTCTTCACTGTAAAATAATGATTTTGACCAGAAACTACCTCCCTGCTAACTGTAGGGAAGCTGTATGACAGCAAACCATCACAAAGCAGAATAAAAAGTGATTGCTGTGATTAAACATGACCAGAAGTTTGCTGTTAAGGAAAAAAATAATCCCTGCTGAGTGGTACCCTGCTGTTGACATGCACAGGTAATGAAGCAGAAGTGTGAGCTCACAGTTTTCTGGGAAAATCTAATCCAACAGTCCAACATCTTCGTTCTCATAAGTACGACTGAACTTACATCAGACCCAAATACCAAGGGAATATGTTACATAAGGTATTGTGTTCAAAATATCACACCTTTGGCTGCTTATGGAGCAACAGAGGCAAATCGAAATGATCTCCAAGCTGCAGTCTCCTGCTCATTTTGCCTTTGGTGTTAACTCTTTCCACTGCTTTTCCAGCGAGCGCAGTGGAGATGTGCCTGGCAATCCCCATCACAGTGTGCGTGACACCGAAACCGCCACTCCAGGACGTTCAACAAAGAGATCAGGCACACGCAAGGCTGTGCTGCAAGCATTTGAAGAAGAAGATGTAGGTATGGTTAATGGCATCCTTTGGTGACAGATCATCCTATAGCCTGCATTGTTTGGGCACCAGAATAGTGAGAGACAAAGAAACCAGACCCTTTAGAGAAAGGAAAGGGCCACGTATTACACACTGAGAACATTTACAATGCAGTGCCCCAATGGCCAGAATTTGGATAATTGCTTGCAGCGTATTACAGAGACAGGATGTGAATGTGGCACCAAACGCAGAGTTTTAACTTGAATGCATTGTCCCCATCAATTAATGTTACGTTACCAGCCTTGCGAAGCAATTAACTCATCTTTAGCATCCCGACCTAAGCTGAGCCAGGAAAGTGCGACAGGGCCAGCCGCCTCTGTTCACATACGCCTTATCTCCAGCCACGCCAGCTCCCTTAAATCCTCAGCGATCACCTCCCCAGTGGAGATAAACTGAATTCCCACACGTTCACTAGAGGATTCATCCTCCTCACTGTCACCTGTCCAGGCTGGAGAGGAAGAGAGCCCAGCCCAGGCCAGCCATCGGAGACACGCAGCTGAAGAGGCAATGACCTGTCCCCTGGATGTGCCCACACCATACAAGGGTGGAACATCGTGACATACATAACATCCTATCTTCATAGAACCACAGATGATTTGGGTGGGAAGGGACCCCAAAGCCCACCCAGTGCCACCCCCTGCCATGGGCAGGGACACCTCCCACCAGCCCAGGTTGCTCCAAGCCTCCAGACCTTTGGAGAGGGGGCTCTGATTGCAGGGGCTGAGCTGGACACAAAAAATGAGACCTTAACATCGTTCTTCCCTGGCGTGTCTGCAGTGGGGAATATCTTATCCTTCACACCTTTCCCCATATTCACTAACAGCAAAGGCACAAACACCCCCACGCCTAGGAGGGGATGTAAGCCCCTGTGTTAGCTTTTGGGAGGCACAAAGAAGTTTGCCCTGGCACCCTTAACAAATCCGAATGTTTATCCTGCGCTTTATACATTTTCCTGGATCATTAAGCTTCAAAGGATCTTTTATATTGGGTTAATAATAGATTTTCATCTTCCTCTGGGTTATTTTTAAAAGAAATTAAAAAAGAAAGGGAAATGCTACAAGGGACAAAAAGCAAAATATCATCAGTGTCAAAAGCCTTCCTGAAGTCAATATATTTGACATCTACTGTTTTTCTTCTATCCACATGGCCTGTCTGTTACTCTTTAAAATGAAATTACAGTACTTTGACATGTTTTGTTCTTGACAAGTCTGTATTGGCTGTTGCTCAACTTCTTTTTATTTTCCAGGTGTGTGATTATTTGCTCCGGTATTTTTTCAGGATTTTGAGGGTGAGCTGACTGTTGTAAATTCTCCTGCTCCTTTTCCTCTCACCTCTCCCACCTTTGAAAGATAAGCAAGACATCAGTCTTCTGGCATCACCCCAGCCCGTCCATGAATTCAGAGATACTATTAACAGTTCAGAGATTACTAAAGCCAGTTCTTCAAGTACTGTAGGATTAAGTCAGCCCCAGCCAATTTAGAAACCTCTCACTTATCCAAGTATTCTTTAACCCAGTTTTCCCCTAATCTGTGCTGAAATATTTCTTTTCGTTAGTTGCATTGTGGTAAATGCTTATTCACTGTTTACTTTTTATTGAAGACTGGTGAAAAAAAGGCATTAATTCCTATTTTCATTGATCAGGAGCTTTTCCCCTCTACAAAGTAATGGACAAATCTTTTATTTGCTTTTCCTCCTGTTATTAATGGGCTAAAGAATTATTTCTTGTTATCCCTGATGTCTCTTGCTAGCTGCACTTTGTTTTCTGCCTTTTCCATTTTTACTTTTCCCTTATGTATTAGAGCCGTTCCTTTATGATCACCTTCAGTAACCTTACAAATTATAGCTCTCTCCTCTGATGTCGATACAGAAATTATGATTTAGTAAATCAATTGCATCTCCTGTACTCTCTCTGCACTTCTGCCTTTTCTCTCCAAGGAAAATCCGCCAGTTCTCTGAGTTTACTGAAGTTGGGCATTTTGAAGCCAATCTCCCTTCCCAAGGACCACGATGCTGTTGTCTCACTGGCAGTGTCACCAAGCTGTCTTCCAATTTCCAGCTCCCGAAAGGACTAGATGTCCAATTTCCTCCCCTCTCATTCTTTTTCTGTTCTTCCATATCCAAAAATAGTCTGAAAGTCTTGGAGGAGGCTCTTGGAAGAGCTGGCAGCACCCTTGAACAGCCTCAACCTCCCATCACCGACGCTTTGGTCTTTGGATGGTTCCTCTATCACCAACAAAAGGCATCACCCATCCGACCTCCCTGCCTCTGCAGCAGGCTCAGAGTCTGCTGTATTTTTGGGGTGAGCAGCCCATCCTCCTCGTTACTTCACATCTTTATCATTAACCCTTTTCTCCTGAGTTTTTCAGCCCTTGTCCGGGTTGCTGTGCATCATCTGTACTGTAGTGTCCTTGATTAATTTTTTTTTTTCTTCTCATGTTAGCAAGTCTGAATCTAAAGTTTTGGGGGGTTTTGTTGTTTGTTTGTTTGTTTTCTGTTGCATCAGCTTCATTTCTAGAAAACAGCTCGTGAAAAGTCTCGGCCACAGGAGCCGGAGCTCCCCCGGCAGCAGCACCCAAGCAGCCGTGCGGGTTCACGGCCGTGCTGTGGGGCTGCCGAAGCTCCAGAGACAGGCAGAAGTGGCCACGCAGCACTTTTCTCATTGCTCTGTGGTAGAAGAGTTTCCAGACTATGCTATCGATCTGCCTCACTGGCTACGACTCGTACAAAGTGTTCACGGCGCCAGAATTCAGCCCGAATTTGCAGCTCCCTGGCTATTCATCATTTTTTCCAAGGGTCATGAAGAAGACACCATTGAGCCAGCCGTGCTGATCCTAGGATGCACCAGGGATTCCACTACACCGGGAACGCAGCTATAAGTCTGCTTTACACATCTGGAGCAATGGAAATTGCCTTAATGGAGGCTATAAACTAGCTCACAATGACGTTTTCCTGCCAGTCCTGGGTATCGCAGGAGATACGCACGCACTGAAAAGTCTTGAATCATTTTTCTGAGCTGGAACATAAAATCGATCTATTTAAATATATTGTTTAAGAGTAAAAGCTTCACTGAAAACTGCCTTCTCCTTTCAGGAGTAGAGACTCAATGGTGCGTATAGATATAACCTCCAGGAAATTTCTTCCCATAGGTTTTGTCGGAGATGCTTCTGTATCCGAGTGGAGAGTGGCCGGTTCCCCTCGCTGCATCATCTTCTAGAGGCTCATGTCAGCAGCAGGCTCCAGTCAGGCTAAAGATCAGAGGCTTTGATCTCCATTCATCTCATCTCCACTAAAAGGAAGCCACATCTGGAGAATTTATCTAATTCTGCAAGCTATAAATATGTATGGTTTGGGTACTATGTAATTAATCAAAAGCCTGAACCAGAATACGCGTCCCAACCTGCAAAGATGTTGGGTTGCAAACTGCAGGAACGGATGAAATCTCTTCTGATGGATATTTCTGTGTGTAAGTGAAGCACTCAGCGCTTTAGCGCGTTATCTTTGGTTAAAGTGAACTCAGTACCCAGGACACAAGCCTTCCAGAGTCCTTAAGAATTAAGTCGGTTATTTCTAAGCAAATACAAGTTTCCTACAGGGGAATAACCCAGAGCCTTTCCTTGCAGGATTTGAATCAGTCCACTCTGAAGCCAGGAGCCTCAGTATAAAACCCGGATCTAGGTCTGGGTTTGAGCCCTGAATTGTTCGTTCTCAAAATCTGGATCAGCTCACGTGTCTGGGTCCCATCTCTGATTTTTCCCATTTATTCCAAATCAGCCATAAACACCGAGTTTAAGCTAATCAGGCGGCACTTTAAAAATACGTAATCAGGCTCCAGCGGCGACTACCTGCCTTAGCCTCCAGAATGCAACTGATCCGTGCGCAGAAATGCCGAGACAATGCGGACTCCTGATTAGCTGAATGCGCCTCTCCTGTGTGATTATTTTTAAGCTTGTGTACTTTTGCTGCGGGTTTTTCAAGAGCATGTAGTCGCTTTATTTAAAGGCTGTCCCTAAAAGCTAGCGGCACATCTACAGCTGCTGGAGCGGCGGCGGCACGCGTCCGCAGATGAACGGCCAACGTCGACGCTGGGAAACCGATGGGTTGGCACATACGTCGTCTGAGTGGGAACCAGTCCCAACGTTTCTGAAGACAGGCTGGAAAAATGAGTAATGAGGATGGCCTGAAAGATGCTCCCAAAACAAACAAGCCGACAAACAGGCATCGCGCCCGTGCTGCCGGCTCTCGCGGGGCTCCATGGCCAACGGATCCGCGCGTGGCCTTCACCCGCCAGACCCGAGACCCAGCTGCAGAAAAGTAAAGCTCAGAAAAAGACTCTGTAGTCATCACTGTCAATGGATTAATTTCTGTCCTTTGAAACTCCTTTTCCACAAGCAGGGGTGAAATAACTGTAATGAAAGGCAAATATTGAGGAGCAGAGCGGGACAGCGCTCAGTTTCCAAGCAACACAGCCACCCTGATCATGACTATTACGATTTCACCTTTCAGAGAATCTCCTGCCTATGGCTAATTTTACATAATGGGTTTTATTAATGTGAATTACATCTCACGACTCCTGTGTGACGTAAGCTAAGACATACAGTTTCAAGGCAAAAAAACAGAAGTTAGAAGTTGTGAAAGATGGTAATGACATCAGAAGAAGTCCTCCTCCCTCCTGATTCCATCGTCTTCAGGACCGAACCCAAACCTGCCCCCTCCCCAGCAGCGAGGACGGCTGCTGCTCTCTTCCCAAGGAACGTTTAGGGCTCCGCAGCCTCTGATTGCATCCATCACCCAGCACCGACACCCACCCAAAGCTGAGCAGCGTCTCCAAACCAGCAGAAACGGAGGAAACGGTATCGTGCCAGAAATCCAGCACGGAGAATCACGTCTGGTAGACAGTCCCATCACACTTTTAAGCTTCTCCATATTTTCTAGAGCAACTTCAGAGCAAGATTGACCAGACTAACTTACAAAGCAAACCACTTTTCCTCCTCTCTTCAGAGGACACATCAGCAAAGTTTGTTTCACTATTTTTGTCCCTGCCATATACTCACTCCAGGATGTGAACAGATCCCTTCCTTCGGTGTGTCCCCAGAAGCAGGGGGTGTTTCTCAAAAGGGGAAAAAAAAAAAAAGAAATAAAGGACTTAGAGTGATGTTTACTCATGAGAAGTCCAGCCTCTTGTGGAAATATCTCCTTTGCCATATTTAGAGCAGGATCCTTGCAGATCTCTAATGGGGACGCTGGTGACTCAGAATTTTTCTTGCCTGTTCACACCCATCGCTGGGTAATGGAAATTTGATTACTGATGGTTTGCACCACAAGAAAATGAATTTAATGCTTTTAAATGGTATGCTGACGTGGAGTCTGGCCACACCGCTTTCTTCATTATCTGGCTTAGAGCAATTAATTATTATTAAGGCTTGTGTGCTGAGTTTGGGCAACCACTTTGATCAGAAGAGAATTCTGGGCAGTGAAAGGCACATTTCAGACGTGGTCTCTGGGGTTTATTTCACCAAATTTTTGCATGCTTGGCTGGCCAAGTCTGCAGGATGAAAACCCAGGGGCAACGCAGAAAGTTCAGCTTTGCACTGGTTTAAAAAATAAAATAAATCTAATAATCTAAAATCTATCCCCAGGGTTGCAAAGAAAAGAGTACTTGATTTATATTGGATGTTTAATAATTAGCAATGAACAGCAACTGCAGAACCACCCCAGCAGCAGCAGTTCAATATCCTGCAGAAAGGCAAGTAAACATGGGGAACGTACAGGTACCTGACCAAACAGACTTCCTCTACAGGATAGAGCCACCAGACCGAAGACAAAAAACCCACAAGGCATCCAAAAATAAAGAGAATTGGTTGATGTGCATGGATGTGTTGGTGGAGGTGGTCACACAGCCAGCTGTTCTCCAGCCTCGGGGTGTAAATCCCCCTGTCAGCCCCGGAGGGGACACGAAAACCATCCTCTCACTGAATAGAACCTGGAAACGAGCTTTTATCGATATTTCTGTGTCCGTATCATATTGCTGTGCGATGGGCTCGACACAAAGTATAATCACAGCGGTGCTTTGCTTCCCTGGCCCCTGCACGAGGAAGGGAAGGTTGACCTGGTGTTTAATCCCTGCCCATAGCAGAGCCCCGTGGAAGAGCTGTCTCTGTCTCCCATCCCTGGTCTTCCTCAAGGTCATTTTGCTGTTCCGTGGAAGACCAAATGGTGCCGATAGTGTGCCTTCATAACCGGCACAAAGAGCCCTGTCTGGGATAACCCCTAGGGAGAAGAAGGCGGCAGCTTGTCCTTCATCGTGCGGAGGCAAGAAGCAAGTCACAAAATCGTCCTGAGAATTGTGGAGCCACGGTCACCTGCCTTCTTCATGTAAGATGGGGCAAGCGCTGAGGCTGTGGGATGGCCCCGGCTCCTGAGGGGTGGAGAGAGGTCAGCGTCCCAGCTCCTCCATCCCAGGAAGATCATAGAATCATAGCATCACAGACTGGTTTGGGTTGGAAGGGACCTTAAAGCCCATCCAGTCCCACCCCCTGCCATGGGCAGGGACACCTCCCACCAGCCCAGGTTGCCCAAAGCCTCATCCAGCCTGGCCTTGAACCCCTCCAGGGATGGGGCATCCACAGCTTCTCTGGGCATGTCCCAGGCCAGGTGTGAGCGCTGGCTGATGAACTCGCTGGTGGGACTCCAGCTCACACTGGGGCATCTCCTGGGCAGCTCTCACCGAGCACACAAGCAGCGTGCAAGGACGGACGTGTTGCATCAGCTCCCTGCTGACAGGTGCCAAGTGTTCGACAATGTCCATGGAAATGGCCAAAGGAGGGATCTGCTCTTGGGACATTCTCCTCTGGCTTCACACGGCTACGTCTTCTCTCTGCGCCCATTACCAGCAATGCCTGGCCAGCGTGAAACACCAGGCAGAGGGATTTTGGCAGAATTTAGAAGCTCTGGACTGGGGTCAGTATTTTATTAGCGTGCGCTCATGCACAGGAGGAAACCCAAGAACCGCACAGCACATCGTGGGTCATCCCTCCAGCAGCTCTACAGACCGTGAGCACCGAGACGCTGCTCCCAGCAAGCGGAAAATCCTCGTAGCGGTGATGCTCTAAGTGGATTTTTTATTTAGCTTTTAAAGACCACTTTTATGCAGGTTTGTATCCTCGAAACCTCTCCAATCAATACCCGAGGGCTTACACCCTACACGCAGAGGAGCTGCTGTGAAGGGTCCCTGCAGGGTTTCGGTGCTGGGGCTCTGGCATCGCCGCTCGGGAAGGAGCCTTTGCATTCCAGCTGCTATAAGGCTGCTGGATACTCACAACCACCCGCACTTGAGCTCCGCGCTCGAGGGTCCTTCAGTGGATGGTTTAACCCTCGAGGAACAATGGCTGGGGCCAACGCTATGCTTGGGGCTCTCAGGGATGGCTGCAAGGATCACACGGTGTTTACTCACCCCCGGGGTTTGCGTATGCACGGATTTAGGTGGAGTATTCAATTTATCTCCAGGCAATTTCGAGCCCTTCAGAACCCACACCAGCACTGGGTTTCTGGTTTAATTTTGTCCAACGCCCTCCAGGCTCCCTGGTCACAGGTTGCTCTATGATTCCTGCCCACAGCGTGTTTGTACCACTCCTCCCATCCGGATACGGCCCCTCTTGGCAGCACTTGAATACACAATTGCCTTTGCTCATTTTTCCTGGGGGTTTTCCACCGCCGGCAGTCACTTGCAGAGCCCAGGTTTCCTCTGCCTTTCACGCAGGTCGGTATCCTCGCCTCCTTCCAGCAGGTTATGACAATAAATGCCACTCAGTTGCTCCTCTCACAGCTCTTTAAGCTCAACCCTGAAGCAGGCAACATGAATTTTGAAACAAACGCTTGAGTCTTTATGCGGCGAGGCATTAAATAATACAACAGCGTCGTGAATTCAGGCAGAATTCATACGTTTGATAGAGTTGAAATGCCCTACACCTTCACTTTCTATTTCCACGCCTTGATGCCGCGGGAGGCTGACGACTCTCCCAGGTCTTTGCTGCAGGAGAAAGCTGCGCTGCTGCAGAACTCAACGCGATCCATACGTCCATACACCTCAACCCCGATTTCCATATAAAGTAGCTGTCAAGTGTGTGCCCAACCAAACCGGGAAAAATGGATATTACTTGTATTGATGTAAATTTAGAGTTGTGTTGCAGCGAGGCGGCTTTCTCCCGGCGATGATCCTGCGATGTGTCGGTGAGCACAGCACGATGCCGGCATGGGCAGCCCCGTCTCCGGCTGCAGAGCGATTCCCTCCCATCCCTGCAGCTCCTCATCTTGGGCTCGGAACGTTGGTCCTCTCGCTGGTGTACGGCTGCACAGCTCGTGCTGTACCCCAACATCTGCCCTTACAAAACCGCCAGGGTTTTACCTTTTGCCTTACACACCTTGAATTTCGATGGGATGTAGCGTTGGGAGGAAAAAAACATATCATAGGGAACGGTGGTCAGTGGTTACGTGGATGGCGTAGTTAACTCACTACTCTTTCTCTAATTTCAGTGATTTTTTCATTAATTAACGTCTATCAGATTGAGAATCCTTCAGATTGATAGATCGGTCATTTTAAAAGCTCAAGGTACCCTAAAAAGCAGGGGATCGATGCTTTTATAAAATCACACAGCACACAAATGGCTTCGCTTCGGGAAAAAACTCCGAGTTGTTGTCTTGGATTAGATCTTTTGCTGCAGAAAAAGCACCTGGGGTCTAGGTGGTGGCTAACACAAGGAAGGGTGGGTGAGGAGATCCCAAACGGAATCATCCTCCCGGTTATTTTAGTGACTCGTTGAGTGACAGCACGAGAGGAACCCACTCCATTCCCCTGTTGGGCGTCTCTGCGCTGGGATCAACGGCACCTCACGGCACTCTGTGAAGTGTTCTGCAAAGTTTTCGGACAGAATACGTCGCAGAATTCTAGGTATTAACAGGATGACACATCCGTACAGCAATGCATTTTTATTCATTGGGTACCCAGCCACGAAAATTTCAGTCCCACCCATGAGTCCTAATATATTTAGGTGATGGATTAGCAAAGCTTGATTTGAAAATAGATCCCACAAAGGTGCCGTCACCTCGCGTTGACACCCCTGGAGAAGACATTTGCCTGAAGAAGAGGAATAGGGAGGATGGATCCATCACGGGAAGGCACGAGGAAGCCCCTTCCCCCAGGATCAGAGTGGGAACAAATGGAAATAATTATTCTGGAGAGTAAGGAACTGAAATTCCTGCTGCAGGGACTGTTTTAGCCATAAGCTAGCGAAGAGATGAAAAACTGCCGTCGGAATGAAAAGTGCTAGAAGCAGCAGAAACGCGTGCAACTGAAAGGTTAGCAATTGGGGAGGAAAAAGGAGAAAAAAAAAAAAAAAACCAACCAACCCTGCAGAATCTTCACTCTCAGCAGAAATTTAAGGAAAAACCCACCAGACTCTGTTTAAAGAAATCGTTTGCAGTGATTTTCTTTACTCCCGAGTTACCGCGTGCGTGTTCTCATTCCAGCTGAATACGGGAGGCTTTTTGCTGATGCAGAACACATCTCAGGAGTTCATTTTCAGTACAATGCAGGGAGAATTAGGTGCACAATTCCTGGTAACAAAAATGGAGATTGCGCACGTCTCCTTCCTTCCTGCACATCGCGGAATAAATAACCGGGAGCGTGGGGCAGGGAACGCCAGACACTGGACTCCTGCGTCGGTTCTCGGGAGTCGGAGGGGTATGGTTAAAATCTATCTGAAAACAGGGGAAATATTTCTCTGCTATAGCGATTCCTCCTATCTCCTGTTTACGAGACCGATGGCCGTGCTCAACATGCGGCAGATGAATACAAATCAGGCTGCTGGCTCTGCGCTGTGCGAAACCATCAGAAATAAACCTCCTGAATTGTACCTTCTCGGGAAAGAGCGTCAGCATCAGCACAATCACACGCCTGGCTCGCAGGGTGATCTCAATCAGGGTGCAATTCAGCTCTGATGGGCTTTTGTAAATACGTCTCTGACCTTTCTAAGCATGTGACAAGGACTTCAGCGAGGTTCTGCTGCCTTCAGTATCTGCCTGGTCCTCCGAGGTGATGAGCTCCGTCCGCGCTCGTTGAGCTCATCGGGATTTAAGAGTGTGCGGACCCTCGGAGCGGGGCTCTAAGCACCCAACTGGGCATCCAGGAAACAAGAGTGGCATTGATCCTTGGCTTTGACGGACACACGGGTCTGAGCCAGCGGCAGGGCTATGTTCAGTTATTCGGGGATAGAAATTGGTGGGTTTTTTGCAGCAGAAAGGCAGAAAATATTGAGAAAATGTTTCATCACAAAATTTTCAGCCGACTTGTAGGATTATGATGTCTGTTGTTTTATAGCTGCTTCTAATTGGATTTTTTTCTTTTATCAAATACAAAAGGTACGTCTGTCCAAATGAACAGAACATGCTGGACCCTTCCCTGGCACTGGGGCCAGCTAGCCCAGGACAGCTGTCATCTTTCTTCCCCTCTTCAGAGCAGAGTGGCGTGTCCAAAGCACATATTGAAAACGGCCCAAACTCACTTGTAAGCGCTGCCTAGGACAGGGATGGTCTGGGAAGCACAGGCGACGGCACCGGTCCCTGTCCTGGCTCAGCTGCAGCCCAACTGCCCGGGAGTAGTCTCCTGGAAGAGCGGGTACCATCCCCGCAGCATCCTCCCGCCACGGCCCCGCATCGCCTCGGGGGCACGGCTTCTCGGATGCACACGCTGGTACACTTTCAATCCTTAGTTTCATCGTCGAGCCCTATATCCAGATTTCCATCTGGAGGGCTGGTTTCGTAGCAGGTTTATTGTACAGCCACCCTTCAGCGACAGCCTGCGGGCTCCTTCTACAGAGGTCTCCAAGGAATGACTGTGAGGCTGCCAACCAGCAGGCTGAGCTCTGGAGTCCCCCCTTTTTTAGAAAATCGATAAAACACGACACTCGTATAAAATAACCGAAACAAACACAATCTTTTTGTTTTTAATTCAAGCTGATGGTGATGAGTTAGATGGAATCGGATTCTGTAATCACTAATGTCTCTTACGAAGAGAAGGTCACTATAACTCCAGTTCCCAGAATCGGTTGACAAGAGAGAGTCCTCAATAGAATAATGGAATCACAGACTGGTTTGGGTTGGAAGGGACCTTAGAGACCATCCAGTGCCACCCCCTGCCATGGGTAGGGGCACCTCCCACTAGCCCAGGTTGCCCAAAGCCTCATCCAGCCTGGCCTTGAATAATAAATAAACTGGACCAAATCCAACACTCCCTGACTTCACCTCCTGCCTGTTTGCTGAAGCTGTCACGGCCGCTCAGATCTCCCCGATCAGGTTCCCCGTGCGGGGAGGTTCCCCGTACACTACAGAGCATCGCCATGCTATCAAGCTCCTTAGGGTTCCACCCCTTGAGCCGCTTCGGTGCCTGTCGCCAGCAGTGACACGCTGTTGGAGACCCTGATGTTGAAGCAATGTCATCACCATCGAAGGTCTCGGAGATCCAAACCCCTTCAGTTTTGCATCATTTTGACAACACTGAGTGAAAATAAAGCGTCAAAACCCCAAATGCCACGCACAAAACCAACAAGAAACACAAAGCTCTGGCCGTGCAGGACAGCAGCGCTTCACTGAGCCTCTCGCAAAACCCCCCAAAATCAGAGCGATGGGGCATCAACCTCCTTCCACTCCATCCAGCCCCCAGCTCAACACAAATACGGTTTCTGACACCGTAAAGCAAAGCGCTCTGATATTCTTTGCTCGAGAAACACCCCGATGAAGAAGGATGGTTCTCATTTTAATAGCCGGTTAATTTTCAGGCTTTATGGTCATTGCCGAAATGACTGTAGCTCCAACACCAACCTGCTCCGGCTTCCAAACCCCTGCAACGGCATTGCTCGTGTACGCATCAAAGCGCGGGATTGTTTGCGCTGAAATCCTCCAGATAACCTGCTTACCCAGTGACGCTGGAGATCTCTGTCAGGCCCTAATATTTCATTTCCTGAATAAATGTTTCATAGACTCCATCCTCTGAATGTGAAAAGAGTAAAATATTCTTTTGATCATCCGCTCAAAATATTTTCTTCCCCCTTTAAAAACGAATGTAAACCAGCGTGCAGGCAGCAGGCAGGCAACGACGCTGGATAAACCGATAGATGGAGATTTAATGACATTTTGTATTCCTTAAAGCGATGTAAAACCAGAGTCTCGCTCTCCTCCTGCATACGCCTGCCAGGTTTAGGGATGAAATGTCCCTGAAGGTGTTGCCCAAGCTTTCCCCCAAGCTGAGTGTTCCCAGCTGCTCTCGATGCGGCAGCCGCCCGGCGCACACCGCACACGACGTCCGGGCTGTCCCACCCTCTGGATCCAGGGCACATTTGATGGTTTGTACCCTTGGTGCCCAGCATGTCACCAGCTCACACTGCCCTGAGTCCTACCCAAGCCAAGAAGCCCCCTGACTAACCCAGAGCATCTGCTTCTCACAAAATAAAAACAGCAGAAAATTCTGCATTTGTTGATTTAACCCGTAGGGGAATGCTGTGACATTAGTACCCACACGGCAGCGAGGAAGGCACAATCCCAGGGGCTGAGTCCATCCTCTACGTGGCTGTGCCCAGGAGAGCTGCAGGGAGCCAGGCTGCTCCTCGGGTAGATCTCCATAGCTGTCCTGTGCTCGGTGAGCAAGTGCAGTTTGCAGGAGAAAAGAAAAGCAAGCAGCAATTTAATTCGTAGTGCTTCAGAACACTTTGAAGAACCCTTTAAGAAATCCAGAACTGCGGAAAAGCAGAGGTGGGGACCCCCCTGCTGTGTGAGCCGGGTTTGGAGCTGGGATGCGCACAAGCTGCTTTCTCACTTTGGGGACGCGCGACTCTCGTTATAGTTTGTTATGAACTGTACAAACTGCCTGACGTATCTCTTTGTTTATTACAATATTTGATAGTTGGTTAGCAACAGCGAGACCACAAGCCTGCTCAGCAGTAATTATCATTTCGTTATTCTCTTTCCCTCGGTGCCTGGCCGTGTTCCCTGTCATCACCTCCCTTGGGAGTAAACCACGCGCTGGCTTTGTCGGTGTAGATCCCGTGGTACGGACACTCCTGGCCATGACCAGACATCTGATGTATTAATAATTCAAATACTTACACACCACCAGAACCCAACGTCATACCTTGAGAACTTGTTTTAAATAGCCGACAAATATGAATTTTACTCGTGGTGTTGCTTATTTTTGTTCTGTGCTTTTATCAAGGGAACCAGTCGCAACAAGTACAACCCTGGGCTGGTTAGAGCTTATTTCACGTTAATTTTAAATTAATGCTCTCCCTCTCTAGCCTCATACATCTCTACAAAGAAGATGGCAAGCAATCCAGGACATTTAAAGCGTAACGACATTCAGATGTGTCTAGACACAAATAGCAACTTCCAAACCAAGAATTTGCCTCTGGAGTCTTTTCAGTAGGTCCTCAAATAGAAAATATTTAAAGAGAGAGCACGATAGTATAATTTCTCTTTGTTCAAGACAAGGATGGAGTGAATGTGTCACAAGGCACTAAGAAAGAACAAGAGAAATCTCCGTGAGCCAGAATGAAAGGATTTCATTATAGCCCGGGTCCTCCCTCCGGTTAAATCCATCAGAGATCCGTTGACTTCAGTAGCCAAGGATTTCATGACACAGCTTCAACCCAAACCCATTTTCAGCACCATGATGTGCGATTCGAAGCCTCGATTTTCTCTTTTTTTGTAAATTCCCGAAAGCCCCACTCAAAGCCGTGGCTGGAGCAGGGCTCACTGGGGGCTCCCAACATCCCCCCGACTTCCAGAATGGAAAAACCTCTTTCTAAATGTGAGCATCCTTGGGGTATCTTTGTGCATTGGTAAATCAGTGGAATTTCCCTGCTAACAAGTGTTTTAACAAATTTCCATTAAAGAGTGCCCTCAGGAACAGCCGGCACACAACCCGTGATGGAGAGGCTCTAACAGCGCCCGGCTGGACCACCGCTGACCTCTCCCAGCGAGGAGACGTCGGGCATTGAACCACTCTCCCCACATCCCAGTTTCCAGGAAAAGACACCAGCAACGGGCGGAACAAGGGGAGAGAGAGCTCTACCCCTGCCTGGGGGTCATCACACTGTAACCCCCCTTATCGCCAAACACAGCGAGCCTGAAGCAGACGAATCACAATGCAAAAACCTCAAATTTCTCCTTTATTTCTTTATACAGAAGAGCACGCATGCAAAGAAAACTGGAAGCAACAAATGGAGTTCTCCAGTCTACTCCTTTTCCCACTTAATAAAGGGTATGCTTTGCTACCAGTTAATTCAAGGGAAAAATTCCTTTCGGTCTCCATGGGAACAGCATCGGGTCTATAACCCTTAACCATAAGTACCAAATTCTATAAGCTTCGGCTGAAACTTTTTAGTGTCCTTTTAAAGATCTCTGCGGATAAAGAACTTCAGGCTCTGGAGTCAATAAAGTCAATGAAGCAGCTTTTCACAGGCATCAAAAGTTCGCTTTCCAACTTTTTTTACAAAATAGTTACTGGAATTTGGGGAAAGCGAGCACAAAGGAAACACTGTAATAACACACACAATGACCCTTTCAACAGGGCGAGCGAGCAGGCTTTTAACGGAATTGGACTTAGCGTACGTTTGGACCAGACAGTGAAAGGAAATCTCTCACCAGCACATCACAAGGCCAATAATGTGTAAACAGATAATAGCAAGAGCTGGGTGGTTCATCATTAATTCAAAGGAGACGGCACTTCTGCATTCTTCCCGGTTTTGGTCAGTCATTGGAGACAATTTGTCTCTCAGTCTGTGGGAAGCTGCGTATTTCAGATCTAAATCCTCCTCTTCCCATCACGATAGCAATAGGATGAAGTGATAAAAATAACAATATTCATATTTGCTGGACGTTGTATTCATTCTGGACAAAACCCTGAACCCGTAATCTTCTCTTCAGACCCTAATAAACTTCAAAATGAACAGAAATATAAATAATGAATAAATCATGATGATAACAAACAATATTTTTAATTGCCACTGACAGCGAGCGATTAAAAGTTGAACTCAGCTTTGTTCGTTGATTTGTAAGCAAAAGTTCATCGAGGAGCAAAACCAACGCGGGTCTCAGATGCTGGGGTTGACCTTACTTTGACCAACCAGTTCCCCGACGGACACGTCCTGAGGTCCCCTCTGTGCCACGCCGGGGGTGCGGAGGTGTCGCTGTGCCAGGTAGAGCCCCCGTCCCGGCTGCCGTTTCCTTTCCAGCTCCGCGGCTCAGCCTATGGTATGTGTACCAAATTGGCAGCTGTCAAAATTATTCAGCTTAGAAATCTATCAGACACGGCGGTTAACGACCCAAATTGAAAAACAAGGACAGGAACACAAGGGCTTTTCAGTTACCGGGGCTGGGGGCTGATTACCCCCCGATACAGGTGGGGGCTCTGGCAGGCGAAGCCTACCCACCTCCAACGCCACCGGCCGCTGCAGCGAGGCTTCTTGTAAATCAATCAGCACCATCATCCCATAATACTGCCTTTATTCCGCAGCTTGACCCGGCCCTGGCACATGTTTAAGGGCAAAAATACTTTATGGCATCACCGAATTCCTGATTAAAACATTCACAGAGTGGGATTTTTAAATGCCCTTTCTTTCACTAACATTTTCACTAGCTCAGGAAACCCCATCCTACGTGCTGTGAGCACACCATAAAGAAAACGGCTCCGGTTTGGATGCTGAACGACACGCGGTGTTTGTAGCGTGTTCACTTTCTGGCAGGATTCACGCAGACCGGTGCAGCAATCCGACTCTGCCCCAGGCGTTAAGAACGGATCCGAGCGGTCACGGCGGCTGGAACATTGCCATTAGCGGGACAGCACCAACACAGAAGGTATCTTGTCTTCAAAAATCTTTTATTATCGGTGCAGGAACATGGGAGAATGACAAGAAACCTTTAGGGAATATTGCAATTTCCATAGCTTGTGATGCTAATTACAGTCATTATCACAGAGTGGAAAAAGTTCCCCGTGTTTTTTGTTCTCTGCTGATGGGAGCTGGGATATGAGAGGAACTCAAGATGCAGTAACAATGCTAAGCTAAAAAAAAATAAAACAGAATCCCAAGCTCCATTTATTTTCTGTACTACTACCTAATTGTTTAAAGTTTTTATAACAATCAACTCAACAAGCCCTCTCCTCTCCTATGCACATACAAACACATATCCAAGGTATATTCTTTCCCAAAAGGACAACTTCTCTCCTTTGAATGCACAAAGCAGAGCAGCACAGGGGTTTTTTAATGGGTTCTTTGATTCTACAAATTTAATCTTTTTTTTTAGATTTAGCTCCTTTTTCCTTTGCCTCTTACACCATTCTTCTTTTAATATTAAGAGGTTTCTAGAGATCAACTGTGAAGAAGACTCATGTTCAACAAAACTGTCCCTGTGCGTACAATAACACACAATTATTCTTTGTTTTCCTAGTTTTCGACTGGTTTTATCCCAGGGGAGACAAGGCCAGACAATGGTTTTATCCATTGAGTGACTTAACTAACAAATTAAACAGAGTGCTGGAGCTGGGGCTGCCTCGTTTCCCCCTTGCAGCCCAACCAGCCCCTCATCCCTCCCCGCGCCGCGGAGCCCCGTCAAAAGGCGAGGTGGAGAACGCCGCCCTGCCAACGCACACACGGCAGCAGGCTGTCTGTTGATTACACCTTTCCTCTTCCAAAAACCAACTCCAAACAAGTAAGGCACTGGATTTGCCTGGGACAGCTTCCGCAAACAGTGAAATGCTCAAATAAAAACACAAGGTTGGAAGCCTGGCCGGACAATAAGGCTTTTCCTCCCCTATACCCATCAACAGCTGTTCTCCCAGGACCTTGACATGCTAAACACAAACTATTTTACTCTCTGTGTTATCCCACCTATTTTATTTTGAGTAACTGAATGCCACTGTAGTGATCAAGGAATCTTCCTTTTTCCTGTAATTTTTATTAGGGACCTCCTAATCTCTAAACATTTAAAGCTTTATTTGTTTGACACATTGGATTAATTGATTATTAACACAAAGCCTCCCACAAAGAGGCGACAGATCTACCACCTCAACCTGCGATTTCTTCCCTTCTCGCTGCCCAAGGCCACGATTCCGCAATTACACACATTTATCCGTCCTGTGGTGAGGGATCCCAGCGGGACTGCTCACACGAGTGAAGTTAATCACATTTGTGAAGATCTGAGCCTCGCAGTTTTGGCTTGGGACCGTACTTGGACGAGACATCTTCAGGGAACCAAGATCTGAAGCAAGCAGCACCAGCAGTGAAGTGTTTGATGCTTTTAGGACGTTAGTAGGACAAACCTGAGGGCGAAGGTGTTCTGGCAGCTGAAACTCAGGGAGGGGGATCGCCGTGATCACGCCTCCAGCCCTGCCACCGGCTCCTCCTGACCCACACAAACCTGCAGCCGAGCCGGACGCCCCGTCTGTCCCTCGGTAACATCAGACGAAGGACATACAGCACAAAAGCACTGGGATGAATAATTTAAAAATGAATAATTTAAAAATCTATACAAAGCAATTTTAGATCTTTACGCAGAATCCCAGGGAGCAGCAGGGATTAGGAAGGGCTTAATAGCAAAGAGCGAAGCCCCGGGAGAAGCCTAACCCCAAACCCCGTGTACCTGTCAGTTAACAAACCTGTTCTGTGGGGTTGTCATCCCAAGCTCTGGGAGTGACCTTTCCTAATTAATTAATTAAAAAAACAAGCACCCCAGTGCGCTATGTAAGGAATTAACTGCACCACAGGGCTCACGGGGACTACACTGTGCTCTCGCTGGTGAACTTTTTTGTCCTAAAGATCTCCGAGGGCTCCTGTTCTCTGCAGCATGGAGAACGGCAGCGATGGCCTCACACCTTCCACCAGCCGCACTCCTCACCCACCGCCCCGGCAACGGAGCGTTCCCGGGACACGCCGGGGATCACCGGGCACCGCACCCCCAGGGCCCCGGGAAACCCCCCCGGGCCCTCCCCGGCCAAGCCTCCACAGGGGGTTTCTCCGAGGCCGGCCGGGAACCGCAGCTCGGCTCTCCCCACCTCCCGGGGGCTGCCTCCCCAGCCTCTGCCGCTCGGCCTGGCACCGCTGACAGGCCTGGGGCAGGGGTGCGGCCCCACAGCCCCGCAGCCCGGCCCCGCTCCCCGCAGAGCCGCCTCCCGGCAGGGCCGCGGCCCCGGCACGCAACGGAGACCCGGGCGGGGCTGCGCGCACTGCGCCTGCGCAACCCCGCCCCCGCGGTCCTCCAGGGCAGACGAGGCGCGGTGCAGAGCGGTAAGGCGAGGCCAGGCCTTCCGGTTCCGGTGGAGCGCGGCCCTGGCGGCGGGACGGGCCCGGCGGTCGGCACCCCGGGGAGTGCGGGGCTGAGGGGACCGGCGAGGCATGGCTTCAGGAGCAATCCGAGCCCAGGCTGGCGAGACGGCCTCCCCGAGCGGCCAGCACCCACCAGGCATGGGTGGGAAGCGCCCAGCGCTGGCTCGCGGCCTGGGCCAGGCCTGTGCCCGTGGGCCCGGGGATCGGCTTACCCGGTCACCACGGACTGAAAGAGATCTTCTGGGATTACTGTTTCTCAGGCATCCATTGCCTCCATCCCAGGTACACACAAACTTTTTCCGAGCCTAATCAACCTGTAACTCGGCTGAAGCGGCTGCTCAGGGATAATCCCATCAGCGTGGGCAAACCCCACCTCCCGCTGTGTCAAATGAACAGAAGAAATACTGGGACAGGGGGCAGAATTAAAGAAATAAACAACTTTAAAGTTTAGAGTAATTCCTAGAAACAGGAAGCTTTTCCGTATTATATTTGTGAACAAAAATCTTTGCGTCACTGTGATTTCACCCTAGGCAAAGGGGATT
>WKFP01015087.1:157353-194577 GCA_011057875.1 Pterocles orientalis
CCGAGGGCTGTGGGGGGGAACCGCCACTTTAAACTGCACAACACTGCTGTAACAGCAAACGGACAGAGGCTGAAATCCCCTTAGGAAAATATTTGTCCCCCCCTTGGCTCGTGCTCTGAAGGAAGGTGATGGGGAACCAGGGAAGTGATTTTTTTTTTTTTTTAAATCCCATTGCTCCAGCAGACTTAAGGAGATCTCCTCCTCTTTGAAGTCATGACCTAATTCTTACATGGAGCCTCAGAAGTTAGCCCCAGAACTCGGATTTGTGTGATGCACGTGCCTCCCCGCTTTTCTTTCGGACGATTTTAAGCAGGTCAAAACATCATGAGACTGGTAATGAAGCGACAGAAATAAACATTGTCTTCATCCTCTGCCCATTTCTTTTGCCTCCGGCTATCTGTGTGCTCGAAGAGCATCGATCCAGGGTTTAATACAGCACAAAGCTCGTACCTGCTTTTTGCCAAAGCTCCTGGCAACTGAGCCAAGCGCTGCTCTGAGTTGGTACCTCGTGCAGGCAGGTCAGGGTTTTACTCTGCCAGGGTTTAGGCTTTGAACACTTTTTAACCCAACATCCCACCTCAGTGAAAACATTCAGATGCTTAAAGTGAGATTTAAGCGTAGGAATTCATGTAAAGACTGCTAGTGCAACGGAGCAAGCTTTTCTAAGAGGCTTGGTGATAAGACACTATAATTTCCCCAGTCACTAAAACATTTTTCCTCACACTAGTGAGTAATGGTTCCCACCAAGCAATCCTCTCTCCTGGATTTTCCTCCTCCTCCCATCACACAGACGTTTGATTTTACATTCCCCATTATACAGTTTATATTTAGCCCCAGCTAATTTGTAAGCGAGAAGGCAGACTGCAAAAAACAAGTGCAAGCTTGGACCTGTATAAATAATTAACATCTGTTTAAGACCATTCATGATTTCACTATTAACACGTGCTCTGCTGCAACTGCTCAGACAGGCGGTGCGAGCATCCCCTACCCAAGGGCAGCGCTCTGCCTGTGAGGCTCAAGTCACTCTCCATGTCCCCCCTGCAGGGCAACTGTCACTGGCTGCACCGAGAATAAAACCCAAAACAAACCCCAAACATGAAGCATCAAGAGTTAAATCTGAAATCCTACCGTGTTCCCACCTCGCTTGAGAACTTTTTCAACAACATCCCAACAGCAACAATATTTCTCCGCTGACACCACGGGGAAACATTCTCTAATGGAACATTTTCATTTTAATCCCACCTGGCAGTTACACAGGTGTGGCTCGTAGTTTTATTAATAAATTGATTTAGGGGTGTTACTTCAGTGCACCCCAGTTCCCTGCCCACCTTCCAGCCTCTCAGCCTGGGTGTGTGTTGCTGCCTCCAGCCCCACTATGAGAAAAATACCAGACTAGGAAAAAAAAAAATCCCTGTACGCACCTATTCAACCTCTTATTTTGACAGAGAACTACTGATGGTTGTTCTTTGACAGTATTTCAGTGCAGGGTGCTCTCACTGACCGAGGGGCACGCTACCCACAGGAACTGTAAGCTTGGCAACCCAGGAGCCACCACACCCGCCTCTCGCCACTCCTCCACGGGCTCAGCGCGGCCACCTCCTTCAGGATTTTCAAGAACCTAAAGGGATTCCCTCCAACTTTGTGCATGAATTTATTTATTTTTGCAAAGGTCGGAGCAGCGAGATCTAGTTCTGCCTCTGGGGGCCGCAGCTACCCCTTTCACCAGCCCGGCGCAGCTGAACACCCTCCGTTACCCGACGCCACGACCTGCGGAGGCAAAGCCGACCTGCCTGCCGAGCTCGGCCCGTTTTCAAAACCCTTTCTGGAACTATGCGGCAAGATAGCCGGGCCCTTCCCGTCTGGCTGGTTACACCTTTTCCTACAAGATGGGGCTGTGTTTATTTTATTTAAAATCTTCATTCCGTGTCTAACGGGGGGATTCGGAGATGTCGCTGTGACTGTAACGCGGATTCTTGCCTGTCCCCGTGTTGTCTAAAACCAGCTGGACTGAGGGGTTGGGAGCCTCAAGGGCTGCAGAAACCTTTAGGATGGTGTGAGTGCTGCTGTCTGCAGGTGTTACTCCTCTCAAACACTAGATATTACGTTTAAAGAACTGTATGTGCCTTAAATTATTTAAAACTTTTGTCCTTCTGGGAAGAAATAAAAACATGAAGGTGTATGAGATCCTTGCCAAAGCAGGAGGCACAGCAGTGAAGTGCGGGCACAGACAGCGGACACTGAAATATTGTATGAGAAATCAGAAAAATCTTAACCATACCAACAAATGTAAAGTTTCTACAGGTCAGCACCTTTAAATGTGTAAAAGAAGGGGGAAATGGCTTGAAAGTCAGACCAGCATCATTGCCAGGGTACGCGGTGAGTTGTAGGCTGCTTTGTGCGCAAAACAGCGTGAAAGCAAACTGTTTGTACAATACTTCGCTGCCAAATTAGAACAAGCACCTAAAGTAAACTTAAAATTTGGAGACAAAGTTTGGAAATCATGCTGGCAACAGCAATCCCGGTTTAAACTAAGCAGTGGAAGAATATGTGTGAGTTCCGGTGAGTTACTAATTCCCCTGCCTGGGTGTTGTTGCTGTGGGTACCTCTGCACGGAGCTCTTGCCTCTCCCCAGCGCAGGAGGAAGCAGAAGTGGCTGAAAGGCTTCCCCTCCTGCTTCTGCAATTCAAAGGTCTGCTTGCAGCTCACATTGTGTCCTGCCCCAGCTTCCCCAGGTGGCCTTTTTTTGTCAGCTGTGGATGACATCACTTTGCTTTGGCTCTCTTCCCAGGATCCCCAGTGCACACTGGCCGCAAGAGGGGCGGTGTATTTATTACACCAGTTCTGTGCCATCCCTAAACAGAAGAGGGATTATCTACAAATATTTCCTCACAAAGATATTTCAGCATTGTTATGGTGCAGTGGGGAGATGTCCCCTAAAAGCCCTGTGGTAATATTTGAGTTTAGACACGTGTCCGTGAGAGGTCTGCAAGGATTTTAGTCTGGATGTAGGTTGGGTTGGACTTTCTCCTAGCCAGAGATACCAGCTCTGGCACGAGCTTGCTCTCATTTAATGGAACTTCTGCAAAGTATGAGAACAATAACTTCTACTCAGATTACACAATTTGGATTATTACTTTTCTGCGGTATATTCAGCCCACTTCTATTCTTTGCAGTAACTGGATGCTTTAAAAATTTATTTCTTATCAATTTTTAATTAGGCATAATGGTACATTTTGCCATATGGGTCCCTCAGCTTCTCTCAAAGCTAGTGTATGGCCCTGACTCTAAATGCAGACCGACGTCCTGGGTCTCGGCGGCATTCCATCTTATCCCTATTAACAATGTCCAGTCGTGCTGGCGCTGAGCCCCGGTGATGATCAGGGACAGGGGCTGTCTGAAGAGCTCTAAGGAGCAGCGCAAGAGGAAAGGAAGATGTGGAACTCCGGAGATGTAGCACGTGGTGTTAGGTTTTTTCCAAGTGTGTAATTAAAGATTTTATTCTGTGTTTTATAAAATTCTCTTATTGTTCACCTACTATGATGACATTCTGTAGAGGAGGTTTAGAATCGCGGAGAGGAATGATAATTCCCATCTGTATGCTCTCATTCATGCTGTTAGATATTGATTACTATTATTCTCAGTAATAACAGTACACTGCAGCAGTTATTCTGGTAATGTTGAACTATAAACATGGAGGTAAATAGCTTCTTAACAAGCCAGGATAATTCCTTTACTCTCAAACCTCAAATATAGTTTATAGTGAGAATGAGTCAGCGGGAAGGATCTGTTTTTATGTAGCTGCCTTCTCCAAGAGAGGAAGCAGAGAGAAGAGTACAGCAGTGTTGCATAGTTGGATTCATTTCAGTTTTGAAGATATCAGGCTTTCTGATGAGAGATTTTTAATGTATTTTAGCCATCTCCATGGGGATACTAGAATAACAATATGGTATACAATCTCTGTATCTGTTTTAGCCAGCTGACTTATTATCTGCTCGTAACGTTCTTCTTCCCAAGAAATTAGGCTCCTCTTCTTCACACTATTTGATACAGAGCCTGGGATTTTCAGGGATGGTACTTCCTGGAGTCCAGCATCCTAGAAATGCAAGGAAAAGGTTTCCCCAGCTCACAGCCTTGCTGGAGATGCTAACCAGCACCTCCTGTTAGAAACCCCATTCATCTACAGTCTGTCGCCCCAACTCGTCTGAGGAGTTCAGTGGGTTTCATTGGGATGTCCACACTTGAAGAATGTGGCCCATCAGAAATTGCTAATTAGAGAAGTTGGGATTTTCAGAAATGCCAAGGAGATTCAGAAGCGGGAGTGCCAGTCCACCGTTTCATAAGTATTTAAGTTAATTTGAAATCACTGATGTTATAATTACTGTATTCACTGAGATGCAGTTGCAGACATTAATGGCTTTAAAAAAGAATGTGTTCTGTTCAGACACTGAAACTTGTTTCCCCTGATGTCAGTGGGAATGGGAATGGATTTAGGTTTTGCCATTTCCATTTAGCAAAATCAAAAATCCAGTAGGCAATTTCCTGTCATAAAAAGATCTGAGAGAGCAGATGGAGGAAGAATAATCTAATTGAATTGCATTTTCTGTTTTACTAGCTTGCTCTATTTCATTTTTAAGAGCATACCTAAAATGACTTCTTCCACAAAGAGAGCTTGTTCATTAAGTCTTAAAATAAATGACAAGCAAAAAGCTCTTTTACAAATCCAGAATGCTAGTGGCGATACCAGGCATTTCTAATAACCCATTAACACCATGAAAACTCAAACAAAAAATTATGAAGCCCTCTGTTGAGTAAAGACCAGCGAAGCTTTCACCAGCAGCAGGCATTTCTGACTCATTCTTTCTCTGGCAATAGAAAATGCAGTTGCTTCAGAGAAATGAAGGATCTCATTCATTTGTGGGGGACGGGGAAAAGCAAAGACCAGAGGCCAAGCTTTTTTCCCAGTTCTGAATTACAGCGTTGGGAGAGGGCTTACTCCTTCCCTCTCTGGTTCTGTTATGTCCTTACAAATCTGCGATAGTTCTGGTCTCCAGAGTCATTGATTTTGTTGATGATAGGCTGACTTTGTGTTACAGATATATTTTCAGAAGATGTTATGACAACTACATTTAATACTTAAAATGAAATGGAGCTGTGAAGGGTATGAGAAAAGAAAGGGAAAGCAGTTTATCCATTAGGCTATTTTGATTCCTCAGAAGTCTTTGTAACGCTTCAAAATCCTTTCACAAATATTTCAAGAGCTTCCAGGAGGATTTATTTTGTCTTACTGTGTTTATTTGGATTTCTTTTAGGTTTCCCAAGTTTAAGAGGATTCACACAGAGACGTAAAGGGACATTACAGAATCATAGAATGGTTTGGGTTGGAAGAGACCTTAGAGATCATCTAGATCCAACCCCCTGCTATGGGCAGGGACCCACTTCGGAAGAGGCCACCATCCTCCAGCTGCGGTAGCTGGAAGTGAAATGGAAATGCAGGGACAGAGGATGTTCTTTCAGAATGAGAATATGATACAGGAAGCCGGTTTCTTCCTATGCATTTAGAGGTGGATTAGCCCATCAGGATGGGAGGTGACAAAGCCTTGAGTCAATGTATAGTTGCCACAGGTACTCTGATAGTCCATTCATAGCCCCTATCTAATAAATTAGAGGAGTATTTTGGGAAAGTCCTCCACCAGCAGAGTGCTCCTAAAGGGAATATTTTCTCCAGTATAATTTAGCTAAAACTCTGGGGCCCTTACCTACCCTAGAACTGGGAGCTAAAATAATAACTCACCTTCCACCCACCCGCTGTACCAATTCAGAAAGATGAGCCAAAAACCGTGAACTAGGTTACACGGCAATAGAGTAAGAGCCAGACATCCTAGATGTTACTGAAGTAGGTGCAATGACAAAAAAATTCTGAGATAATATTAAGTTGAGAACAGACACCAAGTAGCACTGGATGGAAAGATTCTTCATAATCTAATATGAATTTATAAATAATGAAATGAATAGATATAAATTCATAATTATATTCACACTGGTAAACTAGTCAGTCCTGTAGATTGCAAACTGTCCTTGGTTTGTGTATGTGTGCAGCAGAGATATTCAGAGAAGCCTGAGTATGTCCCAAAAAGGTCCCCAAAAGCCTCTATTTCCCTGAAGTTCTGTAAGGGCTCTCACTAAATGTTAATTATATGTTCTCCTACGCAAGAGGGGATTCAGAGACACTGTCCGAGTTCTTCACTGTGCTAAGCCTGCTCCTCAAGAAGCATAAATTGTATCATGGAAAAGCACCAGATCTGGCCCTTTGCAGAGTGAGAAGAAATCACACAGTGAACAGCGAAGAAAAAACAGTTTGCTGCCGCCCAGACGGAGGCTGAGTAAAGCAAATCCTGTTGTCAAGATAGCATACACCACGCAGTCACCTTTTAATAAATGAAGAAAGGCCAGCAGGTTATGGTTGCTTAGGAAATGTGATTTCTAGTTTTTAGCTTGTTAACAAAGAGTTTTTTACAAGAACCTCCCTACAGCACTTTGTACAATACTTTTAAGAGCTGTTTAACATTTTTCTTTGTTGCATACTGAGGGCATCATGGTGCGATACAGCACTAAGCCTTGTTTTGGAGTGATTTCTTTAAAAATTACTCTTAGCTTCATCTGAACCTCCCCGCGTTGCGCTGAGCCCACCAGCCAGCAGGTGTGGCTCTGGAGCCTTCTGAAATCCACGGGATTTCTTTCAGCAGTCCAGAGGCTGCAGAGTAATGTCATCACTGTACCCACTTCTGACAAGGATATAATAACACTACGTGTTTGCCTTCACCCTTGGGAATCCCAGGGTAACTGTAAACACGAGTGCTGTATGTACGGGTGTCTTTGATGCAGACACAGTGTTGGGTTTTTTTGCTGCAAAGGACTTGAAACCATCGGTTGTGCCCTTTGCTGATAAGCTGCATTTTTAACATGGCACAATTTTAACGGTGGACAATTGGCATTATCCTTGGAACTACTCATGAGTTATTTGGCTCTTGGAGGTGTTAAATAACAGATTTAGTTTAGATGCTGGCATATACTTTTAAGAGAAAATATTTTTTATATAACTTAAAAGATCATTTAACTTTTTGCTATTCTTACCAGAGCTAAAAGCCAAGTTCTTACAAGAAATAAAACTGAATTCTCCTTTGAAGCACAGAGGGAATAACAAAGATGTAGAACTAATGAAAAATGGTCCAAGATTGGGAAGGTGAGAACTGCTTTTCTAAAAATATTTATTTCTGCATAAAATTGTAATTACAACACAGTGGCGTTGGCTTAGCTGTTTGTCTTCATGGGGCTGAATCAAATCAGTATCGTTGCAGTGGAAAACTGAATGTTGATTTTGGAGAGAAGTATTTCCAAAATCAAATAGAACAAAGTTAGCAGAATTTTAATCCACCATCTAATATCTTGTTATTTTAGGCTGGACCTCAGTTCAGTGGTTCATCTGTATTTAGCAAAACAGTTGAGCACACATTCAACTACAAGTGCCCTGGATTCAGACACACATTCACCTGCTTTTACAGCAGGATGACTGGACTGTAGGTTTAACCACGCTGCTGAACTAGAGACTACACACCTGTGCCTAGAGTAAGTGCAGGGGGAAAAATGCATGCAGGATCAAACCTCAAAGACTTCTCATGTTATTTCCTACTTTTCCTAACGCTGCTCATATTTTATAGGTGGTTTTAAACACCACTATAAAAAACTTTTTCACTTGTGAAAGGATCTTCCAGCTATGGGAATATGGGACATCCCTTGGGGGTCTGTGCGTTATTACAGGATATTTCTCTTGCAGATGATCATCTCCTGTTTTGTTCCAGGTATGTTAGGAAAATACTGGACTAAATGTTCCAGCCGATGTTTTGTCATAGTTTCCAAAAATAAAAGAAAGTAAATGAAAATTGTACAAATCCAGTCATGATTGTGGAGTCAGCAATTGCTGAGCTGACTTACACTTGGAATAACTCAGTGAAAAAAAACAACAGAACTTGGCTCATAGAAATTTCCTCAATTGGAACAGCCAACATGATTATTTTTAGTTCAGGTTTTAACATCTAATCATTTTAAGGGAAAACAGTTGCCAGGTGAAAAACATAACGTACAGTTTGAACAAAAGGTATCTTATTATATGCTAGACTTTAAACAACAGATTTTTACAGGGCATGCTTTCGTAACTACCTCTGTTTCTTAGGTTTTCCAGCCCCAGCATCATTAACAAAAATAAAGCTAATGTGAAAAAGTGAGAAAGGACATTTCAGCCAAAAGCTACCTTCAGTGTGCTTTTAGAGTGATGTGAGGAGATGCTAGAGTTAGTGGTCCACCATTGCCCAGGAAATCTCTTTACTTCTAAACAGAGATTGTAGGCTGTAGCTTGCCGAGCAGGATGACAGACACAAAGGATTTTAAAACATTTAATAATTTTTATTATATATATAGTATTTAAATATTCACTGTGAAATTACCTATTTAGACTTCATAGAGTCTAATTTTGGATCTGTTTATTCTGTATAATTAGAAACCATATTTAGCTTTGGCTACAGCCTTTTATTCCAACAACTAAACATGTTTCATCTACAAGTGTTCTGAGACTTTATTTCAAGATTGTTTCAAAAGAAATATTTGGTACAGCTTGACTAATGTTTCTTTTGGCAGCAATGCTGCCTTAGGCAGCCCAAAGTCATGTTGTTTGTTTCCAGTCCCACATCTTTCCCTAAGCTGTGCTGGCGTAATTGCATGTGGGGTTGCGCAGCAAACCCGGTCAAGGACTTGATCTTGACTAAAATAACCTGACCAAAGATGGGTATTTTGAACTTGGATCCCTTCCCTGCACAACAGCCTCATGAAGATGTGGTGGCACCAGCAAGACAATAGCCTGGGAAAGGAAAAGCAAGAGGGGCACAGGGAAAAGAGGGGCTGCTCCACCCAGGACATGAAACCACAGCCCCAGCTTTACAAACTGAGACCTCCTACAATGACTTTGGCCTGTTCAGTATCTAAAGAGAAAAAAAAAAAAGTATTTGCATAGCGATGATGCTGTAGTCATGTTTGAATTATGCTTCTCCAATATCCATGTCTAAATTAACTGAGTGTACGATGAATTAATGGCGTGCTACAGGGATTAGTATCCATAGATAACATAGGAGGAATTTGAATAATAATGTTAGATTATGGAAAACATGCAAACACGCATGGGAGGAAAATCTTCTTAGAGAATATAAATTACAAACAAGAAAAGGAACAGAAAATTAATAGGTATTTTGTAGTTATCTTGCTGTTTTCTGTTACCAGCCCTGATTGATGATGGGTCTGCAGCAAGATGAACAGTTACTCATTAACAGCCGAGTAACTAGAGTGGAATTCAAGAGGCCAGGCAGTATCCTTGATTGTTGGTATGCACTGGGTGTGAACTGAGGATAAATTACCTGCAGAGGCAGTAAAAGAAGTTGGAACTAAAAAAACACCTAGTGGAGGCCAGCTAAACTGCTGTTCCACGTGTTTAACTGAAACTGGTAAGAGTTTGGGCTAGATGGAAACTGTGTTATTGAGTTACAAGGGAAGTGTTACCTGGGCTCTCTTGTCCACCCTGGGTATTTTTGGGGAAGCAATTTCTGCCTGATCATTGCATTAGCTGGTATTGTGAGGTGTCTGTAAAGTATTGGAAGAATCTTGCTGAGCAGCAGGGCTAATACAATAAGGAAACTGGAAGAGTTTATGAGCAGTGAAGCCTAGAAGCCTTTGTTTATCGTAGGAATTAGGAAGCAAATTCCTGTTCTTATTGTGACAACTCTTCCTATTTATTGTCATGTATTTCAAATTTTTCTTTAGCTTTCCTCTGTTGCATTTTCCAGGTGGTCACTAACATTGCTAAAGAGAAAAAAAACAAAGTACAGACACCCCAAGCTAGATTGTAGGATGTGGTGAAAGCTATGAAAAGCCTGGAATGTTAAAAAAATAAAGAATCCTATTTTTATGTTTAAGTTTTAAATAAATATTTCTTTTATTTTATGGCTTTATGGTAACGACTTTAATTCAGCAATTACAATATAAAATCTTGAAACATCAGCAGAGTTTTGGAAAACATTTCATGGCAACAAAGAGCCGCACCATCAAAATTAGGACAATTTGGGCACATCTTAATTTCTTCCTATTTAGTCTTGCATTGTTTATTCAACTTAAGCATGGGGATAGTGCACCCCTTCTGATTTTGCTCTCTGGCCTGTGATGTGCTGCGGGCATGTTTATGCAGGAGCGATGTCCCTGCTGTGGCAGGATTAATAAAGTGTCAACTGACAGATACTAACTGCAACAGCTGCTTTTATGGGTTATCACGTGTGGATGTGAAAAAGCCGCACGGGCCCTCTGAAGAAAGCAGATTTACTATAGATAAACCTTTAATGACATCAGCCGGGTGTAACCAACACTTCAGAATGCTTCATAAATTTGTATTTGCGAAGTGTATATCCTACACGTCTCGTCCTTACCAACACTAGGCTAGTGCAGCTCCATGCCCTGCGCTCAAATACTGGGACAATTAGAGGAGATTATATTGAGATTTAGATGCTAGGCTATTTTTAAAATCTCTTCCTCTCTTAATGCGTTTTCCCATATAATCCTATCTAAAAATTTATTTTGAGGGCTCAGGGTAAGTAGGGAACTGGGGGCTTAAAGTCACCAAATCCAGAAAAAGCTTACATGGGCTAGGAGTTAGAGTTAGGGCTCAGAAAAGCAGATTTCATCCACAGCATCCCAGCTCAGGAGATGGAAGAGCATACCTTGAAGATCCCAGAAAGAAAAACCTTCTCTGAGGCTCAAAAAAAAAAAAAAAAAAAAAAAAAAAAAAAAAGAAGAAAAATTGTGAAAGGGAGACAGAGATAGCAAATCCTCCAGGAATAAACAGAATGTTTTATATTTAAAGTGGCCAACTGTATCTGATACTAGAAGACATCTGGATCGTGTTCCTTCCCTGCTGGGCTGAGATGGTTTGGGGTAAATAATCTCATTGCTGAACACATCAGATTCCTCTTCCGTGAAGTGATATTGACTTTGCAAAGCTCACTGACTGCTACTGATAGAAAATGCTATGCTAGAGTTGGTATTAAAATTTGATGTTTTCCCCATAAAAGACTGGTATTTGAATTCTTTCAGAAATGTGCTCAGTTTGTTCTGATATAAACAATTATCAGGTTTTAAAAGAGCAGTCACCAGTCACGGAAGACCTTCTTATCAACTAATCTCTGCTGTTAAATGTTTTGCCCCCTGGAAATTAGTAATTATTTGTCTATATGCTGTATGCCTCCTGCCACTCTGCAGAGTTAGCAAATACTACACCATTGAAAGAAGAAATCATAGCACAAAAGCAGGAGCTCCTTGCAGGAAGAAAACTGGAAAATAAAAGGTGCTTCTATGAGTGGTATTGAAATAACTACTCAATTCAGAAATATCTGTTGCACTTACTGATGCAGCTGAGGGCGAGTCCAGATCGCAACATCACCAGTCATGGGCTGTGCAGGAGGATCTAGTACAGTGAGACCAACCACGCAGCAAAACCAGTTCTGCTCTTTGCCATCAGTTTCTGTTTGTTTTTAATTATTTTCTGTGGAGGAATTAATATTAAAATTATTTAAGCATTTTATTGCATCTATGGATAAGTCTTTAAGAAACATGTCACAGTTGCTTAACTGCAAAAGTGCCTTCTCCAAGTGAAAACTCTTTTTCAGATACTTAGACAAAGAGTGCCTTACTTAACATCAAGCATTATTCTGAAGTGTTACAAACACATTTCCTTTCTTATTGGTCGTGGGGTGTTACTGGTAGTAAAAGCTGCACTTCTTAAACCTCTGTTCAACAGCATTCTTTAGATTTAACGAAGAAAAAGTTGCACCAGCTGTTGAAACAAAATAGTTATTTTCCTAGTGCAAGTATTTTGGACTCATTGGGTAATTCTTTCCTTTGCTCTGTTGTATAGGAAGCTTATGCAGCGTGCGATGAGACAAAATTACATCAGACATACAAACATCCTCTCAAAATTCAGAACTCGACTCTTCCCTTGAGTCACTTGAATACAGCTGCTCGTTATCTCATAGAATGCGTTTTGCTGCAGTTTGAAGAGCCCATGATGCCAAAGGAGAGACTGCTCAGTAACACCACAGGCTTCACTTTGACTGTGGGAATGCTTCTCTAAACCAGGAGCATGGGGAGAAAGGGTAAGCTAATAGAGAAGTGACAAACAGCCAGTGAAGGAGACATTCCTCCACTGAGAGCTTATAGAGGAAGAATAGTGAAAGTTTTCCTTCCCTGACAAAGGGAATCAGGGAAAAGGAAGTGATATATCTCATCTCATGCAGCAATAGGTGAAGACTTGAGCACCACATATCAGGTTCCCTGGCAAAACCCGTTCCCATTGAAGCAATGTTCTGCTTTTGTTCTGAGAGAGGGGGAGTGTGTGATATTCTGAAACTATTAACCATCCCTTTTTCATTTCCAAACACCAGGCAGAAAAGCTTCAGTATGTCTGAAATAACATTTCAGTAGTTGAATGCTGAAAATTTGAAAACCTGAGATCTCGGTGAGAGAAAAATATGTGCAGTTAATAAACATATTGTTCTTTCATTAAGTTCCCAAAGCAAAGGCAGCATTACTGAAGATGGAAACAATTTTGTTGGTATCACTGGAGTTGAACACACTTAAGCCAGAATGAAACATAAATGTCCACATAATCCTCTGTGACCTCTCAATTATTCCCACGCAGCGTAACTGTGATTTCACAGGTTACACTGAAGGGAAGTGTAATTTAAACTTTCTATGGTATGCGTGCTCGTCCCTTTAACTTTCTTATTCAGTAGTCACTGAGGCAAGTTAAGCCGTAGTGTATTTTAGTTGGAGTAGGGGTTGTGCAGAGACATTTGGGCCCATTGTGAGTCTTTCTGTTCTTTCTAGTACTATTTTCCGTAATGATTTAATCCCTATCTCGCTGTCTGACTATTAGAGGAATGGCCTTTGTACGCAGGAGACAATGTATTGATTGCCAGCCATGGTGGAGCTGCGTGGGAGATGAGTACTATGTACCTACAGCTGGAGTAAAGAATCACTAGTAAAAAACATTTACTGTAACTTTCCGTGGATAAAAAACATTTCAGTAATAACACACAGGATTCCCAAAATGTAGCTTAGACAAGTTTCACTCAAATATTTACAGTTAAGTATAAATATTTTCTGACATTTAGGAAAACCTAGCAGTGTCCATTGCTGCTTATAAAACTCATGTCTCTACTTTTGGATTTTCTTTTTCTGTCTTAACAGAATTCAAAACCCTGTCTCAAAAGGAATGAGAAAGCTTGTTCTCTGTGCTTTTGAAATTAGTTGCCATCCAAAGAGTAGCATCTTGATTCCTGGACCTGGCAAAACATTAGTTGATTTTTACTAGTATCGCTTGGCTTGGATTGTCTGTCTTAACTCTTCCTCTGAATCATATCAAACCCAACCCCTCTTCTTACACCATTCTTAATACCACACCAGCTGGCTTCTGCTTGTTAATATCGACTCTTTTCTAAACATATTTGGTCAGATTACATGTGTTCCCCTTTGGCGTTAGATGAAATCCACAGGGGTGTAGACGAAAAAAGGTTCACTGTAGGGTGGCATGTGAAATATATTGGCATGAAGAAACACCCTTTTTTAACTGGGTTGGTCATATGACTGGTATTTGGCAGAGACTCATTGCATGACTCAGTGAAATCTTTGAACAGTGAAGCCTCTCATATAGTAAACATTCCCAAGCACTAGACTGCATAGTTTTTATTTTACTGAAGTAAAATCCCATTATATTAAATTATGATGTAGGGCATTCTCTACGTTAATTTAATGGATGCAGCCCTTCCAAGCTTTCACCATCTGTTCCGCCCTTTAATTACCAAACCAAAAAGGTACAATTCACAATCCCATCATAAAAAAAAAAGAGGACTAGAAGTGATTTTCATGCACAGGTGTGTATTATACTGACAGCACCTGATACATACACGGTTTCACTTGACAGTAAGCGGTACTTTGCTGGTAGCAACCCTACTTTAAAAATACGTATTGGTAGTTTCAAGTGGATAAAGGGTTAGTCACTCCCTCACACAAAAATCTTATTGTCCAGTGCTGTGGTTCTGACTTAGATACAGCAGCTTTTCAGGGTAAGCTAAATTACCTTTGCGCCTGTAAACCATTGAGCACTGCAGGATTTTTTGGGGCAAAAGAGGGTACAGAACTGCAGTAAGTGAAAAGCCATGTTACAGATACTCTTTGTCAGTATTTTTCAGAGACGCTATCCTCCCTAAAAGGAAGATATATTTTTTTCTTGTGGATGAAGTGTAGAAAGCATTTACATTTAAAGCAGATGAACAAAATGCACGTATTTGCATTCAGTGACACTGCCCAGAAGCTTTTTCATTCACAGACATAAGAAAATAATGAGTTTGTTCACCTAGTAGTTATGGCTTTTCTGTTAAAGATTCCGTATACTTTGAAGAAAGTGTATTTCAGTTTAAAAAATCTACCCATAGAAAAATTAATAGTAGCCTTAACACTTCACAGAAGGGGAAGTGGGAGTTGAAATGGCCCTGAAAATCTTTAAACAGATCCAAGAGACATCTCTCATCTCGTGATCTGTTCACCAGCCCATGGTGCCTCCTGCTATACTGGTTTCATAGCACAGAGTAAGACCAAGAGTTATTTTCTTGAACACAGAAGTGTATTAAATAGTCACATAAAACCTGAAGAACTCGTTTTGGAAGAAGTCTGCCCTATCTCAAGGCTGCTGCAATGTACACACCTTTATTGTGGAAATTCTTTCACTTGGTGTATTATCTACACATGAGTAATTCTTGATAGATTTTGGTACATTTGCCTGAGTGTCTCCAGTTGAACACTGTAAAAAAAAAAAATCAGAGCAGGAGTAGCTACACCAATTTTTTTTTTTTACTACTAGAAGAATGAATATGAATGATTTTCCACTGTAACAGATACCATTTTTTAAGGGAAGTGTATCTATAGTGAGGACAGAGTGAGAAATTTATGAAAAGGTGCATTGAGGGGCTTCATATGGAGCCAGCTGCAGCACAAGTATGGCAGGTTTAACCCTTAGGCTACTGAGACTAATTTGTGTTATAACTTTGGTGCCCTGGAAGGTGCCGTTTCTGAAATAAACATTCTTCCGAGGAAGTTCAGCCAGGTTTTCTAGGATTATTTTTGATAGTAAAACATGAATCAAAATTAAACTTGCTGTGCAGTGTCCCAAAGCATCAGCCCAGTGATTCCGTGATGGAGAGCCTCCCTTGTGAAGCTGGCAAGCTTCTCCCTCATTCTGCGTGACTGAGTTCAGCCACTGTTGTAACAGACCCTGCATTGCCTCTCCACTCATTCAGTACTGTCATAAATGTGCATTCATTACAGAATTGAAAAATTCTAATTGCTCAAGTTAATGACAGTTTTCTGAAACCAGTTCTTCTTCCCGATAATACACCTGATATCATTATTTAATTATGGAGTAAGTATTCATCCAATGAAAACAACAGTCAATTTCATTGATTTTTTCAGTTTGTAATCTGAGGAGGAAAACCACACTGGTGAAGTGTACAAATTAACATTATGCTTGTGCTAGATATATACTCCTGAGGGTAAATCTCTGTGTACCACCACAGCAAGCAAGGTTAGTACTAGCTGCTGTCTTTGAACATACACAGACTGACAGCTTTTGGATGCACTTACTGCCTGTGAGTGAAATTCAGCTGGTTATTCAGCCAGTGCAGCTCCAGTTCAGCATGCACTTGGGCAATCCAGCACAAGCCCAGCTTTTAGACCTGCAAGATTTTAGGATTTGTTGGCTTGGGCTTCCAACAGCTGGGTGCATGTAGCATCTGTATGAGACATGCAACACCATATAAATACAATAGTGGACGAGCACCCTGGGGCTAACACAAGGAGGGTGTTACCGGGCCAGTGAACACACTCAGCAGTTATCACTAGTGCTATACACATCGAAAAGGAAGTCAGACACTCTATTAGCGAGAGCCTGGTTCCAGCTGAAATGCTGAGAGCTTTGACATTACCATCTACCACTGAGACTCACTCTTCATGGCCATTTCTCATTCTTATCCCAAATGTGAGATTTTTATTCATCTAATTTATAACAGTGTGGTTTTTGTTTTCATGATATTTATCTTATACACATTGTCTTCAGGGAGAAAAGTCTCTCAGTTTAGAATGACATTTCCAAAGCTTATGAGGTGTTGTGGATCATTTGGCTAAATCAGATTCAGTGAGACTGAAAAGGGGGAAGAAAGGAAGTGATGCACTGGAAAAGGGATAGAGAAGAATGGCAACAGGAAGAATGATGCTAGCTTTGATGGAAAAATTATGTTGATCAAAGAGGGAGGTCACAGCATGCAATGAAATAGGAGATGAAAAAGCAAAATGCATTATTCAAATAGAAGAGATCAGGGTTTGCTGTTACGGTGATCACCAGGAGAGCTGGGGAGTTTGTTACAGCTGAAGGGAGGTATCTGATGTTCTCAGATTGACCACTGCCCCTTCCCAACCATTTTTCATCCCTCCCAAGTCACATGAGCTTCATGGGTATGATGAGAAAAGGCGGGGAAAGGTCACCCAGCTCAGGACTGCGAGGGTAAATAGTCCTAGCTAGGAAAAACAGACATTTGCCTATGAACACAGTGTTACTAATGAGGAAGCTCAAGTTTATCAAGGGTAGCTCCATCCACCTGGGGATATTCTCTTTACAAGCAATTTACCATTGTTATTTCATTTTGCATGTTTATATATTTACTATTACTACTCACAAATATTTTGACTGTCATTGAATTGACATGACTTGTAGTTTCTGTTTGGGCAATACAGGATTACCAAGGAAGCTTATGCTTGGGACCGAGGTGTGCTGACAACACATGACTTTACAATGCCAAACCTGAGTCAGTCTACACTTTTATTTTCATTAATATATTTATTTTCATTAGTATTAAATTGGCTCTCAAACTTTCCTCAAAAAAGATGAGAGTTCTATCTAAGCTCTGTGTAATCCAGCTACAATCGTACAAATAATTTCAGGTTGCTGCAGCATGTTCTTCCACTCTACCTTTAAAATAAGGCTTTTGCTGAGAACACCGTTATGTAAGGCTGCAAATGAGATTTGGAACAATAATTATTATCCAACTTGCCACCTATTTTTAATACTTAAGATGGATGGCACTGAAATTCTAAATTATAATATTCAAAGAGGAAAGCACAGCTGTGAATGCACCTATTACAATGAAATCTGATTCAGTATTAGGTTAAAAATAAGGTCAGGTTATTATTTGTAACTAGCTATTACTAATAATACACTTGTTAACCACAGTGAAGAGAAATCATGATCTAAGAATAAGTGCGCCTGCACAGTGAATATATCATGGTTCCCCTTTATCCTTTAGCACATACATAAATAGATTTCAAAAGAAATTTTCCCTCCCCAGTCTCTTTATTCAGAGGAAGCATTTAAAGCAGCAGCCACGACACAGCACTGCTTGGAACTGAGCTTGAGAGCTGATGCTGAGCTGGATGGCAAGGCAGCAGTTTAGCCAAGGCATCTTTAGCAGGTTGTGTGCACCCCTTTTGTCATGCAAGACATCTGTGACATCTCCAAAACAACATGGATATTTTATCAACACACTTCTAGAAGTCAGGATTACTCCCCAGCTGGGTTCGTGCTTACTTCACTACAAGATACTGGCAGTGCTATGAGGCAAACATACACTTACCTGGCAGGAAAGCAAGGGAGGAATACCTCACATTTTCTTGCTGCAATCCTTTTTTTGCAGTCCTTCTACAGATTAACTCTCTAGTTCCTTGGCCTAGATGAAGGTCATTATGACAGTAACTGTGATGTAGTATTAACTGAAGAGTAAATATCTGAAAAAAATAAAAATACAATGGCTATAATACACAGAGACTCTCATTCATTAATTCAAATAAATAGGCTACGGAATGGTTACATCAGTTGGGTGTTGCCTGGCTTAAGTTTAACAGGATCTCCAGGACAAGACAAGAATAAGAGGCACAGAATAAAGGTAAGAGTCCTACTTATCGGCTGAACTGAACTGCACTGCGTACTTCTCCAATGTCTCAGCACTTTGCAAGGGCACACTTAAAGAGCAGAAATATTACAAGTATGGGCAAAATGTCTCGGGGAGCTCAGGCTTAATATCTTTAAGTCTGCAGGTACAACACTTGGTTCTCCTGGGTTTATAAGCATTTAATAGGATCGCAGTCTTGTTCCAAGGAAAACGATTCTCATTACACCCCTGAAGCCTCTCCAGCTATGCTAGCCAGCTGCCTTATTTTGGATTAATTACTGCATTTTGCCATATGTCTATGCATCAAGATGAGGAGAGAAAATACATCCTGTAGAGGTTTTAGCCCTAATTCCACCATCACATTGTGTTTGAGATTTCGCAGAAGTGAGCAGTACAGCCCCTTGCTACGATGTTGCAACTTGAAAAAAAAAAACACCCCACAAGTCCAACATTTTTCACATTCCTAAAACCAATGGTTTGGAAAACAGTGGTTTCTCCATAGCGTGCTGGCGCAAAAAGCAAAGTTATGTATCTACCCCATGCTTAACACAGGAAACATTATGTAGGAATTGTCTGTACGAGGTATGTGGGACGTGCCAAGTTAGTATCACTTATTAAAAAAAAACCACCTTGGATCATATTATCTCCATGACAACTCCTTGTATGTATTAATAACTTGTGCGCTTAAACGCAGCATATGGAAAAAACTTAACAATAGGAGAGCTTTTCCAAAGCAAGTACTTGTAACATGAGCTATGCTGACCAGAGCACCACACCAGCAATCAGCAACCCTACAGCCTCCTAGCACGAGCTTAGCAGGACATTTCACAGATGTTTACATTATTTGTTTAAAAGGAAGGAATTTAAGTATGTGCGCAAATATCTATTGAACTGGAGTCTCTACTCTCTTGACTCTAAATGCTTCTGTCATGTTTGGCAAGTTAGTTTAACTATCTGTTTCCTCAACGGGGCTGAAATCATATATTTGTCCATCTGGCAATGACAATGTTTGTCCTGGCAGGAGGAGTGTTTGTCAGTGCTGTAAAGATTAAAACTGTTAAATGATACGTAGCATTTCAGAACTGAGAGGTGCTCAGGTGCCCAGCGATGTACCGGCTTCACCAGTGCTCCTGCCCAGCAGCCAGGAGACAGCAGCAGGCTGGATGCACAAGCCAAGAACAGCGTTTGGTGCCATGCTCATGGGGAGAGAGTAGCATGAAAAATTTAAAAATTAACATTTGTGAATGAGAACTCTTGTCATAGCTTTTTTTTTTTTTTTAAGATTCTTGACTATGAAATATCTGTATCCATAGTGATTTGAAAATGTGATTTTCATGGTTACTTTGTAACTTCTTCTTTCACCAAGACCGTACACTTCCTGCTTTCTCTACCCCACTAAAGTGAACTATGAACTAGCAAATTTCAAGCAGGATGTTTTGTGGTATATAAAGTGATTGATAATGAGATCCCACCTTTACAGAAGCCATTTAATCGAACTTTTAAAGTGAGTAGCCCTCAGTATTACTGATGTCACTGCTTTTGTCATGTACTATCTGGACTCTGGAATGAGTCAAATATACGGAAATAATATTTGTCCGTGCTGACGTAGCACGTGTCTGACGTAAATGTGTCTTCTAGTTCCCATCTTTTGCAATCGTTCTGCTAAAGATCACAAGATTTATCTGACTTAACAGGACTATTAAGACACAAAGCATACAGCATTTGGTCCCAGTAAGTGGCCAGTATCTGAATATGAGAGAGATTAAACAATGTATACTTCTGACTTCCTCTGATTAGGAAAAGTCCCCTTCCTCACAGAGGCAGTTGACTTCTCTGCTGAAGTATCAGTCTCTGTACTCTTTGCTTACAAAAAAAAGTATTAATCAAAGAAGGCAGCCCTACATCAAGAGGTGGCAACTCGTTTTTACAATATTGTATAGCCTTTTAATTCTCCATTTAGTATTAAAACACCATAGCAACAGACACTTCAGACATGCACTGACAGATAATTTAGAACCCGTAAAATATTCAGAGAGAGGTAAGTGTGAAGAAAACTAATTTACGTGTTCCTTACTCTACAATGCCTAATCAACACTACATTCACATAGTTGTAAGATGCTTGGCAATATAAATCAGCGTAGTTTAAATGCTGACTTTACTTTTTGTCTTATACTACGTTGGTGTTACTGCAGTAACTGATAAGAATATTGCAATTGCTAACACACACATCAATGAGTTTGAGATTCATTTCAGATCGTTACAGAATTAGTTGGCACTACAGGTGGTTTTGCAAAAAAGCCAAATAACCTACCAACTCGACCTGTGTAAACAGAAGTGCAGTCAGACTGAATAGTTAACCTTTTTAAGGAATGCTATACGTACAAAACACTTGTCACTGACTCAAGTGCCAGGACTGCATAGAGCAGCAGGGACTGCCCTTGACTCATTGCAGCAGCCACACCCCGTCCATCTCCTTAGTTACAAACCACACACACAAAAGCCCGGCATATAGTCACACACTAAACAACAAGTATTATAACTGCCATATCACAATTCAGTTTTATCTGCCTCTATATCTCAAGTACTGACAAACATCCAACTTATGCAACACAGCAGGTATTCTTTCATTATTTCATTCTCCTTTGAAGGCTCAGATAACTATCTAAGAAAGAAGAGAAAAGCAACCGCGATTCTCTAAACTACTGATTATGATTCTCAAGTAGAAAGGAGGAACAAGATCCGATTTCTGATCCACATATAGACTATTCAAAACAATATGGGGATAAAATACAGAGCTAATGCTTGGGATGGAGATGGAAACCAAAATTTCTCCCCTCTCTCTGAGCTCCTGCATTTCCTGTACCGAGTCCTAAACTCTCTCCTAGTCAATGGCACGGCTTCAGCTGCAAGCAGGGAGCGCTGAATCACCTATCCCTTCCAAAGTGGAGTTTGTCCTGGCAGGTAAGAGCTATGACTGAGTCTCTTCAAACAAAAAGTATTTCTTTCACACTATGTTCCTGTGAACCAAGGGTGGGTTTAGGAGCCATCACAATTGCTCTAAAGACAGCAGGGATCACTGCAACCTGTAAGGAGCCCTGTCTAATCCACACTAGCAGTGCTTTTCCCACACCTATCAGATAAAACATCACAGGCCTTTGGTTGTAGCTTCATAAACAAAGAAGCCAGGTTAATAGTTTCCCGCTGCTGAGGAGGTTTTATTTCAGCTCTCACTCCATCTTTTCTATTCCAGAAACACAGTCAGCAACGGGCAATGCAGTCCTGCTCCTTTTTGAGCGCTAGGATTGGTACCCCGCACACCCTTTTTTCAGCTGGATCAGCTGTTCTGCCGGAGAGAGCCCAAGAGTTACAGCCGCTAACCCAAACTAGTGCCCTGCCTTCAGCCCATCTCCACAGCTCCCTTCCCATCTGGCCCCTGCTGCGACCCTGACCCCACACATCCCTTTCCTGTGCCAGCTGAAACTATTTGTACATCCACACAAAGAAGTGGACGAGGGTACAGACGCAGCAAACACTTTTTCAAGTAGAACAGGTTTTTTTGAACGCTCATTTTTGCAGGCAATAGAGGGAGAATAACATTGAGAGGGGACTGCCACCAGTGTCATCTTCCTGTCAGCCTAAAGCAACCACCACCCAAGAGCAGAGACCATCTTGTTCTGATCATAGACTCTGACAAGGTGCTGAAGCACTTGTTTCTCTTGAGACTGAAGCACAAAGTGGCAAAACTGTAGGTTCACATTTTTCTGAATGTTATGGAAAATAAGTAAAAAATAACCTTAGTTGATTTTGTAGACAGAAGCATAATTAACTCTAAGACTGACACCATGAGGAGTTCAAAGATGTGATCTACTTGAGTTTCACCAAGAATTTCACTATTGGTATGGAAAATACAGAGCTAAATGTGGTCTCAAAACATCTGACTACGCCAGCAGGTCAACAGTTATCAGAGAAAATAAACTTTAGCTTGGCAAGTTACACAAGAGATGATGTTATTGCTTCATGTTCTTTGTATTTATTTATTCAAGATTATTTTGGGAGTATCAAGGCAGATGCGTTACAAAGTAAATTCCTGAAACCTGTAATTTTTCAATGAATAACCAAGTACAAAACTAAGAACATCTGAAGACAGAAAACTATGTAAAAAGTGCAAAAACATTCTGGAAGAAAAACAAAACACCCCAGTTAGGTCATTCAAACAAACCAATGCCTACTAGGAGAGTATGACACAAGAAACCGAGACTGACCTACGAAAGCAAGCATTCTTTTCCCCTTGCTCACTATGTAATTGTTAATTTATTTCATAAAATTCTTTGCCCACTATTGATCTAGATTCTGTATTAGGCAAACCCTAAGATAATTAATACCTATTAACTAGGAAAAGTCTTTGATTTGATAATGTCAACAAGGTATATTTTTCCCAAATTTCGACCCATTTCAGTGAAAAAATTTTTTTTTTACTGTTCATTTTATGCCTTTTGGAAGTTATTTAAAGGAAATCTTGCATTGACTAACACCTCTGTAATTTAAGATGCAAATTTCAATAAAATACATAATCCATAACAGATCAGAGAGGCACGCTTCTTTCATTCCTTCTTTGTGCATCTTTGTCTCTATCGTACTGACAGGTAGAAAGCAAGTGTCCCAGTACACCGAGGTAGCTGTGGTCCACCACTAGTTTCCTGTATTTTGCTGAACGCTTTGGCTGCACCTCACTTATTCCTTCCCTTAAAAGGTGATAATAAACTCCAGACTTCCAAGAACTCTTTCAGTATAAATTGTTTTAAATGCAGCACAGCCTTTTTAATCTAAGCACTACATGGTGGTGCAACCGAGACAATATTCAACACTCACACCTAAGCTGCAAAAATTTCATTCCAAGTACCTAATACGAGCAAGTGCCCTCCACCTCCTCGTTCCGAATGGACACGGTAACCGTGCTGCGGACTGCAGGGAGCAGCACAAGCACTACAGCCGGACGAAGCCATTACAGACATCCCCCCTCGCCCCTCCAGCTGACATTTACCAGGCCAGGTGCCCTGTGCAGCCTGTACCCCCTGAGAAGCCGGAACTCGGCACAGCGGGCACAGGCCGCCCGGCTCTCCTGAGGAGGAGGAAGAACCACCAGGCCAGACCAGCCACAGCGGCCCCTCACAGCAGCGCCCACCGCTCCCCCCTCAGGGCTGCGGGCGGGCGGGGATACGCCAGCCCCCCTCAAGCAGAGCAACGCTGAGGAGAACACCAGCCCTCAGCGGCACCGCTGGTCTCACGCACCTCAGCGAACTACCGAGGCGGACAGAGCCGGCTGACCCCTACCGGGACCGGGGCGCGACCCCACGCCGCACCTCACACCCCGGGCGGGCGGGAAGCCCCTTCCCGGCAGCCCCGTCCCGCGCATGCGCCGGTAGCTCCTCACCCACACAGCGCAGGCGCCACCGCCTCACCGCCCCCCCGCTGCTTTGTGCCGCGCGGGACTGCGCATGCGCAGAAGCGTTCCGGCTCCAGCCCGCGGCCGTGCTGCCGGTCGGGCTGAATCCGCCCCGGTGTGGGCCAGAGCGCACGCGCCGCCCCGCCTAGAGCTGCGCATGCGCCGTCTCCTCCCGTGGCTTCTCCCACCCCCCCTTTCCCCGTAGTAGAAGCCGAGGCGGTGACGTCAGGAGCGGCGGCCATTACACGGTCTGTGCGAGGAGCGGGCGGCAGAGCTGCAGCAGCGGAGAGCGCCGCGCCGGCCGCCCGACCCGCAGCGTTCCGGGCCGCTGCCGTACCGCGCCGCCTGTCCTGCCGCGTCGCGGCCACCGCGGATCACAGGGGGCCTCCGGGGTGGTGCGGTGAGGAGGAGGAGGAGGAGGAGGAGGGGGAGAGCGGGATGGAGGAGAAGGTCTTCACCAAGGAGCTCGACCAGTGGGTGGAGCAGCTCAACGAGTGCAAGCAGCTCTCCGAGGGGCAGGTGAAGAGCCTCTGCGAGAAGGTGAGGGGCGGCGAGCGGGCGGTGGGGCTGCTCCCCGCCGGTGGGTGAGGGGCTGCGGGGAGGCGGTAGGGGCCGGGGCCGAGCCGCCCGGCGGGAAGGCGAGCGACCGGGGAGCCGGGGAGAGGTGCTGCCGGGCGGGGGTGGCGCCTCTCCGCCGGGTAGGCGGGGGGTCTGCGGGCGGGACGCGGGAAGAAGCGTCGGGGCGAGCGCGCCGGCGGGCCGGGACCTCTCGGGCGGCTCCGCGGGGCTGGCTGCTGGCCGACCCGGCGGCGGGGGAAGCGGGTGAGCCGCGGCCCCTCCGCGGGCGGCTCCGCGCCCCCTCTCGCTGTGCTGGAGCCTGGCTCCGCCTCCCGCCTTTTCATCGCCTCCTAAAATGGCGCCGCTGCCGGGATTCTCGGGAGAGACCCCCGAGCGCGGCCGCCATCCCGGGAGGGAAACCGGCCGGATGGCGCTGCCCCGGCCCTTCCCCGCTGCCCTTTCCCGGCCTGGGACCGCGCTTGGCGGGACTGCCGGCCGCGGCTGGGCGGGGGAAAGCCGTGCCCGCGGCCGGGGCTGCCCGTCTGGCCGCCGTCCTGTGCGGAGGGTCGCGACATAGTGTCATGATACAGTTCAAACGTTAAAGCAATCCAAAAAGCGTAAGTTATTGCCATGAAAATAAAAGCTTATGGTAATCAGTTGAAAATTACACAGGGTAGGGAGCTGCTGCTTGAATGTAACAGCTTTGATTTTTTCTTTTTATGATAGAAATAAGTGCAGACGCATTTATAACTAATTGAAGGGTAGGTTAGCTTCGGACTTTGGTTTCTCTCTGTAAGATTTCATGAAATTCACAGAATAGCCAGTTGAGATCCCAAATAGCTATTTATTTTATTGAAAATGTTGAGAGTTGAATGTTAGAGTTCTGTGTTGATCGAGGCATTTATAGTTTGGAAAGGTTTTAAAACCTGCCCGGGATAGATTGCCTTTTGGAAGTTCAAGGAAAAATTTGTTTTGGTAGCATCCAGCTGCATTTTCCAATGGGATTCTAATTCTGGATGTAACTTCATAGCTGAGCAGTTTTTTTGGTTATTGAAGGAAGTAATATTTATGGACTGTTTGGGAATTAGAAATTAAGGACTATGGAACGTTATCGAGGTACTAGGTTCTAAATAAGCCTGTGTACCTGCCATGAGAAATAATTAGAATATTTTAAATTTGGCTTCATGCCTTCAAATAGTACAGCGTGTTGTTTTGGAAGCGAATTGTTTCCAGAGGACTGTCTATGGACTTATTAAAGAACTTGAAGTGTTTTTTGGCTAGATGGGTTCTTGCCCGAGTCAAAATTTCGGTTGACTAGTATTCCAGCAACTTAAAATTGTTACCATTTGATACAGTTTGGGTATTTTAAATTGTGTTTCAAGCAAGTGGCAATGTCACTGCCTGACTGTTTCACGTGCGTCTCTAATGACAGCGGTCTGTCTTCTTCCTTGCATTGCTTTGTTGAGGAGACGAGTATTCCCCTTGCTATCATTTATGAACTGATGCTGGTACTGGGTCCTGAATAGCACACGAGTGGGTGTATTTTGTAGAGTTGCATGGTAACTTGCAGGAGCACATGAAATGTACAAAAAACTTTACATTTTTGGGAAGTTTTTGATAGGTGAGGAGTAGGCATACCATTAGAAATTCCTTACAGAAGATACTGTAGTCCCAGTCATCATGGTTGCGCAAGATGACATTTTCATTTTTTTCCAGCGGAGAATGGAAATGAGCTTTTTTTTTTCTGGGTAAATGCATAATGCTCATCACCAAAATAATGATGGATAAAAGGACAGGCTACAGAAAGTTGTGTGTCTAACAGCTGTGTTTTGAGACCAAAGACCACAAGAATGTGTCAGAGAAGTGTGCCTGAAAAATACCATTTCTCAGTAACCTCCAGTTGGGTGGATATGAGCCAGCTCCAGACCAAAGGTAGTATTCCTCGGGGTAGCGTGATAGCGTGCTTGAGCTGAAATTCCCTATCTCGGGCGGTTTTGCAGTCAGCACTTTGCAGCTGTTTGTGTTAAGGAAAGGTGATTTGTTGCTGATAACCACGGGTGGATTTACTGGGACTTCCTCCTCGCAGTAAAGTTTGTACGTGGTTGCTGATGCAAGGAATTGGAAGCAGATCCCCCCTGGGTCCGAGTTTTCCATCAAGTCATCTGTGCCCCCTCAAGCAGGGTGTTGGTTGGATTCTGTGCCCTCCTGCTGAGGGACAGCGTTTGCTTTAATGTCTTTCCATGCTTCCTGCACTGATTCTCTGAAACTTTGCTGAGTTGTGCTGCATGTTTTGATTGTCTTAGTGGATGTAATCACCCCCAAAGGTTTTATTTTTCCATAAATAGCTTAATATGTTACGGGCGGTGTCAAGTATAGCTACTGTTTCCAAGGACGGGTGAAGACCCTACTGGGTATAAGGGGTCATTCTTCACTGCGTTGAAATGTAGCTGGGGCTAGTTAAAATAAACAAATAAAGAGAAACAATGTTTGTGAGGGCTTTTTCTCCATAACGCTGTTTGGTTGGGTGATCTTCCTGACTGGTATTTCTTGATCTGCTGGGGCTTCATCTGTGCAGACTGGTACCTGTCTAATAAGAATAAGCCCAAGGGCTGCCTTGTGTGGCAGTATTGATATCTAAAGAACACACCAGGTGTTTACAAACGTGATAAGTAAGTGTGGACATTCGTGCATCCCAGTGTGTCTCTTAGTACATCTTGCATTGTGCCTGGTTACCTGGGTGATGGTGGGTGGTGGTAACTGGGCAGAAGTAAGCCTAGGAATAATCTGTAACCATGAATACTAATATTTTCAGAGGTGATTTGAAAGAATATGAACCTCTAAGTGGCGGTTAAGTTATTCTACGCTTAATATGTGCTAGGTGGGGATGTATTTTATGTTACATCAACGTGTGACTAATTGTGTGTGCATTGCTTAAGGATTTGATAACTGTAAGTTTTGAAGCGTTCAAAATGTACACCATGCAGTCACTGTTACACATCAGCAGGACACTGGATTGTTCAGTGACCGTTGTCCATGAACAGAGGAGGAGAAAGGAAGTCCTTTATTGCCAGGTGAGGGTTTCTCCCCTGGCCATTTTGAGTGAAAGGATGCTGTTTCGGGGTGCTGTTCTCTTCCATACCTTGTGAGGGCAGAGGGAAATGGTCTTGTCTCCTCACTGTCCAGTTTAGATGCCCTATATCGCAGGAGGTGGGGGTGTGGTACATTGCACAGGAAGGTGGGATGGCAGTCTAAAAATGCAGAAAGGAATGAGTTGGATTTGTGGGTAAAGTCTCCGTTGGTTATTTCAGAAGGTATCTAGTACAGGTGGAGGCAGAGGATCAGAGTCTCTCCCCTGGAAATACTAGTCTGTAATTAAGTGGGTTTGAACATGACATCCAGTGTTTAGAAAAAGAAGACAATTTGGTCACACATGCTGTGTAGTGTGTTCAGGGTTCTCTTCCCGTGTACTTGAATGAGTGGTAAAATACCTCTGAATAGACAGTGCTGCCATCTGAAATTTTTTTAAATCAAGTGAAGGGCTGATATTGGTAAAGATGTTCAAGAAACTTTGATTCAAGCCTTATTTTCTGCAGCTTTTGATCTGTAACAATGATCTTGCTTACATTTGTGTTTTGTTTTGTCACCAGTGCTAATTTTCATAGTATAAATATGTTTCTGGGCCACACTGTTCTCTGATATGTACCTTGTTAATGGTGTATTTTTCTAATTCTTTTTTTGCCTGTTGCAGAACTTCCACCTTTGTTTAACACCAGATCTTCCAAGTTAGATTTTCTGTGACCTATTGCAGATGAGAACTGACCAAACATGCACGTACCCACTGCAGCTGTGTGAACTTCTTGAACTGGTTCAGCTTATGTGAAGTGCCTTAGCTCTGAGAGGGCAGTATTTTACTGATGAAGCTTTCCTTGGGGTCAAAAAATCCCCCTGCAATCAAAGTTCAGTTCCTCTAATGCATAGGACTGGCCAGTTTTCGGGATCTCACTTCTGTGTTTTAAGCTGTTACTGCCCTCAGATTCTGCCCCACTTCTTTTTCAGAGAGGGGCACATGTTCCTTTCTGCCTCCTCTGCTGTTGGGGAGTTACCTTTCTTAGCTGATTATTTTTGGCCAGAAATGAAGGCTTTTAGGCTGTCCCCAGCGGCATTTGCAAGGGCTTTTCCATTAGCTAGCTTTTGCATTCCTGTATCTTTACCTGTAACCATCACATATAACTGTTCTTCAAACTAAGGCGGCTGTAAAAATGAATGCTCCTGTCTGAAGGACTAAAAAACCTCCCCTAAGAGAATTCCCAGCTAGTGAGAGTCTCAGTGTGGTGGGCTGTGTATTGGACAAGTTGTGTCCCTCCACCCCAACCCGTGGCAGAAGAACGTGGGACTGGAAGGCACAGCATTTCAGTTCCTCCTTGCTGCTGCTTTGGCTTCTGGATTCACTAACAAGGAAACCCTTGAACTATTGCCAGTGGCAAGAGGGCCCTCTTTAGTTGTTCCAGGGGCTGTGGGAGACCAGAAGATGGTTTTGGGACTCCTCTGCTGCTTCATTGAACATACCCAGGGATCAAGCCATTGGCGGGTGCACATAGTTACACCTTCCGTCCCTGGAGAGTTACAGGTGCATTGTGAAAAGCTTTTTGTGACATTTTAATAACTGTGTTTTAGATGATTCTGGAATGCTTCCACAGGAAAAGATCCTTTCAATCCCAGTGTTCTGTGGGTTTTGGGGATTTTTTGTGATGACTGGTAATATAAAATGGAAGTTGTCTCTTTATACAAAACGTGTTTGAAGCATCAGCGTTACCAGCCTTCTCACCTAATCCTGACTATACTTGTAACATTTTGGTGTGCATATGAGAATTTAATCTTGAATGTGCCAGTTCTTGTAGCATCAGCAGCTTTCTAATTTTTTTCAGTTCTAGGAAATTCTGTAAAATTGAGTTGTGCTGGCAGGGTTTTTTGTCATTATAACATCAGTTGTGATCAAATAGGAGTGAAAGATATTTTTGTGTTGTTTTAGAAGTTATTTTGGGCATAGCTTAAGATCACAGAAATAAGCACTTGTAAGTCAGAGCAAGTTCCTACTTCATTTCTACTGATGTAAGGCTCAGGACATGGATGAAGCTGTAGATTGGTGTCCTCTTCCCAACGTACCTATGGGGAGGCTGTTGCCTCCTCAGATCTGATGGCGGGGCTGGTCTGATTGCTCTCCAGCCATATCCAGTTAGTGATCTGGGTTGCCTGAAACAGTGTAATAGCCTGACCTGTCTGCCTGTGTCTGGTGTGAGTTAAGGAGGCCGGGTACAACAGGCTCTGCGAAGGGAATCAAAGGAGCAGTGATTGAATTTCCATCCTTGCTCATGGACCCTTAAACACTACACCTGTATTCACATAACACATCTGTTGCCCTCGGTTCCTTTTCTTTAGGCAATATGTTAAGCTGGAAAAACAGTTTATTCCTGGCTAAAGAATGAAATACTGGAGCTCAGTTGTCAGGTCTCCAACATCTCTGCTGGATATATTGAAAATGCCTTCCAGTACAGGTGTTACATGCTTGCTAGTTGGTTTTGAAGTACATTGTTTGAGTTTTGACACACATGCCTACCCCATCCTCTGCTTCGTATCCTGATTGTACCTTTGACATGACCGTGCCTAGCTGTGGGTGGAGTTCTTTAAGCAAAACAGGTGAAAACCTTCAAGTTGATTACATGAAGCTGGACTTGTGGATATCGGGTACAATTAGTTTGGGAATAGATTTAGCCTATTTCTTCTTTTAAGAACTTCAATGATACAAAATGAACACAGGTTATTCTGCAGGGGGGACTGAAGCCCATTCTGTGTAAGTGGTCAGCTTCATGCCTTGCTACTGTTGCTGTGTTTCTAGGAACTCCCATCTAGAGAGGAAGGTGTCTGGATTTCCAGAGCTGTTTGGGTTCCTGTATTTTTTTAAAAAGATTTTTCTAGACTTTTTTTCTTTGAATTCAAAGTTGAACACACTTAAGAACTTTGTATGAAGCAAAATAATGACATTGCGTTATTTCAGAGGAGCCCCTTCCTATCCTCATTTTCCATCTCTTATAAGCTACTGATACTTAAATAGCAGTTCCCCTTTCCTTCTCCCAAATCTCCCTCTGAGGGAAAGAACGCTCTTTTCAGTTACGCTGAGTATCTAAGACTGCTAATGGGACTATCAAGGCTGCAAATGGTGTCAGTTATTACTTTGTAATGCAAAGGAATAGAGGGTTATTTGGTGAAAGTTTTCTGCCAGCAGCTTTCTTGTAGACCTCTGTTGTGGTTTAACTCCCAGTAGTAAGTCCTACACAGCCACTCACCCCCTCTACCCCCAGTGTGGTGGGGCAGAGAATCAGAAAAGTGAGAAAACTTCTGGGTTGAGATGAAGACAGTTTAACAGGTAAAGCAAAAGCTGCACACGCAAGCAAAGCAGAACAAGGAATTCCTTCACGACTTCCCATCTGCAGGCGGGTGTTCAGCCATCTCCAGGACAGCAGGGCTCCATCCTGCATGACGGTTACTTGGGAACACAAAACGCCATAACTCTGAACGTCCCCCCCTTCTTTCTTCCTCCCCCAGCTTTATGTGCTGAGCACAATGTCATATGGTGTGGGCTATCCCTTGGGTCAGTTGGGGTCAGCTGTCCCAGCTGTGTCCCCTCCCAGCTTCTTGTGCCTCCCCAGCATCCTCGCTGGTGGGGTGAGACACAGACAAGGCCTGACTGTGAGCACTGCTCAGCAGGAACTAAAACATCCCTGTGCCATCAACAGTTTCCAGCACAAATCCAAAACATAGCCCCTTACAAGCTGCTATGAAGGAAATTAACTCTATCCCAGCACAACCTTGTAGAATTTACAGGAGAAGGAAGGTAGTTGTCTCATTTCATCTTGCATGCAGTACTGGTATTAGGATTGATCTTTGTGTTTACCTGGGCTCTCTTCTGACCACATAGGAATTGCTAAAAGAGTGAGGGAGCAGTTGTTGCCGAGTTATGGAACATTGAAGAAGGGTACTTCGTTGTGAAATAAAAAGCTGATTAGATTTTATGCTTTTTTTGCTTAGATAATTGCCTGTTCTTGTTCACTGACAAATAGTCATTGATACATAAGCTGCTAAACTTTCATTTTGTGCATGTTGAATCAAAATAAAACTTGTTAGTTCTGTTTGCTCCATCCCAAGAAAATGAAGGGCTACAAATGTAGTGACCACATCGTGACATGTGTTCTCAGGAGCTGCACTGTAACTCTTTGACCAGGCATGCCTCGTTTTCCTTCGCCGAGTTCTAAACCTTCAGTGTCGCTGGTACTGAAAGAGGTTAGAAACGGAGGTAAAGGCACTAGTCACAAATCCAGAGAGAAAGCAGGTTGGCTATCTTCTGTTTCAGTCCTGGGAAAAGAGTATGTTGCTGCTGGGGCTTCTATTTGGATGGAAATCCTAGTTTTACTTGCTTTGGAATACTAAATAATTAAGTATCAATGGGGAGCTTTGTGTTTTAATTTTGTTCCTCCTTATACATTCCCCTTGAACTCCTGAGTGGATTCTGAAGTTCACCATAAATCAGTTTCCCGTTTGTGTCTCGTGTAATCTGGCTGCTGTTGGACCTTTCTCACAGAAGGGTGATATTGGAGGCTTCCTTTCTGTAGTTTTGTTTAAAATGTCAGACAGTGAATGGAAATACCTTTTGCTGTAGAAATGGGGAGCTCATCTTTTGTCTGAACTCCTTCCTCTGCAAGTAAGAGGTGGGGAGAAACCCTCAAACTGAAGGAAGCAAATGCATTCCCTCTGCAGAAGACTTGCTGACTGTAATGGATGACTTTGCATGGAACTGGAATCCCTTCCAGGCCACGTTTCGCCAGCAAAAACCAGTGTTCATCCCAATTAGCTGATCATTGTGCCTTTAGTCACATCCTGTGCCTCTTGACGACAGGAAATTATGGGCGTGGTTGGAGTGTTCGATCTCATCAGAATATTTTATGGTAACTAAAAATACTTTTTTTTTTTTCTCCCCTGGTTACAGTGTATGCTTCTCAGCACACTTTACTAGACAGCACGGTGGGTTGCAGGTGTGAGTCCTGGTCTGCCCAGAATGACACATCGCTGACTGCGACCATGACTTCGGAGCTGTGTTGCCTAATTAAAATAATGGTTATATTTCCTTTACCGAGTTAGCTGTAATCTTTGATCAAGTGCTTTATAGCACTGGTTCGCTGCTGTGCAGCAGTTTCAGGCATTGTTCCACAATTCTACAAAGCCACAGTAATGTTTGCTGTTTGTTTGTTGGTTTTTTTTTTCTTCCCCCAATGTGCCCCAGAGTTTGTCAGAGTAGGTATTTGGTTTAAGTTGTCAGAGCTCCTGCTAGAAAGTATGGATCTAAGAAGGGGTAAGAGTAACTGAGAAAAATCTGATATATTCTGGGTACAGATTAATTCGGAGGGTTTTTTTTGGAAATGGGCCACTTGAAATGAATTCAGCGAGGCAAGGTTGATCATACACACTGCTCAGGAGGGAAACTGTCTTGTCCTCAGCGTAGAGTGAGTTGAAAAAGACAGTGGATGGATTATAGCCTTCATGGCACTTGACTCTGAGCCTTAATCTGTGGTACGTAGGATAAAAATATATGCAGGGAACAGGGGAAATGAGAGGCACATCTGCATATGTATAACCACTGTGTCTCATTAAATAAAATTCTGAAGATGTGAAAGTCATACAGTAGTTGCTTTAACGGTCATAGAGGTTTTTTTAATTCTTATCCCTGACTGTTCATTATAAAATGCAGATCCAGATTGCGCTTGGATCTTGCATTGTCTTAGAACAATGAAGCTAATATTTGTATTTTAAGAACAATGTTTTGCATAATAAATGTGCTTTGTAAACAAAGGCAACAAAACAGTGCTTTATTGTTTCTCTGGCCTTTTAGAAGATGTGCAGCAGTCCAGAAATCTTTTTAATTCTTAAATACTAGGTTGTATTTTTATGCAATACTACTTGCTTTACAATAAAGTGAAAAATTGTTGTTTTCTTACGCGTTTAAACCAATATTGGGTTTATTCTTTTTGTCTTTTGGGTGTTCTGGGATCGTACAATTTGCCTCTTTCCAGAGAAACAGCTGAGTAAGTGTTTCAGATACCGAGCAGGAATGAATTCCAGTCACTGTGATTAAGCTGAAGTGTGTTTGGTTTGTGCTCATTGTTTGAACTTTGGGATTGCTCTAAGTAAAATATGTGACTTTCCACCTCAGCAGTTGTTATGATGGCAGTTTACTGAGTTCTTATGCTCTTCTTGTGTGACTGTGTCCTATAGCTGCGTGTTTTGTCTGCATTAGACTTTATTGGTGCTTGGCTGTAAAACCAGCATTTATCAGTTTGAAATAGTGGATTCTTTTCAGTCTTCATCTGTATCCCTTTGCACTTGATTTTGAAATCTGAGAGTGTACAGTGCTGAAAAAAATAGGCTGATTTCATCTATTTTAAATTATAGAGTACCATCGCAAGTTAAACTTTCTGTGGTGTGGGGTACTTGGGAGGATTGAAGACATACAGAAATTCAGGGTTGTCTTAAGGATTCTGAACTGAAAAAAGACTGAGAAATAAAAGCACTAATGAATGTTGAAGAAAAATCTGTTTCAGAGTTGTGTCATTGTTTATCCCAGTGATAGGCAATGAAACTTGAATGTTTCAAAATGCTGGTGTCAAAATACTGCAAAGGTATTGCACTTTTATCCTTCGTGGCAGTAGGTCCCTGGGTTTTGGAAGCAGAAGGAATCGGGTGTGTGTCTCTTCCCTAGCTCTCCCTCCGCAGGTTGTGTGACCAAGGAGTCCGTCGGGTGCTGCTCAGCTGCTTCCTCCCCATGAGGAAGCCCAGGAGAGCTGCTGGTGGGAAGCCCAGCGTGCTGGGAGGGAGGATGGATGGGGGTAGACAGGGAGGGAGTTGTGTGGTGTGGCTGAGCGAGTATTATCGTCCTGGATCTGGGGGAAAGGAGCAATAAAGAGGGAGTGGAACCAGGTGAGGTTGCACAGGGCGGCCCTGTCCAAAGTCAGGGTCGCGGATACTTCAGCGATATTAGCGATAGCTTAACATTTGTGAAACCTCAGTTGTGAAATTGTAATATTACATGTCTGTTGTGTCACTAACTTGTGTTTTTGTTCTGGTATGGTATATTAAAACAATTATTGCTTTACCCTTTCGTAGGAATTAATTGAATGTGGGAATTTGGGTTATGGTTGGTGGACCACTTGTTTTCAACGTGTTTTTTTTTTTCCACTTTCAGCTCTGCTGAAGCTCTTTTGTAGAGGCAAGTATACTGCTTCAGCTCTTCAGTATATGCCACTGTTAATGCTGTGGGACATGACGAGACTGTAAATGGGCTAAGCAGCTAATGAGGCAGTATTTCATGAAACTCGTTTCAGAACACGGAAGTATTGAAATCCCTGCACCAGCATTCCTTCACTGCAGGATTTAAATAGAGGTTGCTGTTTTGCAAGTTGACCTGGAACAGTCTTTTTCCATCAGAGTAGCTGTCTGACTTATCTACGTGTTCGGTCATATGCGTCTCTGAGTGATTTAATATTTCAAAAACTGAGGAAGCAACGACTCTGTTGCTGAGAACGATGCCGTTTTAATCTCGGTCAGCATAAACGTCACATACCTTTGATGAAAAATGAATGCTGTATTCTCTGTGCAACGCTTCCAGTGTGTTAAAAAAATATGGCAGTAGAAAGTGTTCTAATTAAAGAATAGCTTTTTTTAATGCTGAAGCTCTGTATCTGTAATGTTCTCTGTCAAAAGTAGAATTAAGGTGGCTAATGCTTCTGAGCGTGATAGCCTATTAGAAGAGGCTAAGGCTGTTAAAACACTTTCAAAACATCCGGTGAGTGTCACTGCATTAAAATGAACTTAAGTCCGGCTATCTTAAAATAAATCTACACTTTTAGCATCTACCACAAGCCAGCAATGACCTATCTTTAGCACTGGGCACGGCATGAGTGGAAACTGTTAGATGAGGTTGACTTTTGATGTAAATATCTGCAGAGTGATGGAGCTCTGTTGCTGGTGCTGTAATTCCTAAAGCTGTGCTGTGCAGAGTGCTTAACCGTCTTTGCATTTCTTTCCAGTATTGAACGAAACGTTGAATTTCATGAATCTCCATCATTAAACTATGTGTTCCTGGCTCTTGTTTGAAGCGGCGACCATGGTGGGGAGCCTGGGCAATGTGCAGGACCACTTTAGGCGTGGGGATGTCAGCTAATGGCTTGATGAATACAGAGGAAACTCGCACACAGCAGCGTGGTTCTTAACAGCTTGGCTCATGCCAATACCCAGTATTTCATATACTGCTTAGATTTTAACTTCAGGTGTTTCTTTCCTAACCTTTTAAAATCTAATGTTCCTCAAATGCTGAATTTTTTTCTAGTGTCTCAAAATACTTCTTTGCTTAGCAGAAACCCCCTCAAAATGAGTATGCTGCTCCAGTTGTCAGATTAGGTTTGAGAAAATTAAGAAAAGTGACCCTAAAATGAATGTGGTGTTGCTTTTCCATCTGTCTCTTATTCAGGTGTATACTTAACATATTTTGGATTGAGTGTGGCCTGTGCATAGGTGGTATTTGGTGCTGTTTCTGGACGTAATGTAAACATCTTGGGTTATAAAACAATATAATTTTGATATATTCTCTTGGCATTCCGGTAACTAGGTGAAAAAAGGGATCCTTTTTGAATAGGAACATTGGCGCTTGAAAGGCATAGAAATCTTTGTAGATGGTAACTTGTAAACTTGTTACTATTTTTATTTCTAATACCTTCTTGATTTAGAAAATAATAGTGGCATGTGTTTGGTGACTGTTCTGAGAACAAACTGTGACAACTGGCAGTGTGATGGTACGCTTAAGGAATTCTTACGTTATTTCAAAATTACCTTTCTGATGCTATATTTAGCTTGTGCTTCTTTATGTGAATTGCCCTTTGTCTGCAACTTTTACATACACAGTTTTATGGGGAAAAATGATGGCAAAGGTCTGTTTCTCTGGTTTATAAAGACAAAGCTCGGTGTTACTTGTGTGTAAACACAAAACTTCTTCAGAAAGCTTGTGGAGTTGCTGATGCCACTGGATGTTGGTTCCGTTCTAGCTTCTGCTTCATGTAGGACTCTGCCTTTGCATTCAAAGATGTATGTATAGATGGGTGTCTGGTGGGTAGAGAGCTTTTGTTAGTGGATAAGGCTGTGTTTACCTCCCTGAGGAGTGCCTCAGTTCTGGCCATGTCTGAGTTCAGGCTTTTGGAGTGTTGGAAGAAAGACATTGGAATGATTTTAGATTTAGTTTTTCCAAATCCTTATGAACTTCTTCAGTTCCAGCAGTGCTGATCGTTGTTTTATGCTTTGGTGAACTATTTTTATAGAAATTCTGAGGTGTGGTGTATTGTGGGGTTTTTTTTTCCCCCTACGCTGAAAATTAATTCTGAAATACCTTCCTTGGGGAGGCGGAAAAAACACCGAAACAAAATTCCACTACTAATACAGGGTTGAAAAAGCAAAAATTTGTTTTAAGTAAAGATTAAACTCTTATCCCAAGTGCTTCAGCGAAGGAAGGGGCAAGAGTTGATGAAGAGGGCAGGTAGGAGAGAGCTGGAAGAGCATACTTTGAATAAAAAGACTGTTCAGAGACAAACTCACAATTAATGTGCTTTTTTTGTTTTACAGGCTAAAGAAATTTTGACAAAAGAATCTAATGTACAAGAAGTACGATGTCCAGTCACAGTCTGTGGAGATGTCCACGGACAATTTCACGACCTCATGGAACTCTTCAGAATTGGAGGCAAATCACCAGACACAAACTATTTGTTTATGGGGGACTATGTTGACAGAGGCTATTATTCAGTCGAAACAGTCACATTGCTTGTAGCTCTTAAGGTAACTTTAATTCTCATCTCTACAATTCTGTATAAAACATAATTACTGTCCTGACTACACTTCATATCTATTCGGATTTGCGCTACATTAGTATTATAGGCATAAAACCCAGAATATTGGCTTAGTTTTCTAAGATACTTCTGGAAAAAAAAAAAAAAA
>WKFP01015087.1:201298-228742 GCA_011057875.1 Pterocles orientalis
AAACAAAATTCCACTACTAATACAGGGTTGAAAAAGCAAAAATTTGTTTTAAGTAAAGATTAAACTCTTATCCCAAGTGCTTCAGCGAAGGAAGGGGCAAGAGTTGATGAAGAGGGCAGGTAGGAGAGAGCTGGAAGAGCATACTTTGAATAAAAAGACTGTTCAGAGACAAACTCACAATTAATGTGCTTTTTTTGTTTTACAGGCTAAAGAAATTTTGACAAAAGAATCTAATGTACAAGAAGTACGATGTCCAGTCACAGTCTGTGGAGATGTCCACGGACAATTTCACGACCTCATGGAACTCTTCAGAATTGGAGGCAAATCACCAGACACAAACTATTTGTTTATGGGGGACTATGTTGACAGAGGCTATTATTCAGTCGAAACAGTCACATTGCTTGTAGCTCTTAAGGTAACTTTAATTCTCATCTCTACAATTCTGTATAAAACATAATTACTGTCCTGACTACACTTCATATCTATTCGGATTTGCGCTACATTAGTATTATAGGCATAAAACCCAGAATATTGGCTTAGTTTTCTAAGATACTTCTGGAAAAAAAAAAAAAAAGTAAGGTGCAAACGTGAACATTTTTTCTAAAATGAGCGCTGTATTTATTTTTTACTTGCCTAAGTAGCACTCTTCAAGAATTTGCTTGGAGAGATCAGCTTAATGCATTGGTGTAGTGAAGTCCACTAGTAGCAATGAATAAACTTTATAATTCATCTCAGAAGTATTTGGCACCTGAAGATATGAATGAATTATCCCTTCTTTCCTCAAAGGTTGTAATTTAATCTTTGTCTTAAAAGGGGTTTGGTTTTTATTGCTTTATGGATGTATGATTATGGGGAGCACGGGGGAGCAAATTCTGGTTTTTGGGAAGGTGTTTTGGTGCTTCTAAAGTGAATATTGTATTTAGGTCCGTTACCGTGAACGTATCACAATTCTTCGAGGGAACCATGAAAGCAGGCAAATCACACAAGTATATGGTTTCTATGACGAATGTTTAAGAAAATATGGAAATGCAAATGTGTGGAAATACTTTACAGACCTTTTTGATTACCTGCCTCTAACTGCCTTGGTGGATGGCCAGGTACGTTGAAATTATACCAAGTTAAATGTTTTGGTTGTAAAGGAAGCTGTATTCTGTCAGCTCTCAGCTTTAAAGGACTCTCTTGCAGATTTTCTGCTAATCATTTACACTAAACACTTATAATTGTTCTGATATAATTAACGTAAATGAATGAGATACATTTTGAATATCTAACTCTTCCAGATTTTCTGCCTACATGGTGGCCTGTCTCCATCGATAGATACACTGGATCACATCAGAGCACTTGATCGCTTGCAGGAAGTTCCCCATGAGGTACTGAAAAGTAATTCTCTGAACTCGAGATTCATGATTCAGCATATATTGGGTAGTTGAACACACGGGCTGAAAATGAAATTCACAACAACTTAGCAATATGAAGGTGCCTGCTTCCTGTTCGTGTTTTTTGAAGGAAAAGTAAGGGGCATGTTCTTGCCTAAAGAAATAAACATATTTTAGTGTGCCTAGAATCTCAGCAGGTACCACCTAATGATCTCAGAGGTGAGAACTGCTATGAAAATTCTTTATTCAGATTAACTCCTTGACAGTATTTCGAGTGTTAACTGCACTAGGCTTGCCTTTTAAAGTTTTAAAGAGATGCTGCAACAAGATGTGCCAGGGTGGTGTGCGTGTAGGGGTTTTGTGGGGTCTCTGTTTCTGAAACATCTTTTACATCTCTTACAGGGTCCAATGTGTGACTTGCTATGGTCAGATCCAGATGATCGTGGTGGCTGGGGAATTTCTCCTCGAGGTGCGGGTTATACGTTTGGGCAGGATATTTCGGAAACCTTTAACCATGCTAATGGCCTTACGTTGGTTTCAAGAGCTCATCAGTTGGTAATGGAGGTAAGCGTGACAGCCCGTGTGTTTAATTCCTGATTGCATAGTTGGTGCATTAATAATGTACGCTGTGTGCTGGAGATGTGCATATGCTGCTGGGACAGCTGGTGATCCAGCTGAGAGTCTTCCAGAGACTATTTTGACTCTGTTCCTGTGCTACTAAAGGAGTTTCTCAGTTTGACAGTGGAATAGATTTTATTTTGTCCTATTTTCTGAAAATAACACGGTAATGTGCCAAAGCAGACCTTAGTAGTAGATGTGGTATTGCGTTTCTGTATAGATAAGAAGGTTCTTAAAGATAAATGCTTGAGTGTCTTGATAAGAAAATGCACACAATTATGTGTGCCTTAAAGATGCTTTTTTCCTTCTTGCCTTGGACGTGTGTTTGTTCTTAGTCTCTAAGTTATCCCTGGAAGTTAAGACTTTTTTAGACATATGTCTGGATTCTGGTTTTGATGATCACAGCTGCAGATTCAGAAGAGATTGTGTACTTCAGAATGGCTGTTTTGATTTTTTAATGCTAATGCAATGGACAATTCTTGCTGATTTTTTAAAAATTTGTTTAGCTCATGCTTACTAGTAAGAAGCAACATACGAAGGCCAAAATTCCTTTTTACCCTTTTTCTCTCAAGAAGACAAAGACACAGCCTTAATCTTATTTCAGATGACACTATGAATGCGGCTTAGGGTTTTGCACATCAAAAATTCTGCTTTTAGTCAGATGTGTGTAAGGAGTATGACAAATGAACTTGGCTGATGTAATTTTTTTTTTTTCCTCTCCAGGGGTACAACTGGTGCCATGATCGGAATGTAGTAACAATTTTCAGTGCTCCAAATTATTGTTACCGTTGTGGCAACCAGGCTGCAATTATGGAACTTGATGATACTCTAAAATACTCCTTGTAAGTATGTTTAGAAATGAGATTGATATTGGCCATGATTTTAAGATAGTTCCTGTAGCCAGATATACTTAATTCTTGTATCAAGGTACAGTTTTTCCCCGTACGCTTTGGGGAGGTGAAGTAAATGTGGAGTTGTTGGGTGAGTCGCATCTAAAGACAAATATCTAGAACAGTTGTTGTTGACATCTGTCAGATTATAGCGAGACTCCTCGTTTTTGTTTTGTATAACTGGAGTTTAATGAAATACTGTAGAGGCAAGTGATTTGAGAGTAGGAGTACTGTCCCCTCTGAGTTAATGCCCTGCTGTCAGTCTAGGGCAAGAGACTTTTGGAATCTTGGAATTCTTCAGAAGTTAGGTTGTTGGTGTTTTAAATAATGTTTCTAATTAACTACCTACCTCAGCAGCAGCTTGACTGTTTGAGTAGAGTATGAGTCTTAAAGCTAAGATTCTCTCCAGTCCATAGTATAATCGTAAGAGTTTATGAGTATGTACTAATAGAAGGAGTGGAAGAAGTTGAACGCTTTCTAGAAGACTGTAATTGGTTGAAAAACTTGTGAAGGGTTACCTGTGTTAAGACCACTATCGTAATTCACATACAAAACACACCTGAATGGAAACTGAACTCTCGGTTTCATTAATACATCTGTGCTTTTCAGTTTGCAGTTTGATCCAGCACCGCGTAGAGGTGAACCGCATGTTACTCGTCGCACCCCAGACTACTTCCTGTAAAGAGATTTTAGACCTGTACAGTATTGCCATGAACCATATGTTGACCTAAAGAAAATGGGAAGAGCAACAGTAACTCCAAAGTGTCAGAAAATATTTAACATTCAAACTTGTTTTCACATGGACCAAAAGACGTGCCATATTCAAATACAAAGCCTCTTGTCATCAACAACTGTGACCACTTTAGAATGAACCAGTTCATTGCATGCTGAAGCAACATTGTTGGTCAAGAAACCAGTTTCTGGCATAGCGCTATTTGTAGTTACTTTTGCTTTCTCTGAGAGACTGCAAATAATAAGATGTAGACATTAACACCTCGTGAATACATTTAACTTTCCATTTAGCTATAGCTTTATTCAGCATGACTGTAGATAAGGGTAGCAGCAAACAATCATTGAAGCTTAAAGAACATTTTTAAAATAAGTACCAAGGCCTCATATTTGTTCTGAAACTGTTTGTTTGTTTTATTTTCAGGGAATACTGTTTAATTTAATTGTATTGATTTTTTTTTTTGTCTGCACTCAGTTCCCTCTTCCACTCTTTGCCCTACCATATTGTCCCTTGTAATTGTCCAAGAATAGTGAATTACTTTGAACAGAACTGTTTTTTTCTGTAAAACAATGTACTGCAGGACAGAGCTGCAGTGTTTTTCATAATAAACTTGTGAACTAAGTATGGAAAAATGTCAAATCCTAATTGCATCTCAGGTCAACTGTGGTTTAATAAACTAACGTGGAGCTGGATGGGTTTTATAAACTTGCATAGAAATTTCCACCTTAAATAACTGAAACTGAGGTGATTGGAGCATGCTGGAAAACTCTGACCTTCTGAATTCTGTGTCCCAGGGAGGTGCCTGCTCACTGATGTCATGCAGCTGAGAACAGAGCTCCCTTATTACCCACATGTTGCTCTCTCCCTCCTGGTGCTCTACTGAAATACACCAACATGGAAGAATATAGGCTAACTTAACTGATTGAGTGTGGCTTTTTTCCAAGTGTAAATCGAAGCTTGAATTCTATACAATGTGGGTGCTAATACTTAAAATCATTTTCTGAAAAACTAAGAATAAAACCAGTTTTCTAAATATTAATAATTTGGAAATTAGTACTACGTGTATTGCCCAAGCTCCAGTTTTGAAAAGCAGTGGTATGGGTTTATGTGCACCTGTGTTAAAATCTTTCTACTAATTTGTTTCAGAATTTGAATCTTGATTTAATTCAAAACAGAAATTCAAATTTTATGCCTTGAAACTTACTGGGCACATCTTAAGAAGCTGTACCTGGCTGTTGTTTTGATAGAGGACTCTTCATATTCGTATTGTTTACGAGAGTTTAAATTCCTTGGGCACAGTGTAGACTCTGCAACAACACAGAGTTTTTCTTTTCCACTCTGTTTCTAAGGGAGAGCACAGAAACTTTGCAAATACTCCGCTTACCTGGAGGCCTAGTCCTACACACACATTTTGGGGATTTCTTGCTCTTCTGCGGGAAGACCACTGAATAACTTGCAAAGAACATTTCACCAAGTGGTTACTTCATCCCTTTTCCGAAAGGCTTGAGTGGTTGCTTTTTTCTTCAGCAAAAATTCAGCCTTCTCCTGTAGGATGGTTTCTGGAGAGCGCTCCATCTTCTGCAGCTTGATCTCTGGTAGGAAGAAGCGTGTACCAAAAATAAGTGCACCTGAAGTGTCTTTTTTGAGTGTATTGGGAGCTTTTGCTTTGATCACTATTAGAAAAAACAATCCTTTGCTGTAGAGAGTAGTTCACTTTAAATTCATTTCACTTTCCACGCTCAGTAAATGTTTTGTAGCTAGAACTCTGTGCCGCAATTGACACCATTCCTTCAGGAGTAATGACTTTGCCCTATTTTCTGTGTTCCCTGGTACTTTTAATTGGCGTGTCTCATCTCCCGCCCTGGGGCGGAGCAGCCAGTTCGTTTGTTCCGTCTCTGTATGCAAACGCCAGCAGTTGGTACTAGAGTCAGTGGGAAGTGTTGGCAGTCCCTCCAGTTCTTGCTCTTTTCCCCCCGTAATGACGCTGCGACGGGCTGTTGGAAGGTGTCATTGGGCATAGGGCATTGTGAACAGGAGGCTGTTGCTCTGACGCAGACTGGCCACCAGCACTGGTAACCAGCTAAAAGCACATTTGGGAGACTCCAGAGGAGAAGGAAAACCTCAAGGAGAAATAATTACTGTGTGATTTAGTGCTAGCTGATGAATTAAAGTTCACCTGAGCACCTTAAACGGTGAGGATGCTGGCTGCAGAGAAATCAGCATCATTAGGGTTTGTGCTTGTTCGGTGATCGGTGTTGATGTTTCGTTTCCTTCTTCACTGCAAAAACTGGTGAATTCCATAAACTGGGACAGAGGAGTAGCTGGATATCCCGTACTGGGGTAGCTCAGTCTTTTTTGAGTGGGAGAGTTAAACCCAGGGCTGACAGTGGGGTTTTACTTGTCACAAGGCAGTCATGAATGAAACTTTACACTTTTCTGTGAACCGCTCTAAGAACTTCCCTTTTTTTTTTTTTTTTTTTTTTTTTTTTTTTTTCTCAGAATTGGGATAGAGTCAATAGAATCCTGTTGTTGGACAGATTGGGGGGGTTGAGCTTTCCACATTGTGTTTTCCTTAAATCACACCTGCTGATGCCCTGTTATTTGGGCATTTATCTGGATTTCTATGTCATTAAGTCAAAAACAAGAGATGAAATCACACTCCTACACAGGAAAACATAACACTTCTGAAAGGAAAAATGAGATGGATTTGAAGTGTAGAGATTTACCAGCTTTTTTTTCCCCTTCATGCTCTTTCTACACCTTTCCTTTGCCTGTTCCCACCCTGTTTTCCATCCCCTCCTCCCACGGCCACCTCCGCCCATTGTCCCTCAGCTCCCCTGCTGTCCCTCTGTGGCTGCAGCCACTCTGGTCCGTCGGTGACTGACGAGCGCTGCGTGTGTCCATGGACTTGTCTCCAAGGTAAACGGGTGCACGTGTTCGTTGGCTCGCGCTCATGTCAGATTGTTTCCAGCTGCTGACATTTGCACACCCGTCCCGTGTCCCTCCTTCGAGCGCCCGGGCAGGGTTGCCTGTTTGGGATCTCTGACAGCACCCCGGGAGGACACCCGGAGCCCGTTGCCCTGTTCTTCCCTGGGTGCCCGGATCTCACAATAAATTCTGCCTTGGGGAGAAAGGTGGTGAGTGTATATAGCTGATGGAAGCTTTGACATGTCATCTGCCTGTATTTCAGGCTGGTTAGTATCAAAATCCACCTGGAAATGTTAGTAGAGAAAAAGTCTCTGAGAGTTACCGATATGTGCTAATCCATGCTTCACATTCCGTGGGAGGGATTTTTTTTTTTTCTTTTTTATAGTGGTAAAGTTAAACATGAAGTCATTGTGCGTTAAGAGCCTGGGACAAAGTCTTTGCTCTGGCAGTTTAGACGTCAGCCTGAATTGTAAAAGCGAAGGATTTCCTCATGTACGATCCAAAGCACTGTCAGGCGAGTGCTGGGTTCATCTGGGGCATCGCCCCTCTGCCTTTCCCCTCTCCCCCGTTCACCTTTACCGTCAGCAATGCCGAGTGCGGTTCCTGCTGCCGGCAGCTGTGGCCCACGCAGCAGGAGGGGGCTGAAGGCTAACTGCCCTTGTTCATTGGGGAAGGATGGGCTGTAGGAAGAGGGGCAAGTACGATCCAATCACAGTTTTGAATTTCAAATTAAACGCTGCTCCAAATTAATGGGAGGTGCGGCTCCCCTCTCACCCCTTCCTCACGTTGGTCACTCTTTAATTGCTTCTTTAGTCTCTATGCTGAGCACTGACAAACTTGAGATCTGTTTTAGGGGTTTTGCACAGGTTAAAGCCAAGTTTTACACAAATTTTTTTTAGTATTCCGTGGTTTTTGCTGCACCTGTGCTCACGACGTGGATGTTGGTTCCCTACAAGTTCCAGGAGAGGGATGTAAACAGGTAAAACATGAAGTAAAAATGTCACTGGTCTGCACAGAAATCTTCCAGCACCCGTGAATACACTGAAAAAGCCCTGCAGGGTAAGCAGTTCGTGAGTCAGCCTACTGTGGTTTTTAAGAAGTTATTTTGGTGCTCTAGTTCATTTGGCTGTTCTGCTTTTGGAGGAGAATAAAGGCAAGCTGCTTTCTTGAGCAAGAGACCAGAGTTCTTTGGCATATATACAGGAAAAAAAGGCTGAAACAACGCTTTTGGTTTTAAATTAAGCAGTGCTGCGTGTTGTAGCTTTTTAAAACCTGTGCTGTGGCTTGAAAGCGTTATTCTTTCAGATGGGTTGCACTGCAGCTCCTGAGCTCTTAATTACGGTGAATAGAACTGCTTTGGGATGGCGATTAAAATGCTGTGTATAAAACATTAATCACTAATAGCACCTAAATATTATATATACATAATTAACCAACATACGGGAAACATCCAAAAGCAGGTTGGACATAATAGCTTTTGGAACAGGAGGCACTGGAGCAGGTTAGCTGTGGAATATCTGCTCTTGGAAGTTTTCAGGGCTGGGACAGAATGGCACGGCTGGGCTGGCACTGGTGGCAGTGCTGTGCCGGGAGGGAGAGCGAGGTCCCTTCCAGCTGACATCTCTGGGTTGAAAACAGCATCTTGCTGGGTTACGGTACACGAGGCTCAGGATCGGTGGTTGTCCTGTTAGCTCCTTCATCAGTCTGCTGTGAAGCTCTCGAGACGTTGGTTGTGGTTTGTAAAACATCAGCTAGAAATACAGGGAGCGGGGAGATATTCCAAGAACTACAAACCAGCATCACTCCATTTTTGCTGACCTTGCCCATGGCTGTGTCACGCCAGCCCACGCTGCCCGGGGATAGGTTGGAAGAGGAGCAGCACAACCCGGCGGCAGTACCCCGGGTGGAAACTTGCCGGCAGGTGCTTTGGATGAGAAGACTGGTTTGCAGACACTTGTATCATTGCATGGGGTTGTATAAATCAAACTAAACCTTTGCTTTCTTGTCCTCGTGTTGATTTCTGTATAGGGCTTCCTCATCAGATTTTCCCCAAACACAACTGCTTTTTGAATTTTTTTTTTTTTTTTATTAAATATATAAAATGCCTTCTGGATTATGCATTTAAAAACAAAAGTATTAAACTGTCAAAGAGGAGTGTACTGTTTAAACCGGTAACTGCATGATCAATTGGGCTGAAAGGCTTTAGCCTGGCTCCCAACTGCCTTCATTTTTCAGCAGTTTAAAAAAAACACCCACCACCACGCTGCCTAATGCTAAAACTTCACGTCAAACCCCTTCTTCATCAGTGCAAGAGCGGCCAACGACCACTGATCTCTCCTGTCTCCTTTTCATAAAGAAAAAGGGGAGGCCCTGGAGGAGCCCTGTGCGAGGGGATCCTCCGGCGTTCATTCCACGCTTGACCCACTTTGCGGGCAGCTTCGTCCTTTTCCACGGCTGCGTTTGTCCTCGGGGAAGAAGCACACAGCGGGGACCTAAGCCCAGGAGAGGGGATGCTGTGGCTCCGGGGGAGTCTGCTCTCCCTTTTCCCCCTCTCAGAGACAGGCCGGTGATGGGTTCTGTGAGTTTATCTCGCTTGAGCTCAGCCATCCCACCGTGGCACTAACTGTCCCTTTTCCCCTGCAGTCTCTTTTCAAAATGCTGTGGGTTAGCCTGACTTCTGAAACACTCTATATTTATTCCCATGGACTTTGGAACCACAAAGCAACTGCTCTTTAACATCTGTGGGGTCAGAACCAGCCCAGAATAATCACATTTTTGGACTTTGAGCAGCTCCAGGGTTGAGCACCAGAGCCACGCGCCCCTTTAAATTCACAATTTCACACATCGCCGCTTAAAGGAGTTGTTAAGACCACTCAAAGCGAGCCTACTCTTTCCATTCAGCTCCCGGAATAAACACCAGCGTGTCCCTTGGCGGAGGAGCCCCGCTGACCGCCCCCCCATCCCTGTCCCCGGTCCCTGTCCCCGGAGCGAGCCCCGGCGCCACCGCGCGGCTGCAGCCCGAGGGGCTCCACAGGGTGGGGGCACGGACGGAACAAAAATCGGTGTGAGGATGAGCTTAGGAAGCTGATGCTATACACTTGAAATAGGTGTGTTTCCATTTTTATATTTTTTTCCCTCCCTATCTTTAGTCTCCTAAACTATCCTGAACCCCTGTAGTTGTGTAAGGGGGATATGGGGGCTGTTAGAGGAAGAAAAAAATCTGATGAAGGAAAAAGCAGCTGGTGTGTGCTTGGCAGGATTTGGTTGTTGAATTTTGTCAGTCAAACCCTCATCCCACCGCTGGGCTCTGCCACCCGCCGCCCGGCGCTGCTGGGTACCCCCTGGACGAAAAGCGGCACCTCCTCAAGGGTGCTCCCGTAACACAAGCCTTGGTGAAGTGGAAACGCAACAGTTTATTCCAGTGTTGTACCAAGAACAGGAATTTTCCTCTTCCGCTGCTGCCTTGTTGCAAGATTTAAACAACAGGGGCACGAGCTGTTGAGCTCAGCAATGCCTTTCCACCAGTTCTCACATGAATAATTATGATATTTTCTGGTTTTACACTGAACCAGTGTACACGGAACCAGTCAATTCTAATTTTATTTTTTTAACTCAGCTCGTTGATGTGGCCATTTGTTTTAAAAACTCTTCCCTATCTTTTGTATTCCTGAAAAAAAAAAAAAAAGAAAAAAAATATTTTTGCTGGAATTCTCATTTCCCCCACATATAGATTAGGTTCTTGTTCAGATGCAATGGTCACACCTTGCTTTCCAGGAAATCAGACCTGGCTCCCTCTGCTAGAACAGTGATGTTCTCCGGACCCTCCAGTTCAGCCCTCGCCAGCCCCCCATCCCTGGGGTTCAGGGAATCCAAACCTAAAGGATTAGACTTGATGATCTTAAAGGTCTTTTCCAACCTGAACGATTCTATGATTCTAAGTTTCCCAACTTGCCAAAGGAGTAAAGTGGAGATCTGTCATTAGGCTTTGGCAATCCCACATCATGCTGGTGGTACTGAAAAACAATCAGTGCGTTATCTCCATAGTCTCTAAACCACCACCGGCAGAAAAATTAAACCCCAACCCAGTTTCTCTGTAGCAGTGGAGAAGGTGAGGTGCTCTGAGGGGTGGGAGGCACGGGAATTTTTGCCTGAGAGAAGTAGCCAAGAAGAGAATCCAGGGCTGAGGAGTGGATGCCGTGTTCGGGAAGCTGCTCTCTGATGTTCAGTGTGTTAAAATCCCCTTCCCCCTGCAGCTGTGTCGCTGCTCAGCCCGCTTCGCCCTCAGCCCAGTGATGCTGCAAGTATGTAGGTCAGAGCTCCTCTGGATCCGATAAGCGTTAAATCAAGCTTGCACTGATTTGGGTTGCTCCAATCTTTTCAGGTATTTGCTTTAGTGTTCAGCTTCCCCCTTCCTCCTCTGGGTTCGCGGTGGTAAATGCCCTGAATTGTAATTTATCTGTGGCTGAGACGTGGTGCAATTATCTTTACAGCTCAGGGTGGCAACGCTTAGGTTTAGGATTATTTGCATTGCACTGATTACCTACGTGCGTAACAATTGAAATTGGGACACTCATTTTTTTTGAAAAAGCTCATTCTTTGCCTTGCAGCTTTAGTGCAGGATGTGTCTTTTGTGTTATTAATACCGACTCGCTCGCAGGACTTGGCTATCAACGCTGCAGCAGCTGCTTTTCCACGAGAGATAACAGAAAGCATCTGGACTAGCTGGGGAGGTTTGTCGTGCGATATGTAGGGCACAGCGGGAGGTGGCCGTCGCGTGATTACAGTATATCTGTGACCGCCGTCTGCCGCTTTTTTTGGGTGTGGGGTGTTTTGGTTGTTTTGACTTTCACTGACTTCTCATTCCACAGCTAAATTCAAAATCCACCGTGGACTGAATTTTCTCCTTTTGGAAGCTGTAGAGAGGTGTATCAAGTATAAAGCTCATCAACAGGATCGCTTTGAACTAATATTCATACACAGATCACAAAGAAGCATGGGACTTAGCTTTCTGCCTGTTCCTAGATTTTATTAGATTTGTCTTGTGCAGAGAGCCCCATCCCCCCTCTGCTGAGCCTGATTTGCAGTCTGAGAGCTCGTGCTCGCTGATCTCGAGCCAAATCAGAAACCTTGGTCTTTGGCAACATCAGGAAAGGGGATTTAGGATTTGCAGATATATTTTCCACAGATCACCTTCTGTCATTGTCTGATCCTCTACACCAAGGAGTTTTAACAGAAATTTTTTTAAAAAAGAGAACATTTAAGGAAAATAAAGGCAGCATTTCTTTTTTTTTTTTAGTGCTGTGAATTGTGGAGTATAATTGGAGTGACTGAGGAGGAAAGAGGTAATGTGACGATGGGACAATGAAAGGGTCACATTAGGCATGGTTTGGAGGATTCACACATCTATCGATGTGTGACAGAGATATATATATATATAAATTACAATAATTAGGTGAACAAATACAATAATTATGGTGAACACACAGCTTATCTGGTTACTAAGACCAGGATCTTTGAGGAACCTCTTTTAGCATTGATATCTGCTCTATAAGCATCACCCGACATGTTTGGATGCTCACTCAGCTGTTATGAGGAGTTCCACTGAAGTGTGTGTTCCAGAAGTGAACAGTCATTCAGGCTGGGAGGGACCACGGAGGGTCCTCTGGACCCCACTCTGAATTCAGATCCATCTTCAAAGCCTGATCAGGTCGCTCAGAGTCATCTTCAAGTGTGCTGTAAATTACGAGCTGCTCCACATTGTAAAAACCATGAAACAAGATTCCCAAGTGAGGCAGTCATCTCCAACAGCTCTCTGGAATTTATACAGAAACTGTTAAAGTGATATGACCTGATGTACAACAGCCTCACTGTCACCTGAGCTCTAGGAGGTTCTTCCTGACTGAGAATCTGTATTTGAGTCTTCCATCCCTCTGGAGAGTCAGCCCTAACCAACAGACTGTTTAATAGTCAATAATTCTAATATTTGCAGTCTCACGGGTTATGTCAGTTAAAAAAACAGGGAAAGAAAGAAGACCAGACCCTCCAGGGGCCAGGCTGCTGTCCTGGGCTGTGGACTCTGAAATGATCAAAGCAAGGTTCTGAACTTAAAATTGCTGAATCTCAGGAAAAATTCGTGACGTTACAAGATCTTTTCAAGCCTGTATGACTGTCACCTGGGTGGAGCTGGTGCCTGGAGACGGGCTCTGGCTGCAGCTGCCCACAATTCCTGCTGGGACCCGGGGTTCAGGGATTGCTGCTTCGACCCAGATCCGCTCCCAGCGCCGTGAACCCTCCTGAGCTCTTCCTCGTGGATTTCCCCCTGCGGAGAGCGACCTGCTGTGGTAAGAACTTGAAAGCAGCCCGCTTTTCAGTGGAGTTTTTTAGTAAAAACGTTTCCTGCTGCCTGACTAGCCCCTGAGACCAGCATTTCGCTGTATTTACACGCGAGACGCTACCCCAAGCAGCAGCCGCCTCGCCCACCCGGGCTCTCTGTGGCCAGCCTGCGCTCCGCTCCCGTTCCCCACACGCACCGTGACAGCCCCGCCGGCCGGCTGCTGCCCCAGGAGGGCACCGGGCTGCCTCCAGCCCCTCAGCCCGCCTGCCGCACCCCTCCCACCCGCGGGGCTCCTCCGGCCCCTCTCCCTCCCCTCAGCGCCGGGCCCGCAGCCGTGGCGTCCCCCCAGGGCCGCGGGGGAGGGGGAGCCGCAGCCGTTGGCCCGCGCGAAGCGGCCCCGCCCATTCTGCGCCTCCTGAGGCGACCGCAGCGCTGCCTGAAAGACCTGATGGCCACCGCTTTAGCCCCCCCGCCGCATTCCGGCTCCGCTTCCCCTCTCCCCACCCCGCGAAGGGCTCAGAGGCCCGTTTTTCACTGTCAGCCGCGCTCTTGCGCCATTTAGGAGCCAAGACCGGGGTGTTTTGTTCAGGCGTTCGTGAAGGGCAGCCCGGCGGTTGTAAGGCAGCGAGAGGCGGGTCCTTCTTTCCTCTCCCCTCCCCCGCCATATAAAACCGCCGCCGCAGTTGGGCCCCGAGCGCTGCCGCCGCCGCTGCCAGGTCCAGCCAGCGCAGAGCCGGACGTCGCCGCCTCGTCACGGTGAGGCCTGCGCGCCCGGGGGGAGCGGGTTACCCGCCGCCGAGGGGGTGGGGGTCGGTACTTGAGGCGGCGGCGGCGGGAGCTGGGCCCGCTCGGCGGCGGTGGGGGGCCCGGCCCGGCCTGGCGCGGGCGGAGGCGCTCCCGTGGGGGGGTCTGAGAGGGCTGCCGAGAGGGGGGGCCGCGGTCTGAGCCCTGCCTGGGCTGTGAGGGGGGGGGAACGCCCGTGAGTGGCCTGAGGGGCGGTGGGGTCTGGTGAATAAAGCGGCGACGCTACCCCCGCCGCGGGCCCCTCTCCTGCGGCTGCCGGGGTGTGTGGAGCGAGGGGAGCTCCGGAGCCAGCCGGGCATGGCGGGGGTGAGGTTGCTGAACAAATGCAGCGTTTCCCCCCGAGCTGCGGAGGGGTGAGGAGCCGGGGGGCCTGGAGCTGCCGGGTAGCGCAGGGGGAGGTGGCTGAGCTCTGCCTTTCAGGCTTGTGCATGCAAATTACCGTTGCTATTCAGGTTTGTCTTTAGAGTAGCTCCCAACCTGTTTTGCTGTTGTCCAACAGAGCTTTGGGGACTGGTGTGCTTAGTCACCCCGCTGTGTTGCTGTGCGAGGCCTGTCTGTTTCCAGTTTGCTAAAAATGACTTTGTTTTCTTCTTCCAGGAGTGTGTGCTCTGTGGTATAAAAATACTGACATTGGGATGAAATCCTGCTCTGTTATCAGTAATAGTGCAGTAGATTAACTTCATTCTTCCTTTTTCAGACTCTGAATAGTAGCCTAAAGGCCTTGGTAAAAGGGGGTTTGAGTGACAGAGGGGTTTCAGAGCAAATATTCTTGCAGGCCTGGTTCGTTAAGGCAGCATCCCTTTCTTGCTGGCTCTGTTGGGCAGCATTATGTAATCCTAGACACAAGCACAGGAAGGCTGGCATCTGAAGCTGGGTTTGTTCTTGAGTGTTCTCAGACAATCTCTGCAAGAGCAGTTGCATTAGATCTGACATGTATGCCTAAATAATTTTTTTCAGAGCCTCATTCACCCTACAACCTCAGAACGATGTTTTAATCTGAATTTTATTTTTGTGGCTATGTGTATATATATATCTCTGTATCTTTAGAACAGTCATGGCTGTGTCCCTCCAGAACACCCATCTTAATTAGAAGTAGCGCTGTTGTATAGAGTTACATTGCTGTGTAAACATTAACTAGCTCCTTGCTCTGCCAAATGGAAATTAAAGCAATGAGGGCTTCAAGCTGGTGTGAGCTGCTTAATAACATGCCTTGGCCCGGCTCCATTGGACTGGGTTTGCTGCAGTACTGTCAGGCTCAGCCCTACTGATGAGCTCCAGGAGGCATTCAGAAAGGGATAATGGAAGTTTGCTGAAAGTGGTCCAGCTAATTCAGTTCTGGTAGTTCAAGTGCTACTGTAAGGATCTAGCATGCCTAGTGCTTAGGGTTGACTGGAAAGAACATTTAAAAATTACACGAAATGAACTTGAAATTCTTTGTTTCTAGAGTTTCTCTTTAAAGTGCCTTGCAGGCTGTATTTAAAAATACATGCTCTGGAGATCTTTAAGCAGGTAACTTGAGGACAAAAAGAAACTGTTGCAGTGATCTACTGCTAACAAATATTTTGACTGGTAAAGGAACTTGTAACAAATCCTGCTAGTTTGCTGAGAACTGATTTATAAAATTTATGTGGCTATCCAGTTATGTTTATCATTTCCTTCAGGTCAGTTGGTTCAAGTGCAGAGATACCTGAACAGACTGAGGCAAAAGTTGTAACCTGCTAACTGCTGTATTGAGTGCATACAAAATCTTCTGGGGTTTTGTTGTTAAATGTCTGGAAAGGTGCATTCTTGTAAAGTTAGATTGTTTTTTCTGCTAGTAACATCTTTGAAGTCTGATGCTTCTATTGTAGGTCTTATCACAGCTTGAAAAACTGTTGAAATACGTTGTCATCTTCATCTTTCCTAATGCTAACCAAGTGCTGGTCTAACTTCCTATTTTGTAAGAGCAACGTTGAGTGCTGAAAGCCTGCCTTGCAGTGATATGTTGCTTTTTAATGTCTTAAGAAAACCAAACACTTTTCTGAAGAAAGCCTTTGATCCTGAGTAACCTAGTCTGTTTGACTCTGGAGCAAGGGATGCTGGACTAGACTCCATCTAGAGGGGTTCCTTCCAACCTCGATTTTGTGATTCTGTTCCAGAGGCTATAAATTGAAAACTACATTTGAAATCTGACTTCATTTGAGTAATCAAAGTGAGTAGCAGCTGTTCGGATTTGAAGACAAGTAGTGTTTTGGAAGGATTGTTGAAAGATGGCTCTAGTGTTGCACTGTAAAAAATATAAGCACTATGAACTAATAAATTTTGTGTATTTTATGCTTTCAAATTACAAAAAAATCAACTGGCTGTTAGGCTTCTTTCTATAAATCTGTTTCTTAAGCATGAGGTTTAATGAATTTAGGCCTGTTGATTCAAGCAGTAAATAATCTGAGTGTGCTTTAAGTGGCACTGGGCTGGCTATCTGCTGTTGGTAAGAAGCAATATAAATAGTAAAGGTGATCTTTGAGTCAGCTGAACTTGTAACATTTGCTGAATATTGTGTGGAAGTAACTGTCCTTCTCTTGTAGATGCCTTCAATTAAACTGCAGAGTTCAGATGGAGAGATCTTTGAAGTTGATGTTGAAATTGCAAAACAGTCTGTAACTATAAAGACTATGCTGGAAGGTAAGAGTGTGGAGCCTTGAGGATCGCTAGCTTGTGCAGAGGTAGCAGTGTATTCAAGGAAGCCTCTGGAACAGGAATTGTGACCAAAGGAGACAAACTGGTACTGTGCTGAAAAAGGATTCCCAGGCCTGGGGAGCAGCCTGCTGTCCCATGTCAGAGCAGCTGGAACAATTTTGTTAAACTGTGTTTTGAGTGGATGTGCTCTTGCAAAAAGCTTAAAGTTCAGACCTCTTGTTAAGAGCACTTACAGGGAGGCCAGTAAAATATAAGCATCCCACTGCCTTGCCTGCAGCCTACTTCAGTTTTGTAGAAGTTAAGCAAACAGAACCTCTAATAATATAAAAACCTTGGTTTATGTAATCATACAAACCTCTCTTATGATGTAAATATCTTTTAAATGGGCTGGGAGATGATAAACCAATGTGATGGTTAAAGAGCTAAAGCAAAACCTATACTGTGAGCTTGTGGATGCAGTTAAATTATTTGGGATAAATATTTAGTTCTGATCTGCTGACATAAATTTAAAACAAAAGAATGTTTGGTGGGGGAGGGGAAGTCTGCCAGATGGTGAGGATACAGAGCACACTGTGTCTAATCCCTCTAGTGCAAATCCTCATTGTTTACTGTGTTTTCTCCAGCTTTTGGGTGCATTCATGAATTAACTTGGAAAAATATTTTTGCAGATGTACTAAAAATTATATTCTTGGGTATAAATCTTTGATTGTGACACTTTATGCATAAGAACAATAAAATAAGGCTGAAATACCCCAAGCATTGAACACTTTCATTCTATTAAGATGCTGTTGAACATGACTAGCAACATGAGCAGGAAGCTGCGACTAGTTGTAATACATTAGGGAGCACAGTCCTGCTCAGTTTTCTCCTGCAAATGCTGTGTCACTGTTGGTGTTTGGTGACACTTGGGTGCTGATGAAGTGGGGGAAGTTAACGTGGTAGGTGTGGTAAGCTAAGCACTATAAACTACCCTCCTGCCAGTCTAGGTGAGAACCAGTCTCCTGGTACAGGTGAAATGCATTTGCAGACAGCTGGTTCAGCATCACTTAATAAATGGGAGTCAGGTGCTGCAGCTGGCAGGGAAGGAGCTGAAAAGTGGGGTTGTGTTGAGCATCCTGAGACCACCACTGAAAGCTCAAATTTCTGGTAACAGGTGAAATGGCTGTTTGGGAGGTGATGGGGTTAGGTTGGGCGGAGTTGACTAAGCTTGAGATATTGCTTGAATTATTTCCCCATACTGACAACTTTGGACCGGTCGTGTCTTGCAATAGTATCTGCCACCATGTTCAAAGTCTGCCTTTGAAGTTTCCAGTAATTGGTGATGTATGCAGTACTCCCTTTAATGTCACTATTTTAGTTTCTGAATCTGTGAAGTTAGTTTATTCTAAACAAAAAGTAGTACCAATTAATATACCACTAATAACAGCAGTTGATTTGCCTGCATACAGAAGTATATGCTGTTTTAATTGTCTACACATTTGATCAGAGCTGATGTTGTGACAGTCATCTGTTCTTAAAAATGAAGCTCCTTGGTGATGTAGAATTGGCTCAGGTATGCATATAGTGAGTGAATGTTTGTGTAGTTACTGAATTACATAACTTGTAACAAGATGTTACTCTTTGACAGCTAGGGTGTCACCCAACTGCTAGCATTTGTGTAAGAAGAAAGGCATATTCCCTAATCAAAGATGTGGTCTTTGTTTTGTGTACCAAGTCAAAATTTTAATTGTTTTTATCTCAGTTTTTTACTTTGATTCCTTAATCATATCGAGGGGACAAAGTGACAAACTTTATCCAAATTTACCTTGAGCATGCTGACAAGCTTTTAAAACAAGTATCGGAAGCATGCTTTATAAATGCTTTTTTGACTGAAGGATTTGTGCTGCTGTCATGCCATGTGAACCTCTTCAGCTGGTGAGAATCAGTGCAAGTGCTTCAGAGGCCAGGTAACTGCCATCCCCATGGCTACAGCATCTACTGCTCCTATTGAGGACAAAACATTCTCTGCTTGCCACAGTAGATTTCAATTCTTATTTAATAACAAATTGAGTGGGAGATCTCAACAGAACACTTTGATTTAACTTGTGGACTGAACTGTTGAAAGTGGTAAAAATACATAAATATTTGATTCTTCAAAATACCCTATTCCCAGAACACTGTTCAAACAAGTAACTGACTGCTTAACTGATGGTTTGGTGGTGCTTTCATTTGATGAGGCAGCATTATTAGCTACTTAGTCTAAACTTGGTATAACCTGGTATGTATAATGCAGCTGTGGCACCACAAAGCCTCATCGAAGCTTTCGAAAGGCTTCTGAGCTCACCAGAGATCCTTTGCTACTGATCCATTCAGCTTCAGTGTCGTTACAAGAGTGGCGAACTGGTGAAGCAGCCCAGTTCAGAGAAAAGTAAATGGTTTTGCCTGCCGATTGCTTAGTCATCTTTCCATTTTTAGATTTGGGAATGGATGATGAAGGTGATGATGACCCAGTCCCTCTTCCAAATGTTAATGCAGCTATCTTAAAAAAGGTAAGATGCTGACAGTGGTAGTGTGGTAGGACAGTAGTGAAATGTAAAATTCATGTTAGAGTTGGGCATTATGAAATATTGTGTTAAATTTCTTACTCTAGCTACAAGCTTAATCAATTTGAGGTGTACTAACACAGCATCTAGGGTGTCTGAGACCTGGGGTGGGGCAGGCAGCTAATGGCAGAAGACCTACAGGGGTGATCTTCTGGAGCAGCAGCTGGAGGCCAGACAGGCTTGTTGGGTCAAGTGAGAAAAGCGAACGAGTATAGTGCTGTCTTCTAAGATGCTTTTTGCTCTGAAATAGAAAGTGTTTTGCCAAAATAAGTGCTGGACTGTTTTGGGATAAATACAGGGTTAGGAATTATTTCCTAGTGAACATACACATAAATAACTTCTAACTTGTGATGTCTCAGGTTGGCAAAGCGGAACAGGATTTTACTTGCAGGAGATCCCTACTCCTTTAATTGTCTGGGTGATGAGATGGTGTTTTTTTAAAAGAACACCAAGCTTCGGAACATGCAGACTTTTGCCAGGTGAACTTTGTACTGTGGTGAACATGTCCGGCTGGTAGCTATTGGCACTCTACACTCTTCCCCTCTGTAGTGTTCTGCTTAATAAGAATTGTGTTTCTGCAAACAGATTAAACACCACAAAATGAGGTTTAAGTTTCCTTTGTGCAGTCTTAGATGTGTTAGCACAGCATTTAATAACTCTATAACACCAGCACCTCACTTTTAAGATAAGTAATTAACAAGGTACTGTCTCAGATGGGATTCTTGAAAGCTGTTTTACTTCAGGATCAGTTGTTCTAAGATGAAAATATTGGGCAAAGAAGCATACAGGATTCTAATATTAATCTAGAGAAAAAGGTACAGTTCTTCTGAAATGAAGTTATAGCTGTGGTCTGATGGGAGAGTCATTTGGATAAAACTTTAATATCAAAACCATAATTAGGTGATTCAGTGGTGCACCCATCACAAGGATGATCCACCTCCTCCTGAGGATGATGAGAACAAAGAAAAAAGAACAGATGACATCCCTGTGTGGGATCAGGAGTTTCTGAAAGTAGACCAAGGAACACTTTTTGAACTTATCCTGGTAAGTATGCTCAAGAAGTGTAAAGGCTCTGCCTGGGAAGTACGCTCTGTTTGTGTACTTGACAAAGTCTTTGTGCTTCTTGAATAACTTCTTCACTGGGGGATGTGGGGAGGGCAAGTAGTTCTGGCAAATGACTAGCTGAAATTGTTGGGATGTTAGAATGCTTGTTAATCTAATGCTGGGCAGTAGATTAAACTTGCTCATTTATTAAATAATATACTTTTTTGAATATGGTGCTCTACAGCTATCTTCATTCTTGTGACTCTTGAGTCTTAGTTGAGGGTTTATTACTGAAATGGAGTTCTGGAGATCTTCATACAACTTAAAATCTTGCCTTGAATTTTAAAATCTGTATCTTACGTTGTTCTGTGAGCCAATGTTACTTGTCTTAGCTAGTTAACAGTGCCTTCAGCACCAAAAATCTTGGGATGGTTGCAGGCTTCTGAAAGCCCTTTGTAAAAAAAGAGCTGGGAGGGTGTCTTTTATAGTACAATTACTTTCCCTTCTGTTTGGTGAGTTGTAGATACTGTTACTTTGAGGTTCCAGCTAGAGCTTCTTAAAGTGGAGAGGATCTGTTTGCACTTATTCTACAATTTCAGTGTAAGCATAATTTTGGGAGTACACCTACAGAGGCAGAATATTGATACAGAGGCTTTAAATTTGGCAACTCTTCTACAGGCTGCAAATTACTTGGACATCAAAGGTTTGCTTGATGTCACATGCAAGACAGTTGCAAATATGATCAAGGGGAAAACTCCAGAAGAAATTCGCAAGACATTCAATATTAAGAATGACTTCACCGAGGAGGAAGAAGCACAGGTACTTGATCTGGGTCTAATTATAATTTAGCGGGGTTTTTTTTGTGCTGAATTGTGTGGTGCTTTATAATTTAATGTGTGATACAACTGATTTGTTAACAGTAAACGTAAACTAATGCATCACCTCCTCTTAATTGTGTTGCTACTAGTGTGAGACCTTGCAGTGCTTGCAGCCTGTTACCTGAAAAGGTCACAGCAAAGCGTATTGGCTTCCTAGATCAAATGTATGTCTGGTAAGAAAGCATGTAGGATTATTTGTGGCAAACTAAGTTTGCAGCTTTGGAGCTATAGTAAGAATGCTAGTCCATTTGCTTTGCTTGGTGGAAAAAAATTTAGTTTAGATCAAATCTAGGCATGAGAAAGTTCTTGGTTTGTATTGGTAAACAGATCAGTTTGAAATTCTGACTTTCTAATTACAAACCCTGCGTGAAAAATAAAAGTTGCTTCTGAGTTTATGCCATCCTGCAATATGTAATCCAGAATGCTTATGTTAATTTACAGCGAACTTCTAGAAGTTCACTGCACCGTATTAATACTTGAAATGTTCTTTTAGGTACGTAAAGAGAACCAGTGGTGTGAAGAGAAGTGAAGTATTGTGCCTGACACTCGAACACTGTAAGGATTGTTCCAAATACTAGTTGCACTGCTCTGTTCATAATTGTTAATATTAGACAAATGCAGCAGCAAATGAAGTTGTGTTAGCAGGATATTGTTCCATTTGCATGTGTAGTGTTTTTTTGAGTACAAAGTTAAATCTTCTGAGTTTTTACTAGTGTAATTGGATGTCTTTTTACTTTACTCTGCAATGAATAAAACTGAACTAAGTGTGGATTCTGTATGGAAAGTAGCACTTCAAGGTTATAATTTTCATTACACTTCTAAACTGCTCAAGTCCAGTTACAATGCTAAGGATTGACTCCTTTGTAAATAAAACCACGTATGACTTCTTCCTCAAGAAGAAAGAAACACTTGTATTTACAGGGTATTGATAGCTTCAGAAAGAAAAACTAGAATGTGTCTTGGGGAACTAGGTAAAGTAAAAAGTTACTGGTTTCTTCTCAGAACATTGTGGGGAAAATTGGTGTAACCTAAAGCTATATAACTTTCAAGATGGTTCTTGTCCTACATTTAAAAAAAGGAAAAATATTTGACCACTTTTTTGTCCTGTTAGTCTTACCTTGTAGACTAGTGACAGATGTGATCTAGAACTAAGCAAGCTCTTGAGTTCAATTTGAATACTTCAACCATGTCTTGAAGACCTGCCTCTAGCTGGTAGCAAATGAACAGTGTGTTGCTTTATGCACAGGGTGGGTGTGTTTTTATACATATTCCTGTTAAAAGTGGAGTCCAGATTTGACCAAAAATGACTGACATTACCAAAGTTAATATTATTGACCTGTGCATGCTATTAGTGGCTGGGTTTTAGGCAATTTTAAACAACCCTTGTGCTGTAGCTCTTTAAAACATGGTTTTGTGTCCACAGGAAATCTTATGCCTCTGTATGTGATACTTCAGCTTGTAGAGACTTAATTATTGCATAAAACCTAATGCAATATCAAGCTTATCTTCTTTGGACAAAGCCACTTGCAACTAGTTAAACAGTAACTGGTTTTCTGATTTTTATTTTTTTTTACAGTTCCCTTATAGGGAGTAGGGATGGTTGTGGTAGATCTTTGAGGTGTGCTCTTAGCTTGTATTGCATTCCATTCTCTGTATAAACCTTAGAGTAGAATGAACCTTAATAAACATACTTATCTCACTTTAAATATCAGTGTTTCCCTTCTGAATTAATAAAGGGCTTTTAAACTTATTTGCAAATGGTTCTAGTTATTTGAAGCTAGAAAATCTTGCTGTCACTTATTACTGAGTGTACAAATCATAGCACAGAGGCAGTGGTTAGTTGAAATAAAACAGATGTAAAGATTTTGTTAAATGACTAATGCAAGCCACTAGTCAGACACAGTGGGCAACTTCTCAAAATTAAGTCAGAAGCTAATTAGCAAGCAATCCAGATGGATATATTTTTGATGGTTTTTAGGTAATATTTGAGGTAACATTAATGAAAGCATTCCTAACTTGCTCCAAAGCAGCATTCAGACTCAGGCTTTGGATGCAGCTGCTGCTCACATCTGCTTATTCCTGAGGTTGCTGGGCCTGCCTTTGCTGGTGTGCATTTTATATGGGTGCCTTAGTGTCAGTGGGCATGAAATACTCCAGTGCTAGACGTGGGATGTATGATGAAGCCTTTCCAACATTCTGTGTTACAAACAACCAAGACGCCAGTTTCTAAGGGCTATTAGAGAAAAATCTTCTGATGACAGTTCTTTTTGTGCCTGTATTTGTAGTTCAGTATTCAGTTTATCCTGGATTCTTACAAGAAGTAAATCTGTGACACTTGTGCTCCAGAATATACTAGTTTCATCCTTGGAGTGCTGTGCTGCTCATCCAGAAGCCTGTACTGTGTTCAGTGGTGGAAGCCTATATAAATCCCTTCAGCTGCTTGTCATCAGACTAGGATGTGTGTGTTAGCAGCCACGGACGCCTCACTGTGCTGTAGGATGAGGAAGAGATGAAGACACATAGTTTGTCTTCCTCATTACCTTGCTTCTGCTCTGTTTGCATACCTGCATAAACCACCTGTAATCCTGGGGCAAGGCTTACTAATGAGAACAGCTTGCCTGAAACCTAACCCTCGGTGTCAAATGCTGTAGCTTCTGCTGAAGCTCCAGGCTTGTGCCAGTTGGTTCTGGTGCAAGCAGGGAGGTGTAGCGTAGTGGCATGCAGGAGACGGGGCTAGTCTGTGTGCTCAAAGCATTGTCCAGCTCTGACAGATTTTAATATTCTGAGTAGTCCTGGCAGGTAGGATTCCATGCCATTATTTTCTCTATTTGAATTTCCCCTGTAGCACTGCCTTCATCCGGTTTAGATTCTGTAGCTGCCTGGCGCGTGTGTCAGTGTGGTGTGAGCTGTGGAGGCATGCCCTCTCAGCTGTCTTTCCCCTCCTCAGTGCTAGGCTCTGGGGAACAACCCTCTTCAGGAAGGTGCTGATGGAGGTTTGGTTCCCTGGGTGACTGCTCCATGCCTTCTCCTCTTTGGCTGGACCTGAGAGCTGCCTGCTGCTCTAACAGACACCAGCTGTGTACCCTGAAATTCTTGAAAGGGGGAGAGAATGTTTAGTTTCCCACTATTGAACTCTGTGTTGCTGTTTAACTTGTGTGCTGCTGCCTTGACCTTTTGTTTAAAGTCACGGCATGATCAGGGGTAGCTGCTCTTGGCTGAAGTGATTAAATGTGGGGGTAGGGAGGTGTTGGTGATCATAGAAGGTATTTTTTTTTTTTCTTAGTCTTGGTTTACTGTTTTAGTCTTACCCCCTGAAGACTACGGGCAGTTATTCTAAAAACTGTTCATACATACAAATGCCAAAGGAGGGTGGAGAGGAAGGCAGGAGCCTTCTGGAATGGTAAGAAACAGTTATTTGAGAGTTTGATAGGATTGTAACTTCCAGTGGCCTATTCTGAATAGCCAGTCTGGCAATTACTTTATTTATAAAGCTATAAACATATTTTGAACATAAAAGCCAAAAAATACAAACTCAATGAAGTAAAAAAATTACAACAAATGATGGATAGTCATTGGACAAATGAAAGTACAGCTGCAAAACATTTATCCCTGCTACATACATACAGTGGTTTTACTTGGTTTAATGAAGTGGTACTTCCATGACTTCTACATTCAAACTGATTTCAGGAATTCAAATATGTATTTCAAGAAGAGTTGAAATTGCTGTAAAAGAACTAAAAAAAAAAAATTATTCTCATGATAAAAATGTAAGGGCAAAGCTTTCCTTCTATTAAAAAAGAGAACACAAAATAGTAACACTTCATATAGCGTTTCTAAAGATACTTTTTTGGTATGGATATGGAGTTTTGTTTTGGCATTGGTTATCAGCCATGGGGCGTGTTGGTCCTGCTCACTGTTCTGTCTCAGAAAGGGGCAGCTTAAAATTCTCATCTTGTCTGTTTTGGAAAAAAAGCGAAATTAAATTTTCTCAGTTACACCAGTATAAACTGACCACGTTACGGGATGCCAAGTGGATATTGTGAGTTTATACCGTGGTAGGTGACAGCACAGGGTCAGGTCTGGTGATGGACCTGTGCATAGAGAGCGGAGCCCAGAACCCTGCCAGAAACTGGCTGTGGCTGCTCTGGGGCTGTGCAAACGCTGCTGTGCTGTGAATGCCTGAGGAACGGCTCCTGGAGAGGGGGCCAGGAGATTTTGCAAGAACTGGATGGAATAACGATGGGAGGAGGCTGCGATACAGACGGGCCTTCTGCTGGTCTGTGTGCCCTGAGCCAAGGCAGGCATCTGCAGCAGCGCGGAGGGGCCCGAGGAGCCGTGAAACGAAGGGGTGAAAGCCCCAGGGAATTGTGAAATGAGTGACGGCTGGTCTGTGCGCTGGCACGGCCGGGCCCTTGGGCAGGATACGCAGTTTAATACTGTTCAGGACTTCCCCCTAAATTTCCTCTGGTGTTATTTAGACACATCTGCTTTTTCTTTTATACCTGCCTGTGCGTTGCTGTGAAGTTACGTGTTGCATCCAACAAGATGCCACTCGGGTATGAAGTTGTGCCAGCTTTGCACCCGGGGTGAGTGACACCAGGCCACCCTGATGGATTTGTCACGGGTGGTGTTTGCAGTAGCTGGCATTCCTACAGCACCTTACATCAGAGGGTCTCAGTGACAAACGGAGAGCTGAGACGCTGTGATTTTTTTTTTTTAAGCTTTTTTTTTTTTTTTAATCAAGTGATAAAAAGAGGCTGTGTCAGATCTGGGAAGAGTCTGCCGAGTTCCTCTGCTCAGCACTGGAGCATGCTGTTGTCTAAGCTTGCTGAAATAATTTAAAAATGAGCAGATTGCGCATGGATCTAGTGCTGTATAATTAACCCTCTGAGCTCAGTGTACAGTTGGCAGTCAGTTCGGGTAATGCTACTTCTCTAAGGGTTAAAATGACTCTGTCAAACTTGAAAATGACTCTCTTCAAACTTTTTAGGTTTGTGCACGTAGCTTTTGTTCAGTGCTTCTGAAGTTACAGTTACAGGAGAGGAATAAAGCAAGAGGTTTAGATCTTCTAAACTAAAACTGGAATTCAAAAATCTACGCTACTATAAGCAAAAGTACCTAAATAAAAGGAATAAACCTAAAGCTGCTCTACACACTAATCAGGTTTGGTTTTTTTTTTAAACTTTCAATCTCTGAGGCATAAACTTCTTTAAAAAGTTAGGTTTAGTCCAATGTAAAAAATTAGGGTTTGTGTTTTTTGCATTAAGAAAAAAAATATAAAAATATTTTGTACATTATAAAGGTAATCTTCAATTTCTTGCAGTTCTACAATAATATTACTAGATAATTTGTATTCAATACTCTAAAACCTATTCTGCAAAGTAGAAAAAACCAGAACCCCCCTTCTCCCTGTCTGTGGTCTTTATTTTTCTCTTCAGCAGTCTAGAATATATTTCTTTCAAGCAGGAAAAAATCTGCGCTGGACTAGATTGTAGTCTCTGTAAGAAGTATGTAAATGGGAAGTGAATTTGGATTAATTTGGGATTTACATCAGTTCAAGGAGCTCAGAATCTACCCACAGTGTTTTTTGTTTATCAAGCTCAAAATATAAATAAAATACCAGAAACTGGTACGTGTTTTCAAGCTGGAGAGAAGACATTTAACATTTGGCATCATCATGCGGGTGGAGGGAGGATCTTTTAGAAAGAACTAGAGTAAGTTTTTTAAAAAGTTATACACCAAATAATGGAGGGGAAAAAAAAAAAAGGGTACGTACAGATGGATGCCTGGAATGAAGAGCAGGGTAGTGTGCTGCTCAGCTGCTGGACTGCCCCAGGGCAGGGGAGAGCTGAGCGGGTGGCCTCTCCTCCACCCCATCTGCTCTGCAGAAGGTGGCTTGTGGGGACAGCGCGGTCCTGAGCCCGGGGCCAGCCCTGCACAGCCGCCGTGCCACTGCACAGGGGCAGAGATGGGCTGAGGCTGGAACAGCGAACTGATTTTTGAGGCTTTGTGCAGCCTATCTGGTGAGATTTCTGGCCGTCCGTGTTTGCAGCGGACAATTCCCAACAGCAAGGGAGACCCTGCACCGAGCAATCGACCGTCAGACCTTCCAGCGGCCGGACCGCGCTGCTTTTCCTGTACAATTAGTTCTCCCTTTTCTTCTGCCATCCTGTACGCTCGCGGAGTGGGACGTGTCTGCACAGAGACCTGTTACCTGTAAACAATATCTTCCTGCTCTCAAACAAGAAGTTGAAAAAAATTGACCTCATTGGTTTAAATATTTCATACCTGGTCAGATGAGACAGCCAGCATCGCTACATTTGAATTTCAGACATTAAGGGCTTTGAAAAAATGTTCCTATTCCAGCTTTTCCAGCTCCGGGTATAATGGCTACGAGGGATCGGTGAGTGAGTGGCTACGCTTTAAAGCAGCTCAGGAGGCAGGGAGGGGAAGCCAGTGTTAGATCAGAGCTCCTACCATCTACTGCAGCAAGCTGGGGAGTTTGTCTCTGCTTTCTGCCATACTTGAAGATAATGCAGTAAAAAAAAAAAAAAAGAAAAACCCCAAACAAACAAAAAAAAAGC
>WKFP01015087.1:233600-296636 GCA_011057875.1 Pterocles orientalis
GAAAAATCCAAGCGGTAATAAAAATGCAAGAAATAATAAAAATCCATAATAAAAAATCAAAACAATAATAAAAAATCAAAACAATAATAAAAAATCAATAACAAAAATCGAAGTAAAAAGTCAAAGCAATAATAAAAATCAATGCCAAAACTCAAAACATTAATAAAAATCAAGAACAGAAGTCAAAACCATAAGAAAAAAATCAATAATAAAAATCGGTAACAAAAATCAAAGCAATACTGAACCCAGTGAGGTCATTTCTGGCCAGCCCAGCCCTAGTGCCACCATCCAGGCTCCTCTACTTCTGGGGGGTTGAGTGCAATAAACAGACCTGTACTTGTGACAGACTCAGTTCCACACTCCCTTTCTGTGGAATGTGACAAATTTAACCACAAAAAGGGTTTTTTACAGAAAAAACCCTCCCCTAGCCCCGCTTTTCTAGTAAGAACCCTGCTGGGACCGGGCAGGTCTGGAAGGCAGCAGCACCTGGACCAGCATCCCTGCATCCCCCCCGAGAACACCGTCAGGTTCCCCACTCATTTGTCTGTTATGAGCTGGGGTCTCGAAAATAAGTCACGCATCACCCTTGCTGTAACGGGATGTGGCCACGGCTTCTCCGCATCCCTCGGGAATTTGCTGTTTAGTATCAGAAACGGGAATATTTAGCCAGATGACTTGAGCCACCCCTGGCTACCCGGAGTTGGTCCCTGCACTGGCTCATGTCTTTGCTGAGCTGGTTTTCCTCCGGGTGACAGATCCCTCCTGTCACCTGCTGTGGGTCCTCGAGCATCTCAGCAGTTTCAAACAACCGAGCTCTCAGGATGTCACCTGAACAGTAGCGAGGGAACAATTCCTCCGCTGGGGATGGCATTAACGACTTTACAGCTAAAACAGCGAAAAAGAACATCTTCCTCCCGCCCGGCTCCCTGCCTCGGCTGTCTCACGGGGGGGAACACATCAAATGGAGAACTTGCTAATGCGGGCACACACCTTGCTTTGATCTTACTAATGAAAAACCAGACGGTGTCAGAATCCGTATTAACCAGCCCGCTATTAAACACGACTTTGCACTGGATGGGAACAAGAGAAGTGCAATTACCGCTGTCGGTGTCATCGTTAGCCGTGGTGACCCAATTAACGCGGTATGAAACACGACAGCCCCGCTGAATGGAATATTAAACTCGGGGTATTTTACACGGGCTGTAATTTCCCGGAGCAGACGAGCCCGAGGAGCAGCCGCGTTTCCTACAGACATCGCAGGAGCTGCAGGGTGGAGATTCACCGACCTGTTTGAGATGATGCAAATCCATCCATCGATTCACTGAGCCGATTTAAAATAACGGGGGCAAGAAAAGCAGGTCGCTGATCCTGAACTGACGTGGCTAACGGGGTTTATCCCTCTCCCTTTAGGAACTGCAGCACCCCGGAGTGGTTTGCTGGGATGAGGGGGGAGCAGGGTGCAAGCTCTAAGCAGCAACACCCAGTTTGAACCAGTTAACCTCTGCTGCGGGTGGAAATCCTCCAGTGGAAGTTGCAACAGGACCCCCCGAGCCCGCAGCGGCACGTTAGTACGGGGAATTGCAGAGCAGCCGGGGCTGGCCAGGGTTTGAGAAGCAAAGGTGAAAAAATCAACGCATGCCAAGGTCTGCGAGCACGGCAGCAGCCTGGGTTAACTGGGAAGCGGCGCAGAGAAGCTGGATTCAGAGAGTTCAAACGGAGCAGGTTGGGAAGAACTGCGGCGGGGGGCTCTCGGCTCGGCGGCATCGCTGTGAGTGATGGGGGCACGAAAATCCCTCTCTGGGCATTCAAGGCAAAGACATTAAGGGAGCTCTGTCCAGTTCAAAAATGGTGCTTGAGGACACCTCCCAGTGCAGGATGGGCCAGGGTGGGTTTGCTGATGGTGCTGGACCCGGCTGCCAGATTTGGGTAGCCTAAAGGATTTTAGTCACTTTAAGCTGTGCTAAGCACATGAAGTAGTGCTCCCAGGTCTTGCTGGAGCCCTCAATGCATTGCTATGAAAACCTGCTCTGAATCCTCGAGCTCTGTCCGGGTTGGAGCCTCTCCATCCTTCGGTGCCCAGGTCCAGAAGCCCCCCCCGAGGTTTTTCTGCCTGGCTGCAATCGCAGACCCCCTGGTTCTTGCACTAAGCTTTGCTATCGCCTGGCCACGTTCATCCCCTGGCAGCCCGAGGCACAGGGCGCCTGCAAACTGTCTCGCTGCAAAACTTTAGGGCCAAGAAGAGGGGGATCTCAAAACACATGGTTAGCCCCCATAGAAATAGGGAAAAAAACCCCATTAACTACTCACTGCTGGCCCTGGGCTGCTATTTATGCAATCGGAAATCATTAACGGGGGAAGAAAGCCCCGCATCAGGGTCATGGGGGTCTCCACGCTGCAAATACACTTTTAACCCCCATGAAGTCCATCAGCCCTACAGCATCACACCGGCATTGCCCCAGGGGGAAAATAAGAAACCCAGGGTGCAGCCTGCCCCTTGCAGCCCAGCCAACAGCTCCTGAGGATGCCCGGAGCAATCCCCATCCCGCCTGGCCAGAGCCGGCACAGGGACGGCTGCGGGAGGACGCCCGGAGCAGAACCCGCTCGCCCAGGAGCTCCCCAGCAGCGAGGAGCTCCCCATACACACCTGCACGGGCCGCACCAGTCCGTTTGTTGGTTGAGGCCAAAGCGAGCTCGGCATTTCTTAGGAGAGGCAGGATCTGAACACAGAAGCATGCGTGGCGGAGAATGGGCAAGGCAGAGGCACAAAGAGGAGGAGGAGCAGGAGGAAGAAAAGAGGCAACATCATTTTAGCCACTTTAACATATGACTAATAGACTACAATCCAATTTTTTTTAATTTTTTTTTTTTTCCTGCAACAGATCGATGCTGGCATCACCTCTCCTGGAAAAAAGTGATCGTTAGGCAAATATCGGTGATCGCTGCTGGCAGCTGGAGGTTTGGGGAACAGCCTCAGCTCTGGGAAATATGGGCAATTACAGGGAAATTCACAGCTCTTCGAATTTCTGAAGTTTGGAAAAGCTGCCCGATCCCGGAGGCACTGCCTGCCTCCCGTGTCTGCATCCTTACCTGCTCCCTGTCTGTCCAGCAGCGACCAAGCGGGGCTGCCAGCCAGCTCGGACCGTGCACAGGAAAGGAAAAGAAGAGACGTTGCAGAAGCAGGCTGAAAGCAGAGTTAGCACCAAGGAGACCCAGCCCCCGGTTATCCTCCTCTGCCCCCCACCATTCCCCTTCCAGCTTTCATGGACCAGCAGCTCTCTGCAGCCTTTCCTAAAATGCTGCCGTTTTGCTGCAGAATTACGGGGCTCGCTGGGGTGAAGCCCTCTTTGCTTTCAGGCACATCACGCTTTTTCTCTCGTGCTTTAACGGGATCTGAACAGCACGTTCCCGCCCGGGGTTCACGCTCCCTTTCAGCCACCACCAGTGTCTCCTGTTGTCTACACCCAGCAGCTCGTTTTCAGTCCGTAACAGGGGAAATTATAATTTTTGTATCACACAGCCATATATATGGATATATAAATATCTATACACACTGCATGTAAGCCTCAAAGCTCGTATTCCCCTTATCAGTTTAGACACTGAATGCGATCAACAGCGTTAACTAAACTGAAGGTACCACCGGGACACAGCCGTAGGATTGCTTTTTATGGGCACCTCAAATCATCCAACGGCAATTCATTAATTAACGAGCTAATCTGAACTTTACAAATTAATGCAGGCTGCAGGATGCTGGTTGCACGGATTTGGAACCCAGAGCTGGGCTCCCATCTCCCAACCAAGTGAAGCGCCCAGCTGCGGCCAGCTGTGCACCGCGGGGTCCCCAGCTGCAGGGTGACACATCTGTGCGGGGGTGGGCAAGGGCAGGCGCCCAGCACCCTCCCCAGGGACCCCTTCTGTGGGTGGGGGAACTGGGGTTTTGCTTCCAAAGCCACCAGCCCATCAGCTGGCTGACTTCACCCGAAAGTAAACGAGAGCAATGGGCAGGAATGACCTGGTAGGCTGGGGAGTGGGACAAACTCTTTGTAAGAGGGTTGCACACTCGCCAAAATCCAGCCTTTTCGCTTTTCACAAGCTGCCCGTGTTCTAATTCAAACGTGTCCATGAAAAAGTCACAGAAATATTAATTTACCGCGTCTTAAAAAAAAATAAAAATGTGTATTTCTTTAGTTAAGCTGAGGAGAATAAAAGAAAACACGGTGAAACGTGACAATTCCTTCAGATCATCCCCCCTGAGCGGAAACAAGGACGGCCACCGAGGCGCACGGCAGCGGCCGCGTTTACCTGAGTTGGAATCTTGCTGCTTCTCCCGTGTCCGTCTCTTCTTTTTCCCCTGGGAAAGCAAGGGCAAGGCTGTTAGTCCCTGTGCCCCGCAGGGTTTTGGGGCTGGATTGGGCGGCCCGCCCATTAGCACTTTAATTAATTAATTAATAGATAATTTAATTAATAGATTTAAACAAGATTTTCCGCACGCAGCAGAGGCAGCACGACCAGCAGCCGATCCTCCCAGCCTGTTCCTCCTCCTCTTTGTTTCTGAAAAGCACTTGGCCCATTGTAGCACCTTCCCCATTTCCCACAACTGCTTTAATTTCTTACACCTGGACAGAAATCGCTCCACAGCGTGTTGTCAGGGGGAGCATCCCCGATTTCAAACAGGAACAAAAGTTTCAGGGAATGCCCAGAGCCTTACTTTCACACGATACTCATGTCAGTGCTTCTGCAGCTCTCAACCCATCTCTCATTCTTCTGTTTGCTTCCTTCCCTTCCAAGAAACCCCCATTTTTTCCCCAAACTGCCTCTCTGACGCCCAACACAACTCCCCTCATCTCCTAACGAGCCTGTTAACGAGGGACACACGTCCGCATGGGAGCGAGCCCGGCCGGCGTGGAGCAGGGCTGCCTTCCATCCCCGACTACTTCTACGACTTCTTGTGGTTTGAGTGAAGGTGGAAAGCTCCGCGCTGCGGTAAGCTTTTGCTTCGCTGTGGGAGCAACTGTATTTCCTGCCCGATCTCCGCATCACATGCTGCACAAGTGACCTACATCCTTCCTCCTCCTCCTCTTCCTCCTCCTCCCTGCTCAAGCTCCCGGAGGGAAAAGCATCACTTGCAACCACCACAAAACCCGAAGCAGCTGCTTGGCTGGCGCTGGGAGAGCCAACGTGAACCTCTGGAAATGGGAGGGAGGGAAAACTCTGCTGGAGCAAAGACCCAGCCCGTGCCAAGAGGAAGGATGCTGCGGGACTGCGAAGGTGCTGCCCCGCTTTCTCTCAGCTCGGCTCTGGAGCCTTTGCTCAGATTGCTTTGGAATACTTTGACCCTGGTGTGGTTCATTTGGTCAGGGTCTGCGAATAATGATGGGGCAGGGGGGGACCAGCATCCCTGAGGGACCCACAGACTCGGTGACTGTCACCCTGCAGCACCTGGGGCGGCTGCTTGGGGTGCAACCCCACAGAGAGTCTGAAAGGGGACCCGAACAGCCTGCGAGACCGAGGTTCGAGCTCACACAAAGCAGCGGACACTTGCCTATTTTGCCCTTTTAACAATTATTGCCCATTACTGTGATGCTCCCATGAGCAGTGCTGGGGCAGACACCCTGTGCTCGCTGTAAACCCGCAGCCAGCACCTCCCAATTCAGCAAATCCCCCCAAACCCCCCCAAACCTGCAGCCTGTCCTTGGGCTTGGCCCCACAGAACCCGCGATACCCAGCCCAATAATTTCAAGCTGACAAACGAGGCACGACCGCAAAGCGAACAGAGCCGAGCAGGCTGGGGGTGTCCCATCAGCCCCCCTCAGCCATCCCACCCCCCATTTCTCCTCCTGCATCTCTGCCCCACGCTCTGCTCCTGCTGGGCAGGGATCTCCGCTGCTGCCTGAGATGCTGGAAGCGGTGGGTTTCCATAAATGATGGAAAAAAAAAAGATGATTCACATCACTTAAAAGTTCCTCTTCCCTCCTGCTTGTATTTACGCGGACAAACGGTGCGTACGAGTCGCAGTGTTCATGCTGCACGTATGCAATGAGGAACAGCCAAGAGAATCGCAGAGTCACAGAACGGTTTGGGTTGGGAGGGACCTTAAAGATCATCCGGTTCCAACCCCCCTGCCATGGGCAGAATATTCAAAATATTCTTGAATTGTGAATTTCTACAGGTACTGTGCCACCAGGAACGCCATTAGCAGGGGGGATGTTTGGCAAACACCAGTTGTCACCCATCCCCTGGGACACTTCTGGCCATGCCATGGGGAGGGGTCCGAGCCGCGGCATCACTCACGTAGTTGTCTCTGGCAGACCAGCCGGGGTAGAGCTGCATGTGGAGCTGCCGTTCCTTGCGAGCCAGTTCGTAGTACTTGGCCTGCTCCTCCCGGGACAGCGCGTGCCACTGCAAGGACAAGGACAGAGGTGAGACATGGCCCTGATGTCCCCGCTCAGCCCATCCCCACCACGGGGCACATCTGACTCTGCGTGTTTAAGGGATAAGAGCTCCCGGTTTTGGGCGTGGATGTTTGTGACGCGCCGAAGAGCAGCGGCAAGGGACAGGGACGATGGCTCTTACCCTCCTTCCCAGGATCTGGTTGATGGCAGCGCTCTCCTTCAGGGTGCACTCGGCGATGACTTTTGCCCGCATTTCTTTCATATACAACATGAAAGCGTTCAGGGGCTTCTTGATAGTGGGCTTCTTGGCTTCCTTCTCTCTCTTTGGTTCTGGTTGAGGTTTCCTATGGTGAGACCAAAAGAGGAGATGTCAGCATCAAAGCCATCCTCCAGCCCGGTGGCACCAAGCTCAGCAGAAACCTTGATGCCAAACCCACCCCATGGCAGGAGCTGAGATCTGCACTGCGGATGCACACCATTGCCTGATGAAGGCAGAGCTCGGTGCTCATCCATCCTCCCCCCTGGATTTATCCCACAAAAAGGGATAAATGAACTGGACATCGAGGCGTTAATGCTGCCGGCATTTCCAACTCACATGTTCCGGTCATAGTGCTCCATCTCTTGCTTGCCGGAGTGGGGCACGATGGCGGGGTGCGGGATGCCGGTGGTGTGCATGCCGGAGCCCAGCATCAGCGGGTGGGTGAACCTGCAACAGAGAGCGGATGAGCCGCGCCGGGAGGGCTGCGCCGGGGATGCTCAGGATGCTGCCGGAGCGGCGTGTCGCACGAGGTGGCACTCGGACGTGGCAGAAGCAAGACGGTAAGCGGAGGACACGGAAAGCAAACCCACGGGTGCTGGCGGGGGACATGGGGCAGGCAGTGCCCACTGCCCCGGGGCTGTCCCCGCCACGCCGGCAGCGGGAAAAGCATCTGGGTGCTGCTGCGAGGAGCCCAGCCTGCAGCAGGAACAGCCTGATGGGCGCTTTCAACCAGCGGTTTGCGGCTACTCAGAGCTCTGCTGTTGCCATTTCTTATTAGCACGGCAGCAAGGAACAACAAACTCAACGCAGGGTTTGGATGGGAGAGGTTAGGACCACCCTGCGCCTTTCTTTGAAGAGAAATCGCGTAAGTCTGAACATGACCCAAGCTGCGACTCTAGGAGGTGCACCTTGCCTAGGCAATGCTCTCCACCAACACAGGGCTGAGATCACAAGAGGTCTCGCTAGCTTTCAAGCTTCATTAGCTCGCTCTTGAGAGTTTTGGAGGGTAAAGCCAGCGCCGTCAGCTTTGCCAAGCTTGCCACTTAATGACTGCAGCTTGAGATGGCAGGATTGCCCATGGGAGATGAACCGTTCATTAGATATGCTGGCACGAAAAGAAAAGCTGTTTAATTTAATCCACCAGCACAGGCTGATCCTTATCTGCCCAGGTGTACTTTCTCGGCTGCTGCAGCGCTGCAAAATCCGCCCCAAAATCTGCGAGCAGGAGCTCCTGTCCTGGGACCGCGGAGGCTGCCGGGCTTCCGCAGGGAACCGTTAGCTCCTCTTTGGCCTTGGCCTTCGAGGCTGGGCAAAGGGATGCTGCAGAGAGCACGGAGGGCTGGCAGCGCTCCCTCGCCCCTGCTGCAGGGGTTTGCACCGATCCAGGGCTGCACGGATTGAGGTTTCTGCACGGGTACGGGTTGGTATGGCTATGGGTTTGCACAAATAAGGGTTTGCACGGTTTTCCTGCAGGAATCCTCCACTAACGCCTCTTCAGGACAACACGAAGCAGAAGCGAAAGCCGGGGCAAGAGCACACGCAGCGTGCACAGACATCCTGCGGCGCTGCCGTCCTCCTGCAGCCACGGGGGCTTTGCCCACCAGCGCGCCCGGAGGGGCCAGGCTCTGCGATTTCCATCCGCAGGGGAGGTATTCTGCTCTTCAGGACATCACTGGGGTCTGGGTACACTCATAGAGGGCAAAATTTGGTCCTGGGTGACCAGAAACTTGCAGAATGAATGGTCTGGGGCTGTGTTAAATGCTCTTAGAGGGCTGAGCTGTGCTGATGGGAGCCCGCTGCCTGTCCTGCTGTTGAGATCGAGTGAAACAGATCGGTGTCTGCAGAGAAAAACTCTGCGGTGGTGGCGGCAGGGATATATTCAGGGTTAGGGTTAGTGACCAGGAGCAAAACCCTGCGCAACAGATTTCACCCCGTTTTCCCAATGCTGAGCTGCAGGCGGGGGTTTCTGGCTTTGCTTTGACTCCAGCTGCATCAAACCCCACCGCTGGGCATCCTCCCGGGATGCTCGCTATTCCCTTTGGACCAGACACTGCCTAAAAGCGCCTTCTCTCCCCACGGCTGGCCGGGAAAGGTGCGTGGCCGTGGTCTGCTGCAAGCTCCTGGCGCACAAACTGCAAGCTGCGGGAGCAGCCGAGCCGCTGCCCTGCCTCACACGGCTCGTACTCACCTGGAGAAAGAAGCCCCAGCAGAGAGCGCGGACGAATACGGCTGTCTAAATCCACATGACGGGAGCGGATAGACAGACTGGCTCTGCCTGGGATCGGGAAGAAAGAGTCTATCAAGTATCCACAGCTACGGGGAGGTTCCTACAGATACCCTGTGCTAAGGGGACTTGGAGCACTGACAGCCCCGGAGCTCTGCTGGGTGGGATGCTCAGGGTGTCCCCTGGGCTCAAGGGGACTTGGATTTGATTTTGGGGGAAGCTGGATCTCCCTGCAAAGGTTGGATGCGACTCTGACCCCACCCTCCGTACTCGGTGCTGAGTAACGCTGCAGCTTTGAGTTTATCCTGTTAAAAAGCAAAACGCGGAGGTGTGCTGAAAAATTAGGAGATGTTGCTATTGCACAGAAGAAGTTGCTTAAAAAAGAGAATGGTTTGAGCAAAAAAAACCCCTAAAACCTGCTCAGAGTCTCTGTGCGATGCACAGAAGGCGGCACGGTCACAGGCTGCACTGGGAGGGTGCCCAAGCACAGGACCCTCCCGGTGTCCAGAGAGAAAGGATCATATTCTGCCCTCGTACGTGCTTCAGAAATGCTTCACTTTCCCCACCGCATCCCTAAACGGATGCCCGTCATTTTTAAACAAGCCAAAAATTCTGTCCTGTATTTCTTTTGGGAGTTGTTTCATCCTGGGGACTGGGCATGTACCAAACCTGGAGCTGGAAATTACTGTTGAGACAGTAAAATAACTATTCAGGAAGTTCCTTGTTGTTCCCAGCAAGGGAACCCCCCCCCAGCCCGTTTTCATATGGAGGTAGCTCAGGAATACCCTGCCTTGTCCTGTGAACCTCCCGAAAGATGCTCCCAGCCTAAAACTGTGCATGGAAACCGAGATGCTCGAGGAGGATGCGACAGGATGCTTAAACCCGTGCAGATGCTTCTGTTCCTCCAGCCAGGCTGCACAGAGCTGTGCCCAAGACCTGCACCAGCTCATTTCACCTCTAACAAGCTAAAAAAAAAAAAAAAAAAAAAAAAAAAAAAAAAAAGCCCATGAAAGGACCAGGCCCCTGGATGCCAGGGATTTCTCAGTTCAGTTTCTGCCCTGCAGAGGAATAAGGACAGCAGTCAGGCCCCCGAGCCGCGCTGGGGAGGAAGGAGGGTTCTGCTTCTGCCGCTCAGGGAGCTGCTGGGTCTCGTCCGGATCAAAATCTGCAGGATCTGTCTGCAGCGGGGCTCTGTTTACACCCTGCCAGGCAGCAGCCCTCTCCCACCCCTTAGATGTCGGCGGGTAAAACCAGCCCAACAAACAGCCAAGTGCTACCGAAACAGCCTTTGAAGTCGAAGGCGGCTGCCCCAGGGCTGAGAAAACACTCGGAGCTCATCCAGGAGCGACAGGCGTTCCTGCAGAGGATGGGATATCGGGGCAGAAACGGAGCCGGGCACTCGTGGCTTCATCCGGAGCGATTCTGACGTGCAAATTAATTAATCCATCCCTGATGGCTGGGAATGCATGATCACAGCCCTGTCACCCGCTGATGGGATGGCGACTGGAAAAAAGGCACAGGACAGCTGTGGAGGGGCTGCTGCTGCTCGCCCAGTTCACAGGCTCCGGCTGATGGTTGCTGCCAGGCTCCTGTGAGCAAAACTCACTCGACTGGACTCTCGGAGGCTTTTATCCGACTGTCATCCCAGCTAATTACACAGAGAGGGATTGCAGCTCCTCCTCCCGAAGCACTCGGCGAGAACAAAGCCTGTTTCTGCCCAGCTCACGGAGGAAAAACTGCTTCCTGCAGATGGCTTGGCAGTGCCAGGGTGAGCATCCCCAGCACGAGCATCCCCGTCACGAGCATCCCTGTCACGGGCATCCCCAGCACAAGCATCCCCAGCACACAGCCGCTGCTGCTGCCGCCTCCTGCATGGGGTCAACGCTGCCACTTCTGCACCCCCCCGCCCCGATGTGCTGAGCCCTGGCTGAGGACTGGACACTTCAGGAGTGGTTTTGGGGCTCTTTCTGTAAATTTCGGGCAGGCAAAAGGATGAGCAAAGGTTCTATTACAGACACACGTGCTTGGGGGTGCTGCTCTCCGCTCCGCCGGGCCGGTTTGCCGTTTGGAGCTTCACCCTATCTGCTGGATTAGTCACTAATGAGCGCGTCTGACGAGGAGGATGCCAAACCCCGCAGATGCCAGAGCAGCTCTCAGCAATGCAAACTCCCTCCACTACCAACCACTGACAAAACCTCGGTGCAAACCAGACCGCTTCCCCTCCGCGCACCCCGGGCTGATGCCCCGCACAGCATCCCACCCCAGGGATTGGCACACGGGCTCCTTTCTCCCCCGCGACTCCTCCTTTCATGTTACAGCACAGTCACCCCAGTACTTGTTTTTCCTGAGGATGAATCACATCATACGAGGAGTTAAATCATCGCCCAAGAGTAGCAGATTTAGCACAGAAAGCAAAATGTAATCTCTTTGAAGCCCAACTCTGTATCAAAGGCCTGAGCTTCTGTTTCCTTCTGGTTAAATATCTGGAACATGAAATCCATCAGCGAAACACAACCGAGAGCTAACATTCTGCTTGGTACTTGAATATGCTTCACCTCTCCCATTTCGCAATACACCCTTGCACCCGGAGGTCTCTGCTGGGCTCTGCCGGGGTTTGATCAGCCGGCATCGGGGGGATCTGCCCGCCAGCCCCCCGCAATCTCCCTCCCCACACTCCCCCATCCTGGCCGCTCTGACCCACCACCGGCAGCCACCAGCCTCCCCGCCAGCCTCTGCCAGGTCCCTGCGTCACCGACCGGGATTAAAAATTAACCTGAGCAGTGACGATGCCCACACGGCACCGCCCGCCTGACCTGCTCCTCGCTGTGCTTACCGTCACCGGCGTGGTGACCAAAGCCGGTGACAATGACCACAGAGGACATCCCGGTGTATTTTTAACTCATGGCCCTGGGGCAGGTTTCCCAACCGGCTCTGCTTTGTGGGATGCTCCTGGGGCTGGCAGGAGGGACTTTTGGGGAGTGCTGCAGCTCCCTGTCCCTCCTTCCCTGCCCCCCCCGGGGCAGCGGGTGCCACTCAGTTGGCTGTGCCACAGCCAGGCTGTGGGTACCGGGGTTGTTCGCCGGGGCAGGTCTCTGTCACCGTGTATTTTTTCCCTGCATGTCAGACCCTGAGAGGCACCACGTCCTGGCAGGTGGAGCATCCCGATGGATTACGCCACTCTGCAGCGCGCTCAGGGAAAGCACTGTTCGTGCTGGAAACTCCAATGAGGGAGAAAACAACCTCCTGCTCAAAAAGCGGGGCTTTTGCTGCGATGAGGGAGGTGGGGAAGAAGCTCTCCCCAGTTTCCCAACCTGCACAGGCAGTGGGGTGTAAGGCAGGAGGTGGTTTGGGATGGGGCAGGTTGTAACCTCGCTCCAGGGATGCTCCAGCCAGGACAAAGCCTTCAGCCTCGCCATGGGTCTGCTCCCCATCCCTAAACCAGGGTAAATCCTTCTCCCCATTGCCCAGCAACAGGAGGGATGAAGCCGGGGTGAAAGCACCGTGGAGGTCACAGAGAACGGCTGCATGTGGTTTGTTCAATAAACCGTCCCTGGCACGGAGCAGCCGGGACCGAGCCCTCTGCACTCACCATCCCATCGACGGCGTGATCTGTCCGACTCCGCTGGGCGGGAGGGGGTAGAATCCGGGGATGTCTGAGGTCTGGGAAGGACGGTGCACTCCTGGGAGAAAGGAGAAGGGAGAAGGAGGTCAGCTGGACCCAGCACGGTGCTCCCCGGCTGACCCGGACTGCTCCCGACCCCCTGGCTGCTCTGTCTATGGGCTCTTGTGCAGGGAATAGCTCTGAAATGGCTGTCTGCAAGCAGCAGGATAGTTCAACTGTCCTTTTTATTGCTGTGGTTCTCTGTGGGGATGTGGTGGGTCACCCGTGTTGCTGCAGGAGCACACTTGTGTCACAGGGTGGGGACGGCGGCTTGCTCCTGCACGAGCATCATCCCCTCTCTGTGACACCTGGGGCCAAGCAGCAAGGTGCTTTGGGAAGAGGTTGGATGGACTACAGACATCCCTCTGCCCTTCCCCAAGGGCCCGTTAAGCTGCACAGGCAATGGTCAAAGCTGTTCCTACGTCCCCTTCTCATAGGTCACCCCTGGGACCCCCCAGAAGTGACCAGTGGGGATGCTCCAGCAGGGATGCTCCAGCAGGCATCACTCCGGTCTCTATTTTTAAACCATTTGAGTCCTGTTCAAAGTAATGGTTTCACGGGCTCTGTGGGTGCCAAGGAACGGTGGAGGTGGGTATGCTGCCAGCTGGGAATTCACCCTTCACATGGGGAATCCCTGCATGAGCTTCAAAGCCGCTGGCACGGGCGGCGTGGCCGGAGGAGACAGCCGCAGCATCGCTCTGTGTCTATCTGGAGCTGAAAACATCCCACAGAGCCCGGGGCTGCGGGTGGGACACAGACAACCGCGGTGCTGCTGGCAAAACCAGCCCCCGGCTACCCCCCGGACTGGAAAAGCGGAGGGGAGCTGGGGCTGAGCCCTGCCGCAGCACCGCCGGGTCTCCAGGAGCAACCGGACACTCGGTGCACCGCCTCCGCACCCGGCTCAGCCTGTGGGACGTGGCTCTTCGTTAACTGCTAACGAGCCTCAGACAAAAAATCATGTACAGAGGTTGTCCAGCAGCTGTCCTGAGCAATAAATACATTTACTAAATTGGTGATTAGTCACAAGCACACTCAGAAGCCTGGGTTATTCTCCTAGGTGTATTCATGATAAATTATTAATTAGGAATGATGCCAACAGACTCCAAGCATCTCATTAGGAGTTAGCTAAAACAAATATTTAACTGAAATGAAAGGAGTATCTAACTTAGCATGTGCTCAAGTGGGTCGCAGCAGCCCACTGAAGGTCAAACAAAAGCAGCATCCACATTAGGCAGCTGCCAGGATTTCCTGAGATTCAGACCTCCAACAAGACGAGTTGCGTAAGCCCGAGCACAAGTTATTCTTGCTGGCCCAGTGGTTGAGGCCCCAGCCACTGACTCAGAAGATCCTGCTTGTATTTCCTTGTCTGCGTGTCCTTGGGCTACTGGGAAATACTTTAAAGGGATGCTGTGAGAATGAGCACGACGGTGACTCTCAGACACTTCTGCTGGGAGATAATGGGAGATGCTTCAGCGATGAAAACAGAGATGGGACACATCCAGAACGAACGGGGAAGCAAACCCTGGCCCCAGCAGCGCAGGGATGGGGGACGCAAAGCTGATCACAGAGGCAGGTCCCAGCTGAGGATGATGGGCTGAACCTCTCCATAAACAGGACCTGGGGGGGCTCTGGGATGGACAGACTCTCCCTGCCTCCGGGGTGCAGGTACAGGCTAACTGGGAAAGGGAGCCTGGGGAGTGCCTGGACAGCCTCCCAAAATTCCTGACCCACTGCAGAGACAAGCACTTAGGGATCACTCCAGTACCAACGGTGGCCTCCACGGAGGGATATAACCAGCTCATCCCTTGAGTGAGCTGTTCCTGGATTGCTTACAGCTTTCCAGGCTCACGGCGAGGGGCTTTTGTGCTCTGCCAGGCATCTGCAACGGCGGCGTGAAGGAAGGTGTGTCGGGTCGCCTTCCCCGGAGACTCAGAAATCTGCACCCTTCCTCTCGTGACTCGGAAATCTGCCTTTAGCTGAGCTTTCAATAGGTTTATTTTATTAACTCTTCATATTTTTCCGCAGAGTTTATTATGCTCCGGTGGCTGACAAGCAATGTGCAGGCTGGAAGAAGACCAGGACGTGCCTGGGTACCTCCTACACCGACCTAAATCCTCCCCATCAGCATCCCTGGGATGTGGCCTCTGTTCAGACCAGAGATAACTCAGCACACCCTCCAGCCAAGAGCATCCTTGGCACCCCGTTGTTGTCTGAGATGTTAACTCGTCAAAGCTGATGTCTCCAGGACAGCTGGATCACTCTTGGGTGGAGGCCTTTGCCCCAATGACAACAGTTGGATTTTTGTGCAGATTTCTGGGCTGTGATGAACCCCAAATCCCTTCCCAAATGTACTTTGACACAGAAATGTCAATCTGCTCACTTTCTCATGAAGTCAAGACCAGTTTTTTTTTTTTTTCTGGGTAACCTGAACAGATGCTGAAAGATTTTGTTGCGCTAACAATTGAGAAAAGTTTGATTTTACACTCAGCTTGCCTGTAACCCACAAAAAACGATGGGCTGGGGTGAATTCCTGTGCACGTACCTATATTTTACAGTTCAGGGTTTAGCCTCTACCTACTGTACTTTCCTCCGCAGCCTCACGAGCTAACTGACGTGTCCTGGCCTCACAGAGGAACCCAAAGAGCCAAACCGTGTGACAACCACACACCGCGTGGCCATGGGGACACACACACAACCGTCCAGCTAGCCGTCAGACACCAATCCTGTTTAGTCAAAATATTTCCTGTTTCAAGCATTTATTTTCTCAAAATGACAAGCTGACAACAGTCTGGGTATGAGTCAAAGGAACGATTACTTTCCATTTTCTGGTTGACTCTTGCGCGTCGTCTCGTAGGCTCTGCTCTGCTCTCAAGCTGCAGGACGGCTTGCACAGAGAACTGAGCACGCTTCATCAGCACTTGATCACACTTTTGATATCAAACTCCTCAGGAACAGAATTACGAAGCATTGCCAATACGCTAAATAAACTCCTGCTGCTAAGCAATGCCCTAGTTGGCCAACGCTCTTGACTTTTCCCATTGATCTGGGACAAGGATGGTGACAATGTTGACCTTGGCGGTCTCTGGCACTGTCCCCCTCCCACCCCGCCGGTCCCCAGCGATAGCATTACCTTGTTTCTGGTTGATGTCAGCGGGCAAGTGGGGCGAGTGGGAGCCGTGGCTGAAATGGTCGTTGCTGTAAGGGATGAGCGGGGTGAGCGGGTGGACTCCATGGGACGGCTGCACGACGGGAACTTTGTTGGACTGCAAGAGACAAGGGGAGAGAGGGTTCAGAAGCTGTTGAGCTCTGTGAGCAAGGAGGGCCGGTGCCCTTTGCAGTTCTGTGGTTACAAGTGAGGCTGGGAATCACTGAACGTCCCCGGTGTCTCTCAAGGGCAAGGCAGAAAAAGCCCTTTGCCTACTGAAATAAACACTACAGCATCCTGCAAGAAAAGTCCCAAACCCAAGTGGTGACCACATCGCATGGGCTGGGGGAAAACAGCTCAAGTCAACATGAATTTTTCAAAATTCAGAAGAATTTCTATTTGTTAATTTCCAGTATCTCTTATTCCAGGATGAATGCTATGAGCGTGTTACCCAATGCATTGCTCTTGTTTTCTGCCTCGTGCTACCACAGGGTCTAAATCTAGACTTTTATATTCACTCTGAAAGCCACGCTCGGGCGTTCCTCACCGGGGTCTCAGCAGGATGAACCATGCTGAGGACAATGCCTTTGACAATGTGACGTGGTCACCAGCGAGCCTTCGTCTGGAATCCCCCTTGGTCCAAACTCCAGCGGTGGGAGAAGGACCAGAGGGAGCTGAGGATGCAACAGACCCATGGAAATATTAAAAAAAGAAAAATCCCATCTCCTCTTGCAGCTACTCCTGGTTACACACAGTGAGGCCACCGGAGCCCAACGTCTTTGTAAAAGGTGCTTTTCTGTGAACGCAACCAGGAGGACTTGTGCGTGTTGGAGCAGAGAGAGGGGAAGCTGTTCAAAAGAGCTGTAAGGAAAACACACACGCACACAGCCTCCTCGCCTCCAGCGACTCCACTGCTCCCGACATGCCTGGTTTCGCCCGTGGTTGCCTTGAAACCCAAACTGACTTTGCCTTGGTGGTGGAATGTTAGGATTTGTCCCGGATAAATCCAGAAAGGCTGAGAGCGCTCCAAAACGGGGAGAAAATGAGAATGGAGCAGGTAAGAGAGCTCTCCAGGTATTGCTGGCCAGACCTCGCGTGTGCCACCAGGACATCTACAGATGAGCTGCTGCATGACTTTTGACAAGTCATTTACAATCTCTGGGCTTGATTCACTGGTGCCTTTCACTCTGGTGATGATTTTGCTCAGGCAGAGCAAGAGTGTAACACCAGTTGGCTCTGGTGGAGGTGGCACAGCCAGAGCCCATGGCTCTGGGGACGTGTCCTGGACCCTGCTGCTCCCCGACACTCGCCCAGCAGCCCGAGAGCTCTGGGCAAGTCCTACGCTTTGCATCCCTGCACCGAGGAGGAAACCCGTGAAGCGGAAAGGAAAACAGCCCGATGGAGACGCCGCTTTACATCTGCCTTTCCCACAAAGGTTTGCTCATGCAAATAAAAACCGGGAGGCATGCAAGTTTGCGTTTTAAGAATGAATGAAAACCCTAATTCCCGGTGCTTCCCGGGTGTAGATTTACTGCGTACAGCGGGATACTGGGAATGTAACCCCCCTCCCCAGCACATACTGGTGCGGTGCAGGCATTCCTGTCCCACAGCAGGGCCATGGGCGATGTGGTTTTCCCATCGAGAGCGGCGCTGGGCTGGCTCCCGCTTGGTTAAGCACATGTTTGGAGCTCTGAGCTTTTACTATTCTTGCCCATGAAACGAGAAGAAGAATAGCTTTTCAGTGATATTTCTAAAATTAGCTCTGGCTTAGCTGATTTAAGAGCCAGAAAGCCTAAATTAGGGATCTGCAGTTCTACGTGTACATTTTAACACCACACTGGAGCAGAACGATGCTGAGCTGTTTGGGAAACCTCAACTTCAGCATTTCTGCTGTTCCAAGCGGGGCAGATCCTTCCCTCCCATTCGCACTGTGCCTGATGGACAGCTCGGCACCACCCACCAGCCAGCCCTGCTGCCTGATGACTATTAACGGCTTTTGGAGCTGTGACAGAAGACACAGCCCACTACAAAGGCAGTTGAACGGTCCTGATGCTGATCCATGAGATACCTCAGCAGCGAAAAGCCCAGAGCATGCGTGGCTGCAGCAGAGGCACGGGCTGTCCTCCTTCCCCACCACAGCAGAACACGGCAACTTGGTGGTACAATGGGTTGCAGCCCAGTTACTCAGATCTTCCATCAATTCAGATGGGAAACAAGACGTTGCACCAGTAAGAAGAGCTGGCCTTCCCCATGTCCCTTCCACGTGTGCACTCGCCTTGCTGGAAAACTTTTCTCCTGCTCTTTAAAGTCATGGGGAAGGATGCTCAGGAGGGAGGCAAGGTAAAAATTCCTGCAAGAGGTTCTTCATCCCCCTCCTGCTTCCCCCATTAGGAAGTGCATCACAGGAACCCATCTCCCACATGGAACCGACCAAGGGAAGAAGAAAACATTGCAAAAAGATCTGGAGAAACAGAGAAGACGCCTTCAGTGTTGATCCCCAGTTTAAACACCGCAGCTGCTAATGGTCACAGTCCATGGCCACGTCCACAGCTCCTGTTCTTCACCAGATGCTGCTGCATGTGTCTTCACTGGGAAATTATTCCTCGTTTAGAGAGAGCTACAAAGCATCTAGAGAAACGGTATCCGGGCTCCCACCCCAAGTCACCTCCCAGCCTTCGGGCACCGCAGGAGGACAAGGAAGGGCTCTGAGGACATCTTCGTCCCACCTCTCCCAGCACAGCCGGTTGAGGGCAGGTTGGGGAATGAGGCGTGCAGCCACCACCTCACTGCAGGAATGAAGAGAAACATCTACAGCAACACCCGAGTGGTATTTCCAGAGGGGACCGAGCAGCAGAATGAGGTCTGCAAGCCTGGAGGACTTTTTTCCTTCTCAAATTTGCTAAATTGCAACTCATCCCTAAGTATCCACCTCCTTGGCGAGCAATGCCCGCTTGGGTCTAAATAAAACATCTAAATAAATGAGATCAGCGTGGCTGTGCTCCCCTTTTGCATTCATCGTATGGAACCGCAGGTCTGTCAGTGGTTTGCAATGGTACATCAGGAAGCCTTCAATGACCAATACATGGATAACTTTGGAGGCTGGTGTACCATGCACCCAGCGGGAACAGGCAAGTTTCCCGGGGTTCTCCATCCCCGCACGCACAGTGCTCACCATTGCCTCCCTGTCCACCGAGTCCCACACGTCCCATCCACCTCGTGCCAGCAACTGGTGCTGGGGCACACACCAGCCCCACAGCACGTCACCCTGCTGGCATTCACCACCCCCCAGCCTGGCTGAAAATAATTTAAAAAAAAAATAAAAAGAGAAAAAAGGCTGGGAGGGAAGAAGCTCCCACGTTGAAGCCAAGAAGTGACTTTAATCACTCGAGGTAATTGGATGAGCACAGAGAACACACAGTCACATTAATTATTAAGAAAGACTAATTGTTGGCAAGGCAAAATTAGGAGAGCTCACCGCTCACGCACGGGTGCCTGATTGCGATAGCAGCTCCAGGCTAGCTAGAAACCTCTCCTTTCGCTGAGCACACACAAACCCAGCAGGTCTTTCACACGAGGATCACCCTCACGATCAGAACCGCAGCGTTACCCGGCTCCCGGGCGCCCGATCAGGCTCAGCACCCCTCGCCCTCGCTCCCATCCCACCTTACGTGCGCCCAGCAGCACGCTCTGGCCATGGGGTTAGTCAAGTGCTGGTTGATCAGAACTATAAATGAGGGTTTTTTCCAAGCAAAATGTGGGTTTTTTCATTAGAAAATGAGGAGAGATTGTAATCAAACATTTTCAGGAAAGCACCTCATGTCAGCAAGTATTTTGACTCGGTTTTTTTTAAGGCTGATCTATTTAGTCGTGACATGTTAAAAAATGAGTAGTTTTACTTTACTGGCTTGACAGAGGTTTTTTCTCTTAAAGTTTAAAGCTAATCGTAGCAAAATGTAGCACAGAAGTCCAGAAGTCAAAATTTGAGTGATATTATGATACCAAAAGATTCCCATGGCCGGCAAAAAATTGTAAAGATTTTTTTCTGCTTGGATCAGTTTAGGAGAAGAAACAAATAAAAAAAGAAGGGAATGGTTTCGTAACGTGTGAAAATGATCCCTTGCTGTGATGGAAAGAATCTTCAGAAGCACCAGTGGCCATCCCAAGCTGCTGGGGTGGCTGTCAGGGATCCCAGCATCCCACTGTTGCTGGGCTGCATCCGTATGGATGCAAATTTTAAAAATTAATTTCTTGGTGGAAGACGATTCATAGAAAAAAAAATATGTTTGAAATAACAGAACAGATTTCAGAATTTGCTCTCACTTTATAAAAGCCAGCCCCAAGCCCCCCTGTGATGTACAATTCTGGATGTGCCGTTATCACCTTCCTGCAAAACCCGGGTACCATCCACAGCATCACCCGGATCCCTGCTCCCAGTGGGGAAAACTCCACTCAAGTTTCTTCCCCAGGGTTTCTGGACATCTTCACCTGCTCTGCCACCTCTATATGGTTTTTTTACAAGATTTTTTAACAGCTACTCTGGAATGAGAGACTGTGCGTTTGCAGATGAGCCAGCTGGGGTTTCACTGCGGGAAAGCAGCTCCGGCATTGGGGCTCCAGCTGAGAGCGACTTCTGCAGAGTCAGCAGCAGGGAGGCAGGGGGCTCCCAGGTGATGGGGACCCCGAACGCACAGGGGACCCCCAGGCACAGGGGAATTTACACACACGAGGGACATGAAATGCATGGGAGGCTGTGAGCACTGTGGGCTCCAGAAACACAGGGGACCCCATAGACATAGGGGATGCTCTGCACATGGGGGATCCCTGCACATAGGGGACCCCACGCGCACAGGGGACCCCACACACACAGGGGACCCCATGCAAATAGAGGAGCCCACGCACGTTGGGGACCCCATGCACAATGGGGATCCCATGCACACAGGGGATGCTGCCAGCCAGGGAACAAGGACAAACTGTCAGGACTGTGCACAGCACCAGCAGGACTGACACCCAGCACCTTTGGGGACACTACACCCTGGGGTGCTGTGCTTCCCATGAAGGATAACGGGGTGCTGCCTGCCTTGCACAAACCTCAGCTCCCAGCCACTGAACACATTCCACTGCTGCAAAACCACCAGCCAACACCCCGCACAGCCAAAATCCCTGTGATCAGCCTAAAAGCGACCAAAACAGGAACCAGCCTCCTGGCAGCACCCCCATGGACACGGAGGAGTCCACAGGGAGCGCAAAGCCCCACGTCCCCCCTGTGATGCCCGGAGCGTGATGCCCCCATCACCGGGCTGTGCTGGCCCTGGCGGCATCCTCCCGGGTGAGGGGAGGCTGGAAGCACCCCGGGGGGTGCAGGATTGGTCCCCCGTGGTATGAAGCACCCCAGCGCATGAGCCAGCGGCCGGGGCGAGCGCTGTGGTTTCCAGCCTTGCCGGGGAGCCACGCCGCGGTGAGGTGAGATTAGTCACCTCACTTTCAAATTGTCCCGCATCGCCGGCCCCAAAAATAGCGAAATGAAAAAGCCATGGGCCAGCCCGGGGGTGGCCAGCATGGGTCAGGGGGCTGGCCAAGGGACGGGAGCTGGGGCTGGTGATTGTGCCACGCTGGTGGCCGTCATTGCCAAGGCAGAGGAGGGTTTGGGCAGCCCTGGCTGTGCCGTGTGTCCCAGGAGCAGCTCCCAGGGCTGGTTCTGGCTCAGGGCAGGCAGAGGGATGGGGTGAGCTCCAAGCTCATCTCCGTGTGCTTCTGCCCTGCTCCGGTGCTGCTGGGGTGAAAATTGCAAACTGCTGCCTGGCCCCCAAGTCTCCCCAAATGTGTTTGCTCTGACGTCACTTCTCAGCGAGGGCGAGATGAGTGGAAGCGATGAAAACCAAAACCGACCCGAGTTTTGCTGTTGCTGATTCAATGAGGAATTAATTCCTTTTCACTGCAAAATTAGTCATCGAGCCACAGAAAAGAAAGTTATAAGGTCAGGCTGCACCGAGCATGCACCGCTGCTGCGGGAGGTACCGCTACCGGGGGCACTGTGCCTGCTTCTCCTTATCCAACACTCCTTCCCGATTAGGGAGTTATCAGGGACATATTACAAGGGACATTATCGCGTGCATCCCTCAGCATCGGAGCTGCTCCCAGGAGGGCTCGCAGAGCAGTGCTGTCGCTTGGGGACCCACAGCCTGTGACTCAAACCCAGCCCTGCAGAGTTTCAGGGCACCTCCGGGGTCTGATAAAATCTCCCAGCTCGAGGCCCCAGACCGTGTCAGACACCTTCACCCCTCGCCTCCCCATGGTGTTGCACCCGGAGATGCTGCGATAAAACATCACCCCAAACCCCCACTGCAGATTGTTTTCGGCGCTGACTGTGAGCACAGGGGCCGGAGCCCTCGGCAGCCCGCAGGCGAAGGCAGCGTCGACTCATTTCTCATTTCAGCATGTTGGCTGTCTTTTTTTTTTTTTTTTCTTTTTTTCGCTTTTCTCACTTTTGCTACAGTCACATCGCCACTGCCGCAGCAGAAAGGAAACAGGGAAAGTTAAAGCTACCCACGCTCGGGTACTGCCCTTGCCCAGCCTGTACCCCTCCAGCAAACCCCAATTTTTGCAGCAGCATCTCCCCAGCCCCTGCCTGGGGCTGCAGCACGGGGGCTGGATCTGGCCCCTTCCCTCAGCATCACCCAGAGTTCCTCCAGGGACCAGAAGACCACGTTTCCCACCAGCAGAAAATCACCCCTGCCCCATGCACCCCATCTCTGGCTGGCCCAGCAGCACTTAGAAGAAGCCGTCAAACAAAGGGGAAAGTAATCACAGAATGGCTTGGGCTGGAAAGGACCTTAAAGCCCACCCAGTGCCACCCCCTGCCATGGGCAGGGACACCTCCCACCAGCCCAGGTTGCCCAAAGCCTCATCCAGCCTGGCCTTGAACCCCTCCAGGGATGGGGCATCCACAGCTTCTCTGGGCACCCTGGGCCACTGCCTCACCCCCCGCACAGGAAAACATTTCTTCCTGATATCTAGTCTAACTCTGCCCTCTTCCAGCTTAAATCCATTGCCCCTTGTCCAGGTAACTTGCAGCTATTTGTGCGATAATTCTTTATAAGACACACATGGCACATACAGCCCTCAACTCCCTCTCCCTCTGATTTCCTTCAGCTTCTTTAAAATCCAGCTTTGCTTTGAAAATCCTAATGAGGCACCTGAGCAGCCCTGCTCTTTTTTTTGCCCGTCGAAGGGGATGCACTCGCCTTAGCCATGAAATTATCCTGAACTACTGGGATGTGCATCACAGTGGCGCTGGAGGACTCCGCTTGGGTACCAGGGGACAAGCTCCCTGGCATCTAACACCCTCCGTGCCCCAGCACTCGGAGGGATGGCCTGGCTCCAGACATGATGGGTTCAAACACAGGGAAAGGACTTGAAAACCTTTTCAAAGTTCTCAGTGACCTTCTGTGCTGCTGCTGGTTTCTGTTTTTAAGCAATGCTGGGTTATTATTTTGAAGTTGAGCTCCGCGGGGGAAATAGCTGAGCTTTGCACCGTTTACGGGCACAGGAAGAAGCCGTTTCACTTCTCAAGTATTTATCTTCTAAGAGAAAGATGTAGGTGGCTCTTTGTGAAATTAAAAAGAGAATAATAAAAGCATGGAAAAATAAAGATCAAAAGTCCCTCCCAGAGGCTGCTCTCTTGCGGTGATGCGCAGAGGCAGTTATGCCCCGTGTCAGAGAAGAGAAACCCCCCAAAAAATGAACTTTTGGCATCACAGTGTGATGTTTACAGTCACATTTGGCAGAAGAGCCACCTCACTCCAGAAACCTCCCCAACCCTGCAGAAAGTCCCAGCGCTCGCCTTGCTCGGGAAACGCTGCTGCAGGGATGCTAAAAGCATCTTTGCAGGGGTACATCTGCTCGGGAGGGGACAGAAACACCCCCCTGGGTCCCACAAAGGGTGATGGTGACATTTGGCTTCATGGAAACTAATGCCAGAGTGATATAACCCAGGGGCTGCACCGCACCACCAAACCCTGGCTGTTTTCTCCCAAATTCTGGGGCAATATAACGGTGGGGCTGCAAAGCCCCTTCCCAGCTCTCCAACCTGTTCTGCAATATCCTTCCCTGGTTATTGCCTCTCTTGTGTTCTGGGCTATGGAGAAAAAAAAAATAATCTCTGCCCCTTCGTGCTACGTGGTTCTGCGAATTTGAATGAAAAGCTGCCGACGCTGGAGTTACCGGTAACACTCGGGGCTCCGGATGAGAAGGCACTTGCTTGACCCGCGGAGGTTGATAATATCTGACCTCCTTTATTTATTTCGCTTTGCTTCTCGAAGGCAAGCGGGCGGCCTGATACCCAGAATTAATCAGGAAAATGTCCAGGAGGGCAAAGGAGGAAAGCAAGAGCATGACCCAGAGCCCAGGCTTGCCCTTGGGTCAGCCTCCAGACACTGTTTCCAAAAGCACCAGAGCTATCACCCTCCGCGTGCCCGGCACCGGCTGAACCTCGGGGTGTGAGGGCTTGGTGACACGCAGGGGGTTGGCACGGTACGAGCAGTGTCCCTGTCTCAGACACCGGTGGCTCGGGTGATTTTCACCCTTTTGAGAAACAATCTGCCAACCCCAGTCCCAGTTGGGTGCTGGTTCGGAGCCGAGGTGGCTTTGATGCTGGGTTGTCACATACCTCCCCGCCGAGGATGGGTGGAAAACCCTGTGAGATTTTGGGGTGCAGCTGCCAGCAAATCAGCACAACACTTTTCTGGAGGCAAATATTTGCTTGGACATCTCCCAGGCATCAGGAGAGGGCTCCTGGCTGCTCGGTTGGGCTTTTTCATTCCATTTAAAACCAAACGCAAACCAGCCCAGGTACCCGAAAGGACGCAGGGGAGTTAACACAACACACAAAAAAACTCGGATGTGATTGAAGGTGTTTCGATTCTCCAAACATCAGAGAGGGGCGAAACCTGCCCCTTCGTACCACTGCAGTTCTGGGCTGCACAGCCACTGTGGGTGACACCGTCCTGCTGGTGTCATCACCGTCACCCTGGGACCAGCACAAGGGACCTGACACAGGACTTCTGTCCCTGTCTCTAGCCTTGGGATGGGATGGCTGCCAGCCCCTCCTATACTTCCTACTATATTTTGCTTTTTAAATTTGACTTTATTTGTCTTTATGTTATTTTATTTATTTTACTTCTATTCTATTCTATTCTATTCTATTCTATTCTATTCTATTCTATTCTATTCTATTCTATTCTATTCTATTCTATTCTATTCTACCATCCCATCCCACCCCATTCCTTTTCAACCTGCTAGCCTCAAAGCTCAGCTTCAGGGGGGATCTCGCCATGCGAGAACATCACTGGTTGAAAAAAAAAAAAAGACAACAAAAGTGTCTCACCCTCCTCTGAAAGTAAATCCCCAGCTCAGTGACTGCGCTGTGAAAGAGTAATAACAGTAATAATAATAACAATAATAATAACAATGATCCTGTAAGGCTGCTGACTTGTTCAGAGAGAGCTTTCTCCTGCCGCACGCCACCGCCGAGGCCACACACTTGCAGATGACACCAGGTGAAGACCTTTCACCATGTCAGACGTAGCTGTGCCCAAGCACGTGCCACCCGCTAACGAACTGATAACGTGATACAAGTGGGGATGATCATTTGTACTAGTTATTGCTGTCCTTGGGTGTGCATTTCCCTGCTGGGGTGAAATCATTTGGTATTTATATGGATGTCAAGTGTTTTTCCGACAGGGATGGTCACCAGCGAACGCACCGTGGCCACTCCACATCTCCTCTGGGGTCTGTCCCAGCTCTTTCCGTGGCATCACTGCTGGATGGCACAGGGATGCCCGGCTGCGCCTCGGGATGTCGCTCCCACCTGAGGATTAATTTTCCCAATCAGCTGCAAAACCCAAGGGACGAGGGCTGGAGCAGCAGCATCCCACCCCACCCGCTCCCCAAAACCCAGCGGTGACCCCCAGGACAGAGAGGGGAGAGCTGCCGCTGCCCAGCCTGGAGCCGCCCTCGCGTTATCCTAATCTGGGCTCACATTGATTTCCCAGTTTCCGTAATAACCGGCTCTCTGGAGGACACGGAGGGAAGCTAATCCCCTCGGAGCCGAAGGGATGCTTTATTGCCACCCCGCAGCTGTAAGGCGATAGCAGCTTTCCTTGTTGCTCACTTTCAAGGGTGACATGTTTACAAAGAACGCTACAGCTGCTAATCCTGGATGATACCTGGTGTCTGCCTGGGAGAAATCCTAATTTTCTTGATAGGAGGAATTAATTCCTTTAATGCTTAATACCCCTTTTTTCCTCTGAAAGCAAGCAAGCGTTATTGTGCGGAGCGGAATAAACATTTTAATTAAAACGTGGAGTTTATCTTCCAGTCGAATTCGTACGAGCCCCCGACGATACGTCCAACTCCGCTTTGCCATTTTGAATCTCTCTCTGATCTCTTAATGCGAGCGGCTGAATTAAAACCTGGGCTGGGCGGATTTGCATATAATTAGAGAGCAAGGGAAGTTAATAGAGGAATTGAATGGTTTTCTCCTCTGCCCATCTGATGTTTTTACCAGATTAAAAAGTTGGGTTTTTTTTTTAATGACTGTCAAAATGTATTAAATATTATTTAACCTTTTTTTGTTGGGGGGGAGGGAAGCAGCCAGACTAAAGAAATAAACTTATACATATGATAATGAATGCCTCCTATCGTGGGAAGCAAATATCACTGTAATTAGGATTAGAAAGGAATCCTAATTAATCTTGTCCTGCCACTTGACTTCGAGAAGTTCTTTAAACGTTACCTCCAACGAGATGTAAAACAAGGCGCAGTTTCAGGGCTCGCCAGCTAATCCCCGCGCACAGCGGTGAGGAGCACAGCTCTGCTGCCTAAAATTTCCAAATTCCCCACGAGGAACCAGTACCGAGCCAGCAAGCCAAGAGAGACGGGATGCACCGAGTACCACCACAATGCCCGACCCCATATGGGGATCTGTTCAGATCCTTTACCATGGCTCAGAACCCCAGTAGCCTGTTTAGCAATACGGCTTGGGCTCGTTTTCAGGATGGGACTCAAGGTTAGGGATGGGAATAAAGGAGGAAACTCCACCCCATGTCTCGACTTCATCTCCTCTACAATCGTGATGATACAGATTACCTCCCGTGCTGGTATGAAGTCATACATATTTTAACTCCGCTCTTGGCAGGTGTCATCAAATCCTGTTTTTCAGGTATTGAGATTCACGGATTTAATTGCATAAGATTTTACTACGGGAGTGGATGGTCATGAGATTATTTTCATCTTTGGGTCTCTGGATGGAAAACAGCTTGTAGAGAGCTTCCAAACTTCCAAACTGGGTCTCTTTTTCTAAATACAGCTAAATACAGCGCAGGGAGGTGTCAGAACAGGGGATTATAACTTGGAATAACAATGAAACACAACAAACATTATGCTTTATGCTAGGTAATAAATAATAAATGAATCCTGCTACACCTAGGTTGGCTTCTCAGCATACTTCTTCCAAGAACTCCTGTAAGTTTTTGGCTATGGCTTTACGAGAGCGATTGTGAACAACAGCCCGGGAGTAACACGGTTGGTACAGACCTAAAAAAGTTTCACTTCGAAACCAGAGACCACACAAAGTGTGCCCAGTCTTGGATTTCATTTTAACCCAGGCTGATCAAAAGTTCACCAGGCAGGACTGATCAAAGGCTTCATATCGAAAAAATGAGAAAGTCACAATTTCACATGGTTTTGATGAGAAAAATAATTGATGAAACTTTGCTCTTTCAACTTGGTTTTGCTTTGAGTTTGGGGTTCATCAGAACACACGAAGCAACGGGCAGACACCCGCACGGACTGAAATCTTAGCACAGTTTCAATGATCTGCTGCTTCCTGTGGGCACTCGCCACCTGCTCCAGGACCGCGTGGGGTCGGGAATTTTAAGCAACATTATTTTTGTCAGAAAAACCAAGTCACGAAAACCACAACCCTCCATAGGGTGCATCTTCGCCAAGTTTTGGTGGGAGAAGTTTAGCTCCAGGACAGAATTTTGAGCCACCTCCTGGTTGACACACTTGCCTTCCTGGGAGGCAGAAGACCCAGATACAAGCCAGGCTCATCCTGAATCTTTATTTTTATTTTCATTGCAATAGCAACCTTCTCCTGGACCACGCTGCTTCATGTGAACCACGCTGGCCAACCGCAAAGAGGGTCCTGATGGCCCAACCCCGAGCGTGTGTGTCCGTTCCCATCACCACAAATTCGAGACGTTGCAATTTCATGTAAGCAGTAAAGGGGAAAAATGTTAAAATACCAACTTTTCTGGCTGAGGTCAGACTTGCTTTCCAAACCAGCTTGCCCTAGGAGCTTGCCCTGCCCTACAGTCAGCCGCAAATCCATGGAAAAGGTTTTCCAGAAATGTGAAACGAAGCAGAACGGAGCAAACATTCGGGTGTGCGCACAACCGGCCCCACGCCAGGCAGGGACTGGGGCTGCGGAACCGCAGGCAGCTGCATCCCAGCATCCCCATCCACCACCGATCTCCGCAAGGTCTGCCCCTGCCCGCACCCCGAGACCCCAGCGATGCCACTGCGCAGGGCGCCGGTGCCACCCGACGTGTCCCCAAGGCAGGGGACTGCTTTCTGTTGGGCAGCTCGTGCTGGGGAGCGGAGAGGGGTTTCTGAGCGTGGGGGCTTCAGCCCTCCTTAACACAAGAAAAAACCTTGGGCTTTCCATGGAGGTGTTTGCTGAACTGGCTGAGTTGGGTCCTATTCTGTGCCCGCTGTCGCCATGAAATACAAACTGATTCACTACAGCTGCTGCCCGTTTAGATGAAAAGAAGAAGAATTCAAGAAGGAAGAACAGATCCAGGGTATCATCAGTATATCAAGCTTTCTGGCACAGATTTTTTCCTAACCTGATAATTAACTAATTCAACCCACCACCAGGGATCAGCTATTTAACTGTAGGTCATTTTGTAACACAGACTTGACTTTTTTTTTAAACTTTAACTTTGCAATGCCCTGTGCTCTATTACAACTACTGGCAGCAGTAGTTGCTGAACGATGAAAACTGAGGTTACACAGAACATCAATTATACTAAAAAAATATATCCACCACACCTACACACAACCTCCCCATGCCCACAGTGCAATTTTTCAGCTTAGGTATTATTTAGGGCCGGAGCTGGAAGTCCCCATGCCTCACATCTGCTTTCTGAAAGTCTGGGAATGAAAAACTCCTCTTGCTACCAGGACAACGATCCACGGGCAAAAAAATCCTTGCTTCAGGACATCGCTACACCATCAAATCCTATGCTAGTATTTCATTTTTTTAATGTCAAAGTGCTCTTCATAACCGCTGGATTGAACATTTGCTGAAAAATCCAATTAAAACGCTATTTCCATTGGGTTAGGTTTTACATTTTTCCTTAAAGTTTGCAATTAAAAAATAAACCCATCTATCTTACGGCCATCACTTAAGCTCCTTAGAAAGTAAAAGGTAAAAACCATATAGATTATAAAGGATTATGCTTTTTCACACCTCTTGGTTTAAACTGAGGTGTTCCTCAGGGAAGGCAATTTCTTCTTAAAACACATGCTTAATATAGTATCTTCCCTCTAATTTTTTTTCTGGCTCTCTCCACTATGTCAGGACATCAAGCAGCCTGGGACTTTCTGCAGAAATAAATCCTCAAAGGCAGCCAAGAGCCAGTGGATGGGGTTTAGAAGGAAACTCCCATCTCAGAACAGGTGGGTCTGGAAGTCCCCAGTTGAAGTGTTTGGGAGTGACTCTCCCAAAGGCAGAATAATGTGCCCGTATGCTCAGGTCACTGCTCCCCAGCCTGCACCTGCATCATCTCCTGCACCAGCATCTCCTGCACCCGCATCATCTCCTGCACCAGCATCTCCTGCACCCACATCATCTCCTGCACCCGCATCTTCTGCACCCACATCATCTCCTGCACTCGCATCTCCTGCACCCACATCATCTCCTGCACCTGCATCATCTCCTGCACCAGCATCTCCTGCACCCGCATCATCTCCTGCACCCGCATCTCCTGCAACAGCCCCCCCAGGGACACACCGCACCAATTTCCAAATGCCTTTTAGCAGAAGTGTAAAAACTGAGATATTAGATTTATTACATCTGGAATACGATTGTTAAGTGCACAGGATGCTTCCCTGATTCAACCCATGCCAAGGTCAACGACAGTTTTCCCCCAGTCTGTCTCACCCAAGGCCAAGGACACGCCGCTATGGCCGGTGCCGGCAGGCACCCATTCGGCTTTCGAGACCATACAAGTGGGAAACACTCTACATCACCGGCCTGGGAGATTTCAGGTGCTTTACCCATTGCATTTTCTTCTTATAAATGTGCATAAACGACATTTCTTTTTACAAATGTGCGTAAATGATAACGCACATTTGTAAAATGACCAGAAGCCAGCTATCCCCATTAAGCACAATTCACTCGCACGTTCCTTTTTTATAAAAAGTATTAATATTTTAAATTACTATAATTTGTGCTTGGGACTAATAATTATTCAGCAGAAAAGAAATTGTAGCGTGGAATTTAATCCCTCCTATCTACTCTATCTACAATAAACTAACTACCAGTGATCTAAATGAGCTCCCTGGCAATCAGAGATTACATGATTTATTTTTTTTTATTTTCTTTTTTCCATGGGGTATGATCTAAATACCTGCAGTGCCTCTGCTCTCGCCCAACGCTGCGCTGGCTGCAATGACATCTGCTGGTGGCTGCAAACCTTCTCAGGTGTTTTTATTCACCCCAGCAAAAGAAGCAGCCACGTGCTCCTGCACTTTTGATTTTGCTGTTAGTTTTTTTTGTGTAGGGTGTTTTGTTTTTGGTGGTGTTTTTTTTTCCCCCAGCTATGGAACAGTATTTATGTGAAAATGAATAATTAATTACACTCCACCTGAACTAGCTGCAGAGGTAAAACCCACCGACCCACCCCAGCAGTCCAGGGAGCACAACGCTGCTCTGAAACTTCTTGGTGGTTTCTCTAAAAATCCCATCTGCCATGGATAAAAAAGGACGGGGCGGGTTTCACCGTCCTGGAAGACTCAGCGTAATTATAACTTATGGGATCACAGCAAAATCCAGAGCAAAGAAAGGCATTTCCAGCGGCAGACCTCCAGCAGCTTCAAGGAAAGATAACCTCAGCTCTGCCTTTGGGTGGCAAAGACGCGCTGGGCACTGGGCAACGGCACAGGACCGCGCGGACTCCAGTTCTGCAGGACTCCTGAGCCCACGGACTAGAAACACTTCTTCTTGCTCTGGGGGTCTGCTAATGGGTGATCCCTGTGGTGCCACGCTGCGCATGGGTGCCCAAGCATCTTTAAAAAGCACTGCCTCCTCGGGTGTGGGTCTAATGGAAAGCTAATTATCTCGATGCTAATGGCTGAGCCTGAATCCTGGCTCCCTTTGCATCAGGGTTCTGCTCCCAAACCCGCGGTGCACACACCACCAAAGCCAACGCATTTCAAAATCCAGCGGCACACTGCAGATGCCAGTACATAAGGGAATTTGTCATAAGCAAATCCTTCAAACAGGGCAGCAGTCGCGGAGGGTGGCGTTCAATGGCATCTTTTTGCTGAGACTGAATTCCTCGTGCTGCTGCACCACGGACTCGGATGCTGATTGCAGCAGCCCTGCCCTGGCCAGGGTACGGCAGCTGGCACCCGGGCACGACACGTAAGGAAGTATTCCATGGCTTACAGTCATCCCTGCTGCTTGGGATTATTTTTGCTAGAAGGTACATTACTAGAAGAAAAAACACTGTAATACAATTTTAAAAAATTTCTACAAAAAAGTTAGTCCCCAGAGTAGAAAGAAGGGAACACAGCCCGATACCACAACTACTCTACTCATCACCACTTACTGCTTGTGATGGGACCTCTCTGTTCCGTGATATTGCAATAAGTCAGGAGGAATTTAAATTCTGGAGACAGTCATTTAATGATTTTAACGGGAGGGGGCTGCGGGCAGATTTCTTGCAGGGAGGAACCTTCCAGCAGCCATCCCACGCCACGACGTGACCCAGCCACGGTCTGTGGACCTTCAGGCCATGCCAAGAAGCGAGACGATGGGGCAGGATGGAGAACTGAGCGACACAAACGGGTTGTTAAATTTTGCATGGCACCGAAGACTACCCAGTTTATGAGCTTGGGAGCTTTGAAGAGCCCGATTTGTAAAATCGAAAGAAATGAAAATAAAAAAGAATTAAATAACTCAGATGGCAGCCAACAGACTGCTCACCTAGCATTTTCCCACCTCGGGCAGGAGCTCTGATTAATGCTAATTAGCTTATCTTCACATTAGATCCTGATGATTCATCACTTACTACCCCAGGAATTATGACGCACTGGGGAGAGATATATTTGTAGATTCCATGGGTGTATGCCATGTCTGGAACACTTAAATGATTTTGGCATGAAAAGGGACCAACCACAAGCCCAGCTAATCAAACCAGCATTTCTTAACCTACACCTTCCAGTAGTTATAAAGAAGATTCAGAGCAAAGACAAGACTATGGCACTGAAGACAAATTTATCTGCCTCATCAGTGGTGTACAATCTCTGCAGAACAAAGGGCTTTATAGGCAACCTGCCAGCAGCCTGTGGCTGCTCCTCGTTTGCATATAAATTTAAAAAGAATTTTAATAAGTGCTAAATGCACATGATTATTTTTTATTTATAGCTGAAAGTAGGTGTATGCGGCGCTTTATAAAACACAGAGAAAAGAAAAAGTACCTTTAGAAGTCTGAATGGAAATCAATGGAAAAACCTGTGACTGCTCCTCTGAACTCACTTCTGGGTACGCGGCTTTATCCTCCCGTGGCCACGAGCACAGCGGGGATGGGCTTGAATACCAGCCTCCTCCTTTCATACCGAATGCATCAAATCAGAAAGGATGGGCTCACAGATGTGAGCACCTCCCCGGAGAGGTGCACAGATGGCCAGCCTCCCCGTACTGCTGGGGACTGTCACTCGACACGGGTTGGGACATGGAGCAACGGATCCTCATGCAGCGGTGATGGGGGTGGTCTGCAACACGGGGGCACACGGTCTGGGCTGGACTTTGGCCTCCAGTTGCTTTGCATTCAGTTGCAAGCAAGCATGCAAACAGCCTGAGGCTTCTCTTCTTCTGATAGTTTTTGAACTGTTGATTACATAAATCCCAAACCCTCTTTTTATATGTAAAACAGGAGTTGCTGTCATACTCCTTCCAATTGAGATATTCTTCTATTCTATTCTATTCTATTCTATTCTATTCTATTCTATTCTATTCTATTCTATTCTATTCTATTCTATCCTATCCCATTCCGCCCCATTCCGCCCCATTCCGCCCCATTCCATTCCATTCCATTCCATTCCATTCCATTCCATTCCATTCCATCCCATCCCATCCCATCCCATCCCATCCCATCCCTACTTCTTGAGCACTTGTCACCCAGCTGCAAGGAAGGGAATGTCATTCCCTTGCACCACCAGGACCCGCCACCAGCTTGTTGTAAGCAGGACAAGGACAAAAAAACCTGATTTTTTCTGTGGGGGTTGAAGATTCAGCTACCCTTCAAAAGCGACGTGGAGTCACGAAACAGAAGAGATCAGAGACTTATTTGCAAACTTTTGAGCTATTATTGGATACAGTACGTTCTCAGTCAAAGCATCTTTACCTCTGCTGAAATTCAGAAGAATTTCCCCAAAAATAGATCTCTGCACCACTGCTGAGTTGCTGTCCATCAAAGCACCTTATTTACAGGAGGTTAATTAAGGAAACTGTTCTAGTTAACTCATCTCACTGTGATGACATCAGATATTCTTCCTTGAAGCCTGTTTTTTTCCAAGGAAGACTTTTGTCAGACCGTGCACCTACGGTACCAATTTTTACTTTATCCGCGTGACAGCAGGCAGGGAAATCTAGGACAGGACGCTCCCCGACCCACTTGCTTGGGAAAGCAGCACCCGCGACTGGAGGCATGCCACATCATCCACACTCTCCCATTGTTTCCTGGCTCAAGGATCCTGTGACACATAAGCCTAAACTAAACCCTAAAAACTTAATTTGGAGAACAATACCAAGCCCAGACCCAACCCCAGTCCCAACTCACGGGACCCTAGATTTTACTGTGGCTTCTATCAAAAAAGATAAGTTCTAGCAGCTCCATGTGGATCCCGTTTTAAGGCAGGTTGAATACTGCTGGCATCTTCACAGCTTGGGTGAGAATTTTGGTTAGGGTTGGTATTTGACAAGGGGAAAGTGATGGTGCTGAGGCTGGAGCAGTCGTTAGGATTATAATCCAGGATGAGGAGATGAAGCCGGGTCACGAGAAGGTTCAGTGGAGGCTGATGAGCAAAGGAAAAGGAGAAGACATGGAGCTACTGGAGACCATTTTCTTCTGGGACTGCTGATGGCCGCATGAGTTTGGGAAGAAGCAGAACTACAGTTTTATCAGAAGAAACTCATGGGCTAGGATAATAAAGGGATATGGGGGAGACAGCAGCAAAACCGAAAGCTCCTGTTGACTGAATCTGTGACTCCTTTGAAATCTGGGGTCACCAGGAGTCACTGGAGCAGTGAAAGGGCTGAGGTTGAGGTGAGGGTTAGAGTCCAGCAGATTACATGGTGGACTCTGAACGCGCCACCACATCTGGAGCCGCTATTCATCTCAGGAGCGTATTTAGTTTGGGAACAGGGAGACATTCCTAGGGCTGGGCTGACACTGAGTGTAGGATTAGGGCTTGAACCAGGAGAAACCACTGAGATTGCACCGCAGAGGAGGTCACTGAACCCATCCGAGACCTGCTGCGTGCCCCTGGGCCACGCTGCCGACCACGGCCAGCACGGCACTGGTGACCAAGGCTCCAGACAGCATGTAAAGCTCAGGGAAAATGCCAACTAAATAGTGTACCGTGGGCATTCAGACGCAGCTACACTCAGCCAAATCTTAATTCCGAGATTTTCCCCTCCTACCCAGTGTGTCCTAGCAGCCCTAGCTCCCAGGATATTTTTTTTTTTTAAATTGCACATTCCAGTAAAATCCTCACGAAATTGTTGCCATGTGGAAAATGACCATGTCTGGGTGCTCCCAGCTGCGGCTGATGTTCTGCGTTCAGCCCACTGTGGGTCTCTGCACCAACGATGAATACAAGGAGTAAAGGAGAATGAGAAAAAAAAAACGCATGCAACCTGTTTCCTCCCGGGCAGGCTGACTGAACACACATTACAGACTGTAACCCTCCAACACTGCAGGAGGAATCAAAAGTAAAAGCAACTATGAATGCGGAAGGCAATCCTCTCACCCACCCCACTAACGCACAACGATAAATACATCCAAGTGTGCTTTGCACAGAGTCTATACTGGGAGATACCCTTTTTTACCCCCCAGTTCCAAAGTGGAAACTTTCCATTTCAGACGTCGAATTGCAGATCTGGTCAACCACCCCTTCCCCCCTTTAATTTTGAGTAATGAACAAATATCACCACCACCGAGACTCGCATCCTGCCCTTCCCTTCACAGGCACAAGCCACTGGAGAACAGCATCAGCTGTAACTGTGCTGCGAAGGGACATGACACGAAGGGACCCCCGATCCTCCTTGTATTTTTGGGTTTTACTCCCAGGATGCTTACTCTGGCCCTGTGCGCTCCTCCTGGCTCTCTTGGCTCCTGCAGAAGGACCATACCCTCCCTTTTCCCTGGAACAGCCAAGCTGGGAAGATACTCTCATCCGCATGGGATGCTGAATGTATAAATCTTGTACGAGCAAAGACAAGGAAAATTCTGAACGCCTGATTTCTGGGAAAGCACTTGTAAATTAAAGACTTACAAAGACTTGAACTTGCCTACAGAGATCTGTAGAGGCTGACTGTTCGTTCAGGTTGGTAAGTTACCAACGGCTAAGGTAACCCCAGGAGTGACGCCATGAGCTCCTGCCACACGAACCCCTCGCCCCACGGCTGGGGGGGGGGTCACAGCTCCATGCACCCCCGCCCTGGGGTGTCCCCATGCTGCTGCTGGGTCCCAACCGCTCTGCAAACACCGGAGGTGTGAGGAAATCACCCGACAGCAGCGTGTGTGTGTGTTTATCTGTGTTTGTCTGTGAGCACACCGAGGAAGTTAATTTTAGTTTCCCATCTGAAATCCTTCACTGCTCGAGCTACACGATCTCCTCTGCCTTCGGCCGGCGTGTAGCAGAGTTCAGGTGAAAAACACCATGTTGCATTTTCCACGGTAAACCACAGGAGGTTTAAATTCACATCACTGTATTTGCAAACAAGCAACTTGCTGCATGCACAGAATCCTGTTTCGTTTGAAACCCTCACCCCCAAAGCGTCTGACGTTAGAGCGCACTCAGACAAAAAGAAAGTTAAATTCTCGACCACAAGCAAAAAAAAAAAAAAACAACAAACCTCACGCTGGCCCCACTGTATCCTGTGCGCCATTAGCGCAATGGGAGCCTGTGTTTTGATTTCCATGCCGTGTTGTCTTTCTGGTCTGGCTAGGCTTGGTCTAGACTGTATTCTGAGCAGAAGGAGAAGTTAATCCCTCACCTCCCTCCCCTGTGCATCCCTGTGATACGGGATGAGCCCGGGCGTTCTCAGGCCCAGGAGCAGGAATAATCACCCTCCAGGACCACACGTTAATTTGTTCTGCTCTGTTCCTAAATTCAGTCTCTCTGTTTCAATTATCCCTCTTGTTTTCCATCCAGCCCACAGAATGAGATTTTGCAGGCTGGGTATTTCAGGCTCTAGGGCCCCGATCCTCATTCCCCATCTCTGCTCCTGGCTTCCCATGCTGCAGGAGCCTTTTCTTTGCTCTGTACGTTGGTTAAAGAATGGGAAACAAACCCAAGGCTCTAAAAATATTTTTTTACCACCACTTCATTCTATTGCTCCCTTTTCAGCAGGTGCTTTAAACAGAAACATGGGCTGAGGGAAAAGGAGATTAATCCATTTGCGAATGACCAGACTCCCACTAGCCCCGGCTGCTGCTCTTTTCCTCAGAAAGCTGCACCGCTGCATCTGGCTTGCCTGCATTCTTTGCAGGTAATGTAATCCCCATTTAACAGAGAGTTTGTGGGTATCCAACGCCACTTGTTACCTCCCTTCCGGAAGGCAGAAGATGCAGAAATTCGACTTTATCGTTGGCTTGCACTCTCGTAGAGGCTTAGTTTACCATGAGCTAAAAAACTGTGACAAATGAGCTGAGTTCCTCGTCCCAGCACTGCGGCAGCTCCGGGTGGCGATGCCCAGCGGCTCGGGGACAGGATGAATTCGGGATCCACCCGGCTCTCGCCCCGGTTCTGAGTACCTCCCTGCGCGCTCCCCGTGAGTAATGAGCATCATGCCCTGCCGACTCATCCATTACTCACGAGTAAATCCTTGCGTGGTGGCTTGGAAATGAAACACAAAGAGAGATTTTTATATAAATATCTATCTAAACGTGTTGCTGAGACTCTTAGCTAGACCGAAAAGGACAATACAGTGCAGGGCTACGTTAGCAGGCGTTTGCCGGGAGGGTGCAGGAGTTGTTTCCGGCTTTTCCAAGGAGTGGCCCACCGCTTGCTGGTGGATCCTTTCCAGGCGTTTCCACTCCTGCCTGTGAGTGGAGCAGCTCAAGCTTCTCCCCTCCCTCTCTCTGGGCATGTTTTTGGGCAACCCAGCAGCGGCTTGGATCTCTACAGACGGTGCTGGCCCCAGCACTGGAGGAAAGCACTTCTCCCTGCCCTCTCCATCAGACTACAGAGCTGATTCCCTCGACCTTTCAGCTGATTTCACCCATCCTCTTCGCAAGGGAAAATCCAAATCTCTGTGGAGCTGATGTTTAAGGGAGCAGGAGAGCAGAGACCAACACTCAGCATCTCTCAACATGCTCTGCTCATCATTTAAGAAGCAGAATTTTTAAAAATACATCAAAGCAGCAACATTTTGCTCCTTTCCTGCTCTTTCCTGATACGATGCTCACAGAATGTGTTATGTCTTACCCAAACGCACCGAGGGTCAGAGCGGTGCAGCCCAGTGAATCACCCTAAACAGCACACGGCATCCTACCGAGCCCAGCAGCCATTCCTGCTGCGTACGGAAGTTGGGACATTCCACATGGATGAAACACAAGAGATTGAAACAGTCGATACAAAATAGTCCTTTCTAAAAAGCTGATCAAGAATACGCGACGCGACAACGCAGGGAATGGGCGGTGCTGGGGATACGGCAGAACCCCAGTTTGGTACCTGAGGATGCTGCTGTCCTGGGAGTTTGGTGCCTGGGACACTGGTGTCACTGGGTTAATTCCCTGTTTTGTAAGCACCACTGTCCCACTGCACCTCCTCCCTTCACGTGTGATCTACCTGCTGCCCCATGAATGGGAAAATGGAGAGGGCAGAGTGAGCCGGGGATGCAGATGGAGAGCGAGGGCTCAGCATCAGGTTGCATGGGGGATGCAGGAGAAGGATGTGCTGGAGACACAGTCCTCAGCTCCAGAAAGATCTTTAAGGTCCCTTCCAACCCAAACCATTCTACGATTCTATAAATCCCACAGTATTTTCTGGGAAGGCTGGAGGACAGAAAAGGCACCTGCCTCCATTTGAGTGTCTAAAACCTTAAAGGGCTCTCTGCCAGTGGAACGTCAATGGAATAATACAGAGTGGTTTGTGGTATGGGGATAATTTTCTGTAGAGGTATTTCAGAAAAGCAGGATCACCACCACCTGGCAATAGTGTGAGTCAAAGGCACGTCTGAAATCCTCTTCAGGTGCGGAAGAGGTGCTCTGAACAAAGTGAAGTGGTTGAAAGGAGACACATTTACAGCTGCTTTCCAAAACAGTTAACACTTTTTTCTTAATTCAGGTGGGTGAGCACCAGTAATCAGCTCCAAAAAAATGCCCATATTGGGTTCCATGGCTGTCAGCTTGGGATTTCATGATGCAATTCCAAGACTGAAATTAAATGGCTGGTTTTTGAATGTTAGTCATTCAACCTTCCTCTGGGATCTGAATGTCAGGCTGGGTCAAGCTCTCTCCTTCCTCCACACAGTCACCAATTCTAAGGAATATATAGGTCAAATTCTACGCAGACACTCCTGTAAAGCTATTATTTCAAATTATATGTCAATTATGTATGTTGAATTTAGCAACTCTTCCTTTTAAATGCAAGCTTGCTTGAGGACTTTAAAACTCTCGGTATCTGCAGTAAAATATTTTGCCTTGCAGTTGTTGTCCTGAATCCAGACGGGACCAGAAGTGAATAAAAACTGTCCTCTTCAGGGAGGAGAGTGGTGGCCCTGGAAATCAATTTCTGATGGGCTCAAAAACCCAGAACATCTCAGCACCACAATTGCTCCTAACACCAAGGGGGAGGCTGAGAACTGAATGGACAGAAAAAAGAATGATTTGCAACCTAAAAGAAGATACGTTGATCTAGAGCTTTCTACCTCTTTAATAAGAACCTTCACCTTCAATGATGCAGAAGAATTGTACAACAAAGAAAACCATGTTCACATGTAACTGAGGTGGAGCTGGGGAGGCTGGATTAGAGTTAGGATCTAAAGAAAACATTAAAGAATCATATTCCTTGCTTTGCATAGGGCAGTACGCATGAAAAAACACCTAAAGCACAGAAATAAGCATAATTCATTTTCCTTTACCTAACCTGGTCATCTGCAAAGAGGCTTGGAGAGCATTAGACACACGTTAAACCAAAAATGTAAAAACCCAAGCACAGCCATTGATTTGAACAATTAAATAAAGAAATTCAAGCAGAATGAGATGAAGATGAAAGAGAATTTCTGAAAGACGCTGTTGGGAGTCGTTTTGCAGGCCTTCGCAGTATCACGTAGTGGTTGGACCCAACAGCAGGACACGAGATGTTCCCACTTTGGTGTTTTTTCTTCATAAACTAGAGATTATAGACTTGTGGGTTAATTAACTAGAACTAATTCTCTTTTATTGTTGAAGCGCAATAGTGACAAAATGACAGAAATTCATGATTGATCAAGCAAGAAAAAATCAATTTGAAATGTGGACAGAGTCAAACTGGGAGGCAAAGGCACCCCCGACTTTCCCAAGCAGGATTTCATTTAGTTTGATGACCCAACCGCCCGACACTCTAAGCTCAGCAGATTGCGAGCTCCCGGTGAACCTGGAGAACGCGCCGTGAGCCCTGCCAGCTCCCAGACCACATGAATCATGCCTTTGGATTTCCAAATTCAAAACATGCAAGAAAAATGATGCCTTTTGGTACTACATAAGTCCTAAAATGTCTTTGGGACTGGGATTTAGCTTCTCTACTCTGCCTGCTGATGAAGTCCCCTCCGAAGGGCCAGTTTGCAGCACGTCAGGAAGAGCCGTGACCCACCCCATGGGAACACTTTCGGACATATAACGATAAAGAAAATGATCATGGTACTTGGTGCAGGTTTTTTTTCCATGTCTGTCAGAGGCAGAGCTGTTGGGCATGTGAACAAGTGGAGAATTCACAAACTAACTTAGCAAAGAAAAGGAAGTTCGACAGGCTTTGAGGTAAAGTCAGTTAAAGTTATGGTAGAGTACAGAGGTAAAATAACTGAAGATTTGAACGCCACGTCATCCTAATCTCTGTTTAATCAATTAGATTGAAAGAGGATGTGAAAGGAGTGTACACTTCCTTCTCTACGGAATATGCTTTTTTTTTTGCACCTAAATTGCTGCCAACACACTATTTGGAATGTTGCATCCTACAGAGAGCTGACCTGCTGGAATATCCTTCAGTCTATCACAAATTGTAAAATGTTATGAGCACGTGGGCTCAAGAGAGGCAGACGAGTGGTTGCTACTGAAATTCAACAGGACTTACGCAGCCGAGACCTCTGAGTACCCAGCCAACAAAGCTTTTATGTATCAAAACATAAAAATTTACAAAAGAAGTCCTTGATCTTGCGCGCATAAATCCAACACTTGCAAATACAAATAGTCAAGCTGGTTTTGACAAGACCATCTATACACGCGAAATCATTTCCCTACGTGAGCATCTGCAGGTTCGAGCCTTACGCACAGCAAGACTTTGGGAACGGTGCCTGTGGAAGAGGCAGCAACCATCAGTTTCGCAACACAAGGCATTCATGGCCATAAATCTTCAGTGTCCATACAAATCAGACAAGACTGGACTTTTTAACAACCAATACATAGGTTGTGCTGCTTGGATGTTGGTACTCTCTCCACGGGAGCCTCACCCGCTGCTGGTGAAGCTGCACCAGTTCAAACCTCTCTTGGAGACAGGTTGTGAAGTGGAAGCCCCAACTTGTATCACCAGCTTATCCCAGATAGCCCATGTTCATTAAGAGAATTACAGAACTGAAAAGAGATTAAACCAATAAAATACGCAGACATTAAACAGCCGCCTTCAGAATTTTATCTAAAAACCTACACTGTTCTTACAGAACGACACCCTTTGGGATGAGCACATTGTGGCATGGAAAGCAGTGAAGAATTACGTCTCTGCACTGTATTAGAGAATTACACTGCCCACCACAGAAATCTGTCGGTTAGGAAAAAACACCATAAAAAGATGATCTTAGATCCTCTGGGAGTCTTGGACATGGGCACATCCCACCTGGAAGTAAGTTTCTTCGGAATCTGAGCACATGCCTCTTTCGGGGAATAAGCCACAAGAATAGCCAAAAAGTAGGAAAAACTGCTGCCGGAGAGAAAGAGCAAAAGTGGATCACACAAACCAGGGGAAAACGGGGATAACCAAAGCTCCAGGGCTTTCCCAGCTGCCACCAGCACCCAGCCCATGCCCACACCAGTTCATTGAACATCCAGCCCTAGCCACAAAGGTAGGTATCCAAGGATGTCATTCCAGCTCTGGAGCTAAAGAAAACAGATTACCCACCAGCAAAAAGATCATTTTTGCCACTAACGTGTTTTGCAAGTGTAGGATACAGCACTCCCAGCTTCTGCCTTTACTTGCCGTCTGGTGCACATAGCAGCACATCCCATTCTTTCCTGATGAGATAAAGCACTTCTGTGCAGCGCTTGCACTAAAGGCAAATTGTAAACGCAGGGTTGTAATTTATTTATGTACATGAGAAACTAGCTAATTTGCACTAGTGACTAGATACCCTATTGGAGGTTTTCATATTTTATGAATCAGCAAGCGAGCTAATGAACAAACAATTAAGGAGTGAACAAAGAAACGTACTTTGTTTGTTACTTGTAGTGAGCTCTAATAATATATTATATTCGTGAATACATTTGGTTCAAGTGATGCAGTCTAGACAGTAGCCCACACCATGCGCTAAGATATTTCAGAAAAGAAGCGAAATGTCTGCGCGGGGTGCGATAATGAGGAGGCAGGGCTGCCGAGCTCTTGTGTGTGAACCCAACGCCGATGGGCGAGAGCAACAGGCAGGTGGGGAATTTCTGTCCCATGGGACGAGCAGACGACCGAAAAAGAATGCTGCCTTGAAAGGTCTGGGTTTACATCCTTAAATGCAGCTATGGGTCAACAACCGTGCAGCAGTTATTTGCATAGAGAAAATCGATGTCTTTAGAGGAGGTAGAAATTAAAGCAATTTGTGCAGGGCGTTGCTGCGCTACCCGGGCGAGCGCGGATGCTGCCGTCGGGCTGACGATGCGCAGGCGGTGGGAGGGCTGCGACATTCAGCTCCCAGGAAAGAGGCGAAGGGAGGTGCTCTGGCAGCATCCCCCCCTGCTTTCAGACCAGCCGGGTCCCCTCCACCCCCAGCAGGAAGCGTGGCACATCAGCACCCCACCATGCACCCCGCGGCGAAGGCACCTTGCCTTCCGGTACGGTGCTACGGGCGTGCAGGCTTCACACGAGATGCGCCGGGACAGATGGTGATGGGGCAGCCCGGCCACCCCGACCCCACTGCCAAAAATCTGCTGTCTAGGCTCTGCTCTGCACCCCAAACATCCCATCTGGCAAACGAGCCCCAGTAGTTACCAGCAGCCCCAGCTAGCTGGCTCTTTTTAGGGCAGCTATAAAGCTGGTAAACACTTGGACTCGTCTGACAAAACATTCGAGCAGGAGGAAATGGGGTGTGTGCAGAAATACTCCATTACATATTGTAATGGCAGACATTAATTCAACGTTAATAACACTTTGCACTTTTCAATCACATATTCTAAAACCCTTTAGATAGGTGGGGAAGCATTTGGCTGATGATTACTGGGCAGAGCCCAAAGGTGGATTCTTCCCTTAGGCACGAGGAGATGAAGTGACTTGTCAGAGTGGCAGAGCTGGGAAGAGAATCCACATCTCCCCATTTCCAGCCCTGCATTCCCATCTAGTTGCCAGAAAGAGGAGTTAATTTAAATATTACCGTTTGCTGACCTACTTACAACGCTACCAGCAAAACTTGGAAGCTGCGATCACGTATGTTCCCCTCTATGCTCGGGCTTTTTTAGGATAACGCGATCTTTGATGTACGCCTTTCAGCTGCATTAAACAGACGGATCATTATTATTTGCTCCACTTTCTTAACGAGTCCCTGTTTGCTTCAGTCGCTGCAGAAATTGGATAGACTCTAGCTCAGCCTCGCAACCCTGAAAAACACCTTCCCGGCGCAGCGATCGCTGGCTGTTACCATCGCCCCATGGCCACCAGCACACTGCCCCGGCGGTACCCAAGGGCACGGCGCCTGTGCGGAGAGAGCAGAGAGTTTGTGACCGTGCCTGTACCTGCTCCTGTTCATCCTCTTCCCCTCGGTTTTCTTTCTAAACCCTCTCCTTCCTCAGCCAGCCCATTTTTGGTCCTTACTGGGCCACTTTGTCACCTTTGATTGTCAGCCTTCCTCCCCTTCGCCAAAACCCCAAACCCTTTCCTGCTTGCAGAGAGAACGACAGGCACAACCCAATGTCACCAGCCACAGCCTGCAACCTGAAAGACAAACCCAAAACACACGCCGTCTCCTTCCCGGCGGCCAGCATCACCCATCACCGCCCTCCTCCTGCGGTTTCTCGCGTCTCCATCCCTTGCAGCTCACCACGCATCCCAGGGCCGGGCAAGACAAAACCCCGCCGGAGGTTTAAGCCGTTGCACTAGATTAAAAAAGCTGATAGTGCGAATTCGAAGTAAGAGGACAGAGGAAATGGTCAGCGTGGTGCCCAGTTCCAAGTAGGTCACATCGTGCGGAGGGGACATCACCGTTGTCTGGCCCTGCTATCACTGAGATGTCCCAAATGATGGGACACGATGAGATGCCTCCTCGGGGACGGTCACCCCAACCGCGCTGCGCCTGAAGAGCCAACCTGCAAAGCCACCCATAGCCACGAAAGGGTGAAATCCTGATTTTAATCCCCCTGGGCGATGCCACCCCGAGGGAACCGCCATCCCCAAGCCCCGTGCTCCTCTCCCCGCGCCCGCCTGGGTCTCCGGGAGCCGTTAGACATCCTCAGCCTCGCCGCAACCTCCCGCTCACACAAACTGTTTACAGCCACTTGACGGAGGTGCACCAGGTGTGGATGCGGTTACCAACTCGGAGACTGTTTACCTCATCCTCCCTCCTGCATCGCATTGTCACAGACTGTACATAACGATCAGATAACAATGGTACTTCGGTCACAGCCAGCTCAGGCTCTGCACACTCGGCGCACACATGCACCGGAGCACGCCGTGCATGTACAACCCTCCCAGCAAACCACACGTGAGCTGCTGCAATCAACTATCTGCCTTATCTCTCTCTTTTTTTTTTTTTAATATGCCGAAGTAAATTACACTGAATTTTTTTTCTTTTTTTTACCCTTTTCAAAGCCAATACACAAATGACAGGATGTTGTTGAAGGAAAATATGAGCTTTCATAAGCTATTATTATTAGCACATGCGCACCTCTCCGCTGCTTTGATCTTGCTGTAGGTCCGTGTTTATTCCTCCTGACTCTGTACCGGCTGAACTCAAACCCGATGTCTGCTCCGATAGAGATCACGAACAATTAAAGTTGGATTTGTTAGCCACAACATCGCGGAGCCTGAGCTACGGGATAATTACGAGGGTGACATTTGGCTGAATACTCTACATAGAGTTTTCCCAAAGCCTCTCGGCCGTGATGAGGCGTTTGCTGCGAAACGGAAGGGCGGCAATGTGTACCGAGTGAGCGCTCTTTCATATTTCACATGTAAGTTAGAGCGTGTTCAGGTTTTGTTTGCAGCGGAATTGTGCTCTTTCCATTGTTTTCTGAGCAGAAAAAAAAAAAAAAAGTTCAAAAAAGCCATTATAGGCTGCCTTAAAAATGGTGTCAAGGATTCACAGCCATCTCAGCCTTTTCCAGTGACCAAAATAAGTTTATAGGTATTATTATATATGGGGTTTTTGACACTTCTGTTGCAAAAAAGTAATTCCCAGGGTGTTTCTGCTTCAATCATCATGGGAATCATTTGTTGAGCTCCAATCAATTACACCACCGCAACCTCACCGGAGGCAGGCTTGCACAGACGATACTTGGGGCATCGTTTGGTGGCGATGCACAGAAAGAAAAAACTGATTTGGCTCTTAGTCCCTGGACTAAACATGCAAGGCCAGCAAGCAGAAACAAGCCAGCGGCTTTTCAGTGAGCAAATACGACTCTGCTATCAACTAAGTCCTGGAGATTCCCAGACCTGGCAGGGTTCGCTTGTGCTTGGAGCTGTGCGGGCTCATAGGACCAGAGCCCTGCAGCTGTAACGCCAGCGGAAAAAAACCACTTTTTACCACGGGCGATGGAGTGAATGAGTTAAAGAGAATAAAGTAACAGGGACGGGATAGGTGATTCTACCAACTGCCTCCATGCCTGGTTAGACAGCAATTTTGGGCAGCCTGTGTTCGAAGCCCATTCACGCTCCAACACATCCACGCACGACGAAAGGCAGCACGTGGGGATGAAACACAGCAGCGGTGGGAGACCCACGTCTGGCGGGGGGACTCATCCATCCGTCCTTCCCTGCACCTGCTGCTGCTACAGCCCCTGTGCCCTGTGTCCCCTCCTTTGTCCCCACGGGGAAAACGAACACGCATTAAAAATATTCCTGCAAAAAAAGGAATGTTGGGGGGGTATTTTTAAAACCCAGCCACGCTGGTGGCACATCAGGGCTTGGGCTTGTGCAGAGCGATGCCACTCAAATCTCAGCGGATGCCACCAGGTTTGGAGGTGACATACAAGGTGGCAGGTGGCTTACAGCGGTGGTGCAGGTCTGCTGCAAAACCAGGTGCTATTTGGATTGAAGGGCGATGGGAGGCTGGGTGACAGGAGCAGCAGGAAGCTGGAAAGGGCTATGGGAAAAATACAGCAGGGAAAAAAATGTACATCGGGAAAAAAATATATTCTTGATGAATGCTTTTGTGAAAATTCTGAGCTGGTGCAAAATGCTACCTATTCGACAAATGGAGTGAAAAATTTCAACTGTTTTTTGAAAAATACCAAAGGCAAGAAGTTTGCAGAACTCTGAAAATTCCCCGTCAGCCCTAATGAGCGTGGAAAGGGAATTGGGAACGGCAGCAATCCCAGGAGACAGCGGCTGCCAGCGCTGCTGAGTGATATTCACATCAATGTCCTGCCAACAATACCATTACTGGATTATCAGGGCGGATTAAGCCTTTAGCCAATTACCCCGACTGGTAAATTGTAGATTGTCTAGACTTTTTCATGTTCAACAATATGCATGAAGTTTTTTGTTGTTTTTTTTTTTTTTTTCCCCTCTTTATCGCTACAGCATCACACGATGCTCTTGTGGGATGTAATCTTGCACTTCCCCGGGAGGTTCAGGTGAGCCCAGCCTGCAGCTCTGGGTTGACTTAGTGTGGCCCTGTTGTACAGACAGATTTATTTCAGACAGGATTCTCATAAATTCAGAACGACTTCCAAATTTCTTGACTAGGAGATCAAAGAGGCGAGCATTTGCTTCATGCCATCTGGGGAGCTGCTCGACAGGGCAACGCTGTCTGGGGAGGGGGGAGGAGAAGGGAAAAAAGAAAGTCTCGGAGATTATGGCCTTAAAAAACAAGCTCAGATGCCACCCTCGCATTAAAAAGCACTGGTTGGCAGTAACAATTAATTTCTTAACTGAAACCCGCCCAACTGTGTCCAAGTGTTTTAATTTGCCTATTGCTACAATATGCAAGGGAGCTGGCAGTAATGGATTTGCAATTAAAACTAAAACTGGCAAAGAAATCGCAGAGCTGGCAAAAGAGCTAATCTGCAAGCCATGATCACAAGATTACAAAGTGTTTATGCACATGCTAATTACCCCAGTACATCGCTGAGAATGACTTGTAGGAGAAAATACTGGGTTTGCGTGATCTAAATCCCCGGATCCGCACAGCCAGCCCAGCCGGCACCCTGGGGGAATCGCCGCGGTCCCTGCGTGGAGGGACAGAGGGGGACAAGGGACAGGCAGGCAGCGTCCCCCCTGGTGCCATCCAGGGAAGGACAGCCATCACCTCTCCAGCAGATAAACGCCAGCGGTCACTGGGAGCTGTGTCCCTGCCCGGAACATGGATCCCATCGGTGTGAAGTGAAAATCACCTCCATAAATCAGCACCCAGATATTCACCGTATGTGCTTTCAACTCTTTTGGCTCTAGTTATTCCAGCAGGTCCCTGGAGATCGGCGGGTTGCAGAGAACAAACACGCACCCAACCCACACAAATTACCTGCAAGGGACAGGACGGGAAGGGAAAAGGACTGAAAAGTGATCAAACGTCCATGCAAACAGCTCCTAACAGAAAGTGACAGTGGGTAGGGACACCGTGAAGAGCAATTTGGAACCACAGGAGGGAATTTCAAGGAGAAAACAGAGCGGAATAGTAGTTCCAGAATAAAAGGCTGCTGGGAAAACTGAGATTCTTTAATATATAGGATTAAGGATTGCCAGTATCCTCAGGGAGGAAATGTAAATGGAGTTCAGACCATTTTTTCCATAAAAATTAGGAAGGAGAAAGAATAGACTTTGAAGTTCAACATGTTAGTAAATGAAAGCAACAGCAAAGGAGACACAAAGAGAAAGCAAGCCCTGGACGCCTAGAATTATGTCTTAAACACTTGGTACTGAAAGACAGAACCCGAGGTGATGAGGAGACTTCCCTTCATGCCACGAATAGATCCCAGAAAAGCTCTAGATTAGAAACTGCCTGAGAAAAAAAAACAGGATTGCACAACAAAGGTAGGATGGAGCCCAGCACTGAAATGGGATTCTCCGTGCCTTATTCAGCCAGCCCGCAATGACGAAGCTGCGAGGAGCACGTCAACGAAGACCTGGTGCCTATGCCAGGCCATCCCCGGATGCACGGAGCAGAAAAGGAATTTCTGGACGGTGCTCTTTGCTCTATGACATGGCTGTCACAGTCAGCACGCAAGGAGGTGACAGCTAATGGATGTCTATGGAGATCACAGAGTCACAGAACGGTTTGGGTTGGAAGGGACCTTAAAGCCCATCCAGTTCCAACCCACTGCCATGGGCAGGGACACCTCCCACCAGCCCAGGTTGCCCAAAGCCTCATCCAGCCTGGCCTTGAACCCCTCCAGGGATGGGGCATCCACAGCTTCTCTGGGCACCCTGGGCCACTGCCTCACCCCCCGCACAGGTAAACATTTCTTCCTAATATCTAGTCTAAATCTCAGAAATCCAACGGGCAGCTCTACAGAGATTTGCAGGCTTGGTTGCGTTGACAGGGGCTGATCATTTCCAACCCCCTCATGAAAGCCGGACGGTCAGTCCAGGCTGCATGGAGGTGGGGAAGGACCAGAAGGACATCGTAAGGACACACAGCGATAGCCATCGCTGGGTCTGGCAGAGCGATGGATGGTCTTTGTGGTGACTTCTTGGTATCAATGGCTTTGCTCGGTTCTGGTGGCTGTCTGGGAAGAACAATTTGTATTTGGCTGATGGTCATTCCAACCTGCGTACTGGGGTGAGGCAATCACGGAACGAGTTCAGCCCATCGTTACTGGTGGCTGTGGAATGCCATGTGTCAGGAAATGGCACCCGACCATCACCGATGCTGATAAGCATTACGGAGTTAATTAGCGCTGTGATAAGGGTGGTTCAAGAGAGAAGTGCTTCGAAACTTGACTTGGAGATTAATGTCTCCATCCCCACCTGTACCGCACTGTTAAGCAGCTAATGGGACATCCAGCTGCTGGGGAAACGGAGTGAAATTCAGTCGTCCATGGCGTGGAGGAGAGGACACACTATGATAAACAGATTATATAATGTTGGGTCCCTCAGCCTATAGACTCTAGGACTCTACAGCTCTTCCTTGCTCCAAATGAGATGTGTGGACTGTAAGAGTTTAAAGAATATAACAGAACCACAAAGTCTTTTGTTGTTTGGGGTTTTTTGTTGTTGTTGTTGCTGTTGAATACATTTGGGGGAATTTTTTCCTTACATCCAGAGCTTTGGTTGGCTTCGCTGTACCTGGTAGCCAGCATCTCAGCCAGGCTCTGCTGCTGGGGTCTGCCCTTCTGCCTTTCACAAGGAGAGCCCCAGATACAACTGTTGCCTATTTAAAATCATCTACAAACCAGTTTAATAAAAGCTGACTGCATCTGCTTCCATGTTATTAGTTCTGCCCCAAAACTCTGTTCCTGGCAACACAATGTTCCACGCTAATGAGCCAAATCTTCCCCTCCCATGGCAGTACTCCTAAACCTCCACACCATTCAGTTCACAAAGTTACCACCCTGTTTTTCCCTCGGGGGAGGGAAGGATTGCAGCTGCAGAGGGGGTTCTTCAAATAATATGAAGGCCAAAGATCTGTGGGAAAATCTGCTCTCAGACAAATAGCACTTGGGGGCATCTGCAGAGAGAACCAGCCCCTCTTTACTTATGTCTGGGTCCCACGTCCTTCTGGCAGCGGAGTTTTTCATGAACCAGGGCTGCCATTTATCCCCTGCCAGTTCCTACACCCTACCATCCTCTGTGGGCAGACGGCACCGAGTGGGAGATAACGCTGCAGGGAAGTGGTATTTACTCCAGATGGATTTTGTGGCTGCATGGGAGAAGTTTCGACTCGGGGCAGTTATTTCTCACCCGCTTCTGCTGGAAGAAGGAGTGATTTGATCTAGACTAGGATGACTTTTTCTCGACTCCTTTTCCAGTGAATTTTCACCCGTTCTTGCCACTTTTCTCCCCGCAGCACCGAGCGCAAGATAAACAGCGAGTCGAGGTTATCGCGCTGCAGCGATGCTGCTCCGGTTAAGGAGAAATCAGATAACTCTCATCACCTAGCTGAAACTCGCTGCTCAACTTTTATAGAGAAATGATGATGGCTGAGAGCTGGAGGACTCTCCTACCCTGGCAGACAGCCTGCGGCACCCTGGCTGAGCTGGGGGGGCTGCACCCAGCTCTCCTGCCTGCCTGGCCCTGCACCTGGGATGCAGAAATGTCTGGGATGCAGGGATGCCCAGGATGCAGGGATGCCTGGGATGAAACAATGCCTGGGATGCAGAGATGCTCAGGATGCAGAGATACATGAGATGCAGAGATGCCCAGGATGCAGGGATGCCCAGGATGCAGGGATGCCTGGGATGAAACAATGCCCAGGATGCAGGGATGCCTGGGATGCACCTATGCTTGGGATGCAGAGATGCCCAGGAAGCAGCAATGCAAAGATGCACGCAGCAATGCCGAGATGCACAAGGCAGAGCCACAGCCACCATGAACACACGTGGCTTTGGCCTCTGCGCGCTCACACCTGGAGCGTCCAGTAAGGAAAATTTACGCTTAGAAGCTGACATGGCCACGATTGATGGCTTTAATATTTTACAGATGGATGCGCTAGCAGAACATCCGTCTACCCCATCATGCTTCGTTTCCTCACGTTTCTAAAAGTTGGATGGAACTCATCTGAGCACCTCCTCTAACGCCTCCTGTTCTAAACCTTTCTGCACCGCGTGCGACAGCAGCATCTTCCCTGGAAAAGATTTCACTCGCTTCCGACTTTGCCTCCAGCCATTAACTGACAAACTGGCAGCTAGCTCCTGTTAACAAATGATTTCCTAGAGATTACTGTTTAAGTAAAAAAGCTTCCAAGATAAATAGACTCATTCTTCATGACCAGGAATTTGAATTATGCATCCAGGGGTTTAGTACGTGTGTCCAAAAACTATGCTGTGCGATCCCGGAGGTTGTTCTCATCAGCATATTACAAGCGGGTAAATAAGAAATGACATTTTGTCCTCGGTTTCCCAGCACGGATTTGTCCCACATGTGTATCTGAGACAACGTGTTGGACCATCCAGTCACCGTTCCCATCCAGCTAACGCCACTCTGTGAAATTACCGTTTGGGCTGATTTGTTTTTACAGCGAGCAAAGATGCCAACCGCCTGGAAGGAGTTGTGGTTTTAGGGCCACCTGCAACTTGCTAGAAGATTATGAAACTGCAATTTGTTTAATATCTTGAAGTAAATGGTCTAACAAGCAGCACAGCTTACTTTTCTTGGCCAGTCCTTCTCTGATCGTTTCTGAAACATCCCCTCTCGCAGCAGTTGGATTTTATGGGTTTTTTTACAGTATCGAGGTGGCTTTCCCTGCACTGCTCTCCAAAAACCGCTTATACATGAAACGATAAAGCTTCAAAATACTCCTGGGGGAAACTGAGTCAAGGAAAAACAAGCTCCTGGGGGATCGGGAGCAGAAACTGGGATAAAAGCAGGCTTCCTCCGCTGCAGCCCTGCACGGCAGTCACAAGACTATCCGGTTCCTCTGCTGCAAAACCCGGTAACATGCCTCACTTCTTACCTGATTTTGCGAACATCCTGTGTGAACACATAAACAACCGGCGTTACTCACGGCTGTTTATCTGGCTGTTTACACGCGTCTGACACGGCACCTGGTGCTCCCCGGGAAGGGCATCGCTCGGCTCCGTATCAAAGGAACAGGCAGGGCACAGGAGGGAGACAGGCAGCTCCCACCCCCGGCAAACAGCCACGTACCCGCCCCGCACTCAGGCATTTACCCCCCGTACAAGTTTTAGAAGAAAATTTGGATGAAGAGTGATGCTTTTGGATGCGGGAGCTGCTATTTCAGGGATTCGCTGCAGCCTGCCTCATCCCTCCCTAGGCATTTATATGCAGATGCACGTCCTAGATCAGGACAAGGAGCATCTTGTCATTTTAAAACGTTTCATTTCGCAAAGTTTAAACAGATGCATGTAGTTACAGACTATTTCCAGTAAATGCCAATAACCAAGCAAGTGGCACTGACATATTAGGTAATTTTCTGTCCTCTTGAGTGAAGAAATTAAATTTTCTGTACAACAACTCTTGTGTTCAAGTGCCATCAGAAGCCCCAGCCAGCACAGCCGGTGTTTTCACCTGAATTCTACTCCTAGCAGGAAAAGCAGAGTTCACCAGAAGAGTAAAAAATTTCCATTGCCAGATATGACCCTGGTTTCAGCCATCCAATTAATTATGGACAACACACAAAGGCTCAGGCACGATGTTAACTTCAAGCCAGGGGCGTTAAAAACTTTTTAGTTTTTTCTGAACGCCAGTATCTGTTGCATTATACAGAGCACGTGGGCCAACAGGAGCCAAAACGTCTTAGCACTTAGTTGAAAATATATCCTTAAATTCCTGCCAGCTGCGGGTAGAAATGAATGCCTTTGCTCTATGAGGTTTTGATAAAATTATTGCCTTGTCAAGGTGTTCCCATGTCCCCCGGTCCAGCTGCTTTAGGGAGGTAAATCAGGAACATCAAACACACTTCTGGGATGTCACTCGACAGTAGGTGATTCTCCAAATTTGCCAACAGCCTGCAAGAACCCAACTGCTTGATCTAAAAACTCGAGAGCGTGTTTCCCTTGGAAGAGGACTCCAGAGCTGGACAAGGGCCAAGAGCTGCCCTTAGGTTAAAGCAAAGCAGAGCAGGACGGGACCTCTCGCGGTGAATCACCCTGAGCTGCACAGCTTGGAGAGCCTGTGTCCTGCCCCCCTGCAGCCACAGCCACATCTGATTCGAATGAAACTCCAGACTTAATGATTTTCATGCCAGCTATTTCAGAAGCTTTTTATTCAACACCCTATTATTTCATTTGCTGTCTCCCAAGATTTTGTTCCAATTCCAAAAGCAAACTTATTTTGAGGAAACAGACTGTTTCCAACTGGCTTCAGAAGGGCCACACACTGAAAACCCCGGATGGGCTCAAACCGCAGCCTTCAGCCATCCTGGTGTTCGGAGGTGTACGTCTCCAGCATCCCCATCCCTACTTACAAAAGTAAAACGCAAACACCAGACCAGCCCTGAAGATTCCAGCGTTGCTCAGAAAACCATCCTTACAGTAATGATTTCAAACAAATAACAAGCTAAAACCGAAACACAACAGCAACCAAATCAGATCTGATGAGCTCTTCAAAAAGATCTGCAGCGATATCAGTTGGCAGGACTCTGTTGTCTATCCCAGAGCTACGGCAGCTCATCCCAGCCAGGGCTTTGCTGCAAACACACCAAAGCCAGGAGGCTGCATCCTTTCATATCTCAAAACAAAAGCCAAGTTCTGATCGCTGGGATGAGGAAGAACATTTTTGTTGTGAATACATGACTGTATAATTACTGCAGATTTCATTTGATTTCTTTGGAATATTAGAGCAGATACGAAGGCTGGGTAGATGTGGCAGCTCCTCGTGTTATCATCTAATGCTCTGGGTTGACATTTTGACAGTTAGCCCTCCAAAATACCAAGGATGAGTGTGTCTATTGAAGGAAGAAGAAAATATTTCCATTGATAGGAGACAGGGAAATACAACTGATCCTGTCAACCGCTGTCAAACTGATAGCAAGGAAAGAGTTTCATGCCAAAAAAATAAAAAATTACCCATTTTCTCAATAAAATCAGGGTTAGAAACATGGGGATAAGATCAGAAAGGAACACCACTGGGTAAGGGACTATTCATGGGACCAGAATGTGGAAAATTCCATAAAGCACAAATGTTGCTAAGAATATTCAAAAGTCAAAGCTTTCTGCGGGTATGCAAGCACAGAGATGTCAACACAACTATTTCATGATCACCGAAATTGCTACTAGCCTGCATCCTCTCTGAATGGCTATTTTTAGGACCCAGCCTTTCATGTGGTATAATGATGTGGATTTTACAAGAGCATTTATAATGTGTTTCATATGGTGTACAGCCCCGGAGAAATTGCTTTGTATCAGAGAAAGTTAAACAAAAAGGTTTGGGTGGTTTTTGGGTTTTTTTATTTTATTTTATTTCTTATTTTATATTATTGCTTCTGTTTTGGATTTAGGGTCAATGTGCATATTTGAATTTATCCTATGTGACAGCACGGGCTGTCCCAAAGGAATACTCAGCACAGCAGGATGCGATCCTGCACAACATCACCCCTGATGTCAGGTTCCTGAACCCCTCCGGATGGTGCGATTTCCAAGCTGGCGATGCCACAGTCTGCACGTTACAGCAGGAAGAAAAACTCAAAGGCCAAATTTCGACCTGGGGCGTGCTGGTGCCAGGGGCTGTCCACCATCTCCCACGTCAGAATTAGACTTTCTTCTTTTAGAGCAAAGTGGTCCAAAGCCAGGTTTGTAGGAGACGATGACTCCTCGCTATCTCCGCTCCCGCGCCAGTAATTCCAGGGCAGCGGCACACAACGAGAACCAACTCATCAGCCTCCCCATGCTAAGAACAACACATTTTCATGTGGTAGATCTTATGATGGTTTATTTCCTAAACATGAAAGCAATCTCCGCAGCGCCATCTCCTCGCTCTCAGAATAAAAATTCCACATTTCTGATCCTTTCCGAGAGGATCTCCCCAGCGCTTCTTCCACCACCAGCATGTTTATAATTGCATCCCCCTCGTTCTGAATCAAGCCTATTTTATGATCTTGGGCTTTCACATTTTGCTTTTGTGTAAGCCCCATCCGCGGGGAACCTCTCTGTTTGCGCTCATGCGTGCTATTCCTCAGAGCAAGCCACAGCAGAAAAAAAATTCAAGATACTGCATACAAATTGAATCACTTAAAAAAAAAAAAAAAAGCAAAGAAAAAACTTTTTTTGGTCAGTCCATGATTACTGCGTAGCTCTTCAAGGCAGATGTGTACTTTGTATATTATAGTTCCAGACTCTAAGGCGAACAAAGGAGACACTGTTGAGATGTTTTTTTGCCTATCATTTAATCAAACGTAAAGTTGTTATAACCGGAGGGGAAAAGTGCTCTAGATTCTAGTATCCAGCTTTACTTTGGTTTCAAAAACTTACCACAGCATTGTGGAGTTTATTGTTTTGTTTAACAAAATACTAATTTTGGGACCCCGTGCAACACAATGAACCAGATTCTCTTTGCTGCAGCTGAGCTGGGTTTAGCACAGAAGCGGCAGACAGGAGAGCAGCGGTGGCTCAAAGCCATTTCGCTGACCTCCGTGGGATGCTCCGGATGGGTACCGCTACTTCTACCCGGTTTTGCCAACCCTCCTCATCCTCAGCATTGGCCAAACGTCCCACTTTCTCCATGAAACCACATCACAGAGGCAGCGGTGGTGGAATAGTCCTTCATAACTTTGGGAATGGTCATAAATTATAAAGACCCAAAGGCAAAAAAAAAAAAAATAAAACCAAAGAGGCACAGGACAGAGCAGTGATAAGGTGAGAGCTCTTCATCCAAGATCGTTGGGAGGTGACCAAGACAAAGATCCTGCTGTAATCAAGCCTCAGAGGCGCGTGATGGTGCAATCACTTCCTTTCAGAAATGAAGTAGGTGGGTTTGTGCTGAACTGGCAGTCCCGAGGCGAGACCAAAGACCTGGGCTGACATTCACTGAGGGTTTGATACAGACTTTGCAGGTTCCCAGGACATGAACCGCTCGCCCTGCCTGGGGGCTGCGGGAGCCGTGCCCTCCCGGCCAGACCACCGGACCAGCCAGCAGACAGAACAGCCCTTTGGTCCTTCCTGATTCAGCTGGATTCAAACTGGAAACTAAGAAAAGAACAGCTCCGTATCCTGTTACCAACCCTCTGAGTCACCCGTCCTCCTGCCGAACCTCTGTCTCATCCTCCAGACTCGGAGACTAGTATCACGTTATAGCCTATTTTTCAAAGGGAGATTTGGAAGAACGGCACATGGAAGAGCCTGTGGGGGGGACTCGCACGTCCCAGCTTGGCACCAACCTGGGACTGGGTCAGGCTGAGAGGTTTTCCCTGCTGAAGTAGCTCTGCAAAGAGTTCAGGATGCAACTCGTACCTGCTCTCCCGTTTCTGTGCCCTCCACCCACCACTGGTACATGATGAGGTAAGAGCATCATGCTGGGAGAGATGCTGACATAAGCCATCTACGGGCACCACCAGCAGCGAGCTGGAGCGGCAAAGGCATGGGAGACCGAGCAGCAAACAGAAGGAGAGGTGTTACGTGATGGCTGCGGACAGCCCAGAGCCTCGGAGTGGTGGGATGGAGAGAAGCTCCCACTCCTCTCCAAGAGGACAGCGCTGGGGATGTGTGGCACCTAGCCTCTCTTCAAATCAATGCAAGGGATGGGAGAAGATGATACTTGAGGATTTCTGGAGGAATCTGCGACTCACATATGGTGCAGGCCATTTTAGGAACTGAACAGCAGCACATGTGTGACCCAAACTGGCCCTGTCCAGCACAACATCCCCATGAGCACACACGATGCTCAGATTGACGGGTCCTTCCTTCACCTCCTCAACGGTGAATTAGGGAGGGGGTTCAAAGGCCAACCTGTATGAGATGAAGACTAAATTCGGTCTTGCTGAATCACTCATGGCCAAAGGGCAGACAAAGAACTGTGGGTGTGAAATTAATGGTAAGCTACATTGATATTTCTCAGCACTTGACTGTGCTCTACCAATACCCACCATGTCCTGTACACACAGACACGCTCCGGACCAGACTGCAATCCTCGGTGTGCAGCTCACACCACCCATACCCTGAAAACCTGCTTCCCTTGCAGATCACGCTAGAGATAGTGAGGGATTCAGCCTGAGATTAGGATCTGGCCCTTCACGGATGAGCTACGAGAGCAGCCAACAGAGTCATCCCTACGGACTCGGCAACGGCTGCTTAGTCATAGACTCACAGAATGGTTTGGGGTGGAAGGGACCTTAAAGCCCATCCAGTCCCACCCCTGCCATGGGCAAGGACACCTCCCACCAGCCCAGGTTGCCCAAAGCCTCATCCAGCCTGGCCTTGAACGCCTCCAGGGATGGGCCACAGCAACACGCACGTGGTGACTTGAGCGGGTCCCTCGGAACAGCACATGCCAGCACACCCCACCATAGGGATTTCTCCGAGTTTTCACCCCAACGCAGGAATTTAATGGTGCAGGAAAGGGGCTGCAAGCTGCGAGGCGACACGTGTCCCAACAACGAGCAGCAAGAGCATACCGCAGAGCTCCCCAACAGCCTCCCACCGCTCCCCCCTTCTCTCGGTTGAAGCTTTGGATCCCAGACCCAGCAATGTTCTTTCATCTTGGACACGCCGTGCGCCGCTAGCCCCCAAATCACTTTGTTCTTCGCAGTTAAAATTTCAAAAAATATTAATCATTAACATGGATGAGCTTGGGGAGGTTGGGCTGATGCTGGGTTTCTGCTTTTCTCTCCAAATTCTCAACCAGCCGAGCTAATACCATTGCACAAACAGCAACAGTTGGAAGGTTGCAGGAACGCCGCCTTCACCGTACATTATCCCATAGCAACTCCCCACCGACAAAGCATCCCGTGCCTGGGAAGCCAGTTCCAGGGTCGCTTGCGAAGGAACCCCAGTGGGAGAGCAGATATTGTTGAACTGTCTCAATCACGTGCGCTCTTATTCACATGCGCGGATTTACATAAAACTTGCTTTTGTTTCCCTGTGACATTTTTCTTTTCTCTTTTTTTCATTCCAAACAATTTTAAAAATAAGGTTATATTAGACCACACACAGGCAGCGCTGTATCATGTCACTGCTTCTGAAGCAGAACTCTCTAATTTATTTCAAAGGGAAGTTCTGCTTCAAAATTGAGGGTGTGATATGAACTCAGAAATTAACGCAAGAATTTTCCTTGGGGGGGAACCCAGGCTGAATCAGACATGCAATAAATGACCTCGGAAGCCCTGCGCCTTGGTACATCCACCTATCCAACATTATGCTTTAACATAAAAGAATTATTTTCACCATTATCCTATTTCAAGCTAGGTAGAAAAGCTGCAAGAAGAGGATTTGCTTTGGTCAGGAGGGAACAAATTACTCATCTGAGTGTCTGCCAGGACGTCCATCAGCAGCCTAACGCTTTCTCCCGGGAATTTAGCAATTTACAGGGACAGAGCATCATCCCAGCGAGGTCCCGTAGCACAAGCCCTGCTGCCAGGGGACCTGGCTGGGATGCTGGTGGTGGAATTGCTCTCCCAGAGCAGCAGGCACAGCTGGGAACACGCGGAGCTACCGTTGGCTGGCAGCTTCCTCCCTCCTGCACAACATCTGGAGAAGGATGCAGCAGCGACAAACCCCCATCACAGGGTGACTCCAGGGAGTTTTGCCACTGGTTTCAACAGGATCGGAACTCACAACAGGAAAAAGCAATACCAAACTGGTGCCCTGACAGTGCAAGCTAGGACAGGGAGACTTCTGCACAGCAGCAGCTGAGCTGCAGATTTCCTTCCGCCAGCTGCTGTGGGGGCAACAGCCTCCTGCAAAGGGACGGGGCAGCACTGGGGACAGGGACAGGAGCTGTGTCCCAGGGCTCAGCCGCTGCTGCCACAGCTTCTGTCCTGCAAAGGACGTCAGGAGACTTCCAGCTCCCTGCTTTCTGACCTCATGTTTAGACATTTGGGATCTGTGGCCCCAGGCCTGCAGTAGCGGCACTTTGATCTCACCCTGCCCAAGGGGACGTTTCAAACCCTCTGACCAGGAACCAGGCGTGAGGAGCCCGGCAGAACACAGGGACCAGGCTCTGAACATCCGCATTACTGCCTACAGCCGCCGTCTCCTCTGGGGACTCGCGATGTGCAGAGCTTGGGTGGGTACCACCACCCTCTGCTCCTACCTGAGCTCTGTTAGGTGACTTCACAACTACAAAAATCAGGTCGTGTCTGTTTTCCAAGGAAACCGAGGCTCTCAGACCTCTGCTTCTCACGCAGACAGAAAGTCCAGTGCCTCAGCTTTATATACAAACCATTGTAATTCTGCCTTGGCACACACCAGAGGTGCACGGAAGGTGTGCGGAGCCCCCCCGGGAGCTCTCCCACCCCCTGCAGTGGGGAGAGCTTGTGCCCTACCTACGGGACGGCACGGCTCATCCCCCTATTTTATAAACCTATTTACAAAAAGGAACTTAAAGCAACTTATAAATGCTCCTTCTACCATTTAACTAGCACATGGTACAAGATATAACAATGTTCAGAAAACCCCCTCGGGTCTAAACTCAATTATACAACTGTAGCAAGAAAAATATTTTAATCTGATCAAAGTGTTAACATGTTTGACCATGTCTGACCTCTAATGTTTGTAACCACCTAAAAGGCTGATGTTCTTACTAAGGATGTACCTTAATTTGATTTAAAGTCATTTGTACTATTTAAAAAAGGATATAGTTTTATGATTTTATATTTCATTTAGAAAAACAGCTCCTCAACTTGTTAATATTCTTTGCAAGTTTCTTGCAGATTTTTAACTGGCAAATCCTATCTATTCCACTCTGGGAAAAGCTGGACTTTGCAAGAGTCAGGAGACTCAGCGCAGTCGTGAACCACCACACATGTGACACCCGAGAGCCGGGTGAGAAACGGTTCTCCTGGTGCCCTGCAACGTTTTGAGATTTCGGATGTGTGCACAGTCTGCGCTGAGATGCTCTCAACACGCTTGACTTACTGCATGCCCTCCCAGCCCAGCCAGCTGACGAGGGTTCCCAGAATGATCCCAAAACAGGGGACACCCGGGCTCAGCCCCCTGACTTGTCCCCAGCTCCAGGAGCATCTTCACCCCCCCACCCTGGCCACCCCCAGTCTCTCTGATAGCTCCACTGCCAGCCCAGGCTACTCGTGCCCGCTCAAACCAGTATCCCTCCAGCTAATTACCCTCAACCGGCGTTGGGCACCTGCAGCAAAGGTGGGCCACTGAGCCCAGCGCCTGGGACCTGCCCGCTGCGGGGTGGCTCTTGTCACATCCTGCAGCTTGCTGGGGACATCATCTGGGCTGGGCGATGCTGCGGATGTCGGGTACCCAGACATGTTCAGTGCATCACTCCAGAACAACATCAGAGCATGTAAATAACACAAGTGGGTGTGTTTTGGTAAAAAAAGAGACAATTTTGGCTGGGGAGATGCGGGCAGCCGAGCAGGATGCTGGGGTGAGCGCAGGATGCTGGGGTGAGCAGTTAGCGGGCTACAACCACCTCGAGGGAAACAAAGCAAAAGTGACGCCACAGAGAAAATAAGAAAGAAAAAAAGGAAAGCGGCTCAGCGGCAACGCCGGTAGCGACACACCCACCCAGGCAGCGCTCCGGCCCGGCTCCAGCACCGCTCGCAGCACCTTGCCGGGGTTCCGAGGGAGCCCACAGGAAAAAAAAAAAACCCTGGTGGTTTTACAGGGTGTCGCAGGGTGGGGGTCCAACCCGCAGCCTCGGTACCAGCCGCCCTTCATCTTTCAGGGACCTGTGTTATATTTTTCCATCAGTTAAACGTAAAGCCCTGACAGTTTGCCAAAGCACTCCTGGGTTAATTTTTTTTTCTTTTTTTTTTTTTTTTAAGATTCTGAAATTAATCCTAACTGCAAACAACCATTTCCAGGAAGCCCCACGAACCAAAATACAATCTCCCCTCTTGAGTGTGCGCAGGGCTGTGATGCGCAATCCCACTCACCCGCACAGCCCTCCTCCCCGGCTCCGCTTGCGCTGAAGTGTTCATCAAACACTTGTATGGATGGGTAAGCATCCGCAATCCTCGGTCATGGATCTGACCTCTTCAATTATTGGAAGCAGCCACCAGATTAGAGCCCCCGCTTTATATAACATACACCGGAGCAATAAATCCGTGCGAGAGCAAGACATCATTTACTGCGATAACCTTTGCACAGTCAATATAATGACAAGGCAAAACAGCCCAGAAGGATGGAGCAGAATAGCTGCTGTACAAAGGCAAAAAAACCCAAGGACCAGCCTCTATCTGAGGAAGAAATCTGCCTGGGTCTGTTAGGTAACAGACGTTTAGTTGAAAATATCAAATTGGCGTTAAGTCACGCGACACAAACCGCCGCAGGATCCAAGCAGGCCCAAGTGAAGGGTGATTTCTGTGGCTCTCAAGGGGATGGGATCATTCCTCCTCTGCTCCTCAGTCCTCTCCCTCCGAGCTCTGCACAGGCTATTTACTGTGGCTCCGACGGTAACCCCTGGGGTTTGTCATACATTATCAAGGGGAAGGGAGATTCACAAACCACAATCTACCTTTTAGCTTAATTGCTAATAAATAGGCTATTGCACTTTCCTGCCATTCAGTAAGGGTTTAAGATTAAAAAAAATAAAAATTCCACTACAACAAATAATTGCTGGGTAAACGTAACTCTGAACTCACCCAGATTGTACTGCAGGGAGCAAACTAAATGCTTTAAACACAACAAACTTAATATCATCATTCAATATTTATCAGGATGAGAGCAGCTTAATATTTTAGAGGGGCACGGGGGATACCTGGTACCTGGGGGAAGGGACATGGGGTAGGAAGCAGCAGAAGAAACACTTGGTGGGATTACAACAACATACACTGGCCCTGCCTTGCAAACACATCTTGCTGTAAACTTCAAAATTTAAGGACAGATCCTCACATCGGCTTCTGCACAGTGAGGCCAGCGCGCAGGCGGGGAGATCGGCTCCCGGGCAGGGCTGTGCGGGGGTACGGGCAGGGACCCGTCTCCTCCTGCCGCGCAGGCCAGCGGGGTCGGGGGGGGACACGGCAGGGATTCCAGCGAACAGTATTTCATCACACTGTGAGTTTCATACCCCGGAACCCATCCGTTTTTCATAAGGCCAGCTGAACATCCTACTCCTCTAGTGAACAAAGGGGTGACATTAACGAGAGCATTATATATTCTCTTAAACCTTATCGCTTTACAGGTTAAAAACTAAAACTGAAATAAACCGAATGATGCTCTGTTCTCATTTACCGACTGTAAAAGCAGAATAACATCTGAAATGAATGTAGCAACGCCAGCCCCCCAGGAGCCACACGAGCACTGACTATCTGCTGCAGTGGCATGACATTATTTTCTGAAGTTCTGACAGAGGTAGTGATGGGAAGAGACAGCTTTTGCAGAGAAGCCTTTAGTTTTGATTATTCAGAGAGCAAAAATAACAAACATTAGAATATACACAATAACTAAAGCTGATTTGACCTGAGAGGGAAAAACTTTCCAGGCAGAAGATGGGAATAGTCCTCCAGAAGCACCAAGACTTTTCCTAAAAACCTCTATTGCCATTTTAGACGCACAAGATCCACTCTCTGGCCCATCATCCACAACCGAGCCCTACCTGAAGGCAGGCCAGAACCCGGCTGTTTTATAAGCAAATACATCAAACTGAAGTTAAGCTGCGGGACACATCCCTGAACACAACCACCAGAAGCTGCTCGCCTCCAAAGCCTGTCACCCAGCAAAAGGAAGGGACACTCTGATACCAGATATTCGGGTTTGATTGCTGGCAAAGGCAAACCTAGAGGATGGGGAGCTTGGAAAAGAAGCTCCTTCAGCAAAGACGGAGTGAAGTAGGCGCTCGCTGCCGAGCATCTTTCCCCCTTCCCACCCCCTCCGGCTCGGACAGAAGAGTGCCCGGACAATTTAGAAACAGGGCTGCAATTTCTCAGGAAAAAAAAAAAACAACCCACACATGTAGGTGCCTGCACAATACTTGCAACGGACTTGAGCAGCGAGAGAGGCCACGAAACTTCTCCGTAAGGAGAGGATGAACTCACCAGAGGTGACATAGATCCGTTTGGCAGATACGGGTCTGAGAGCATGAGGAAAGGGTAGCCGGAATACGCGGATCCTTTATACATCCCTGGGTCCTGATGCTTCATACCTGCTAGAATTAAAAGTTCCCCGTCACCATTCGCCTTACTACAGGTGACTCCTCTGCCTGTCGGGGGGGTCCCTAAAGAGGTGACCGCACATTTTGGGAGCCTTTTTGCCCTGTACTCCTCAGAGAGGGTGTCAGGGGGGTGTGAAGGTCCCCTAGGGGAGTGGGGGTCCTTTCCCCAGGGGGGCTGTGGCAGCCAGGCCAGCATCCCTCACTCCCTGGGGGTCACAGGGTGCTGGGCTTGGGGACCAGGGAGGGGATCACCCACCCGGGGGATGGCCAGCGCTTGGCAGGACGGGGCGAGCCGAGGAAGGCAACCGAGGGGGGGGACACACAAAGAGAGAAAGACGGGGGGTCGCA